>OV050033.1:169052042-169562042 GCA_920105625.2 Clusia tigrina | reverse complement strand
CACATACGAATTGTTGTTGCTGCCGCCGTGTACCCCAACAACAACAACAACAATAACAACAACAAGAACAATTCCAGCAACACCGGCTACAACTACAGCAATAACGTACATATTTGACAGTGGTGTTTCGGTTGACGTCTGAATCCGCGCATATCGTCAGCCAGCATCACGCTAAGCGTCACATTACACATGGGGTTTAAAATTTTACACGCTGGCGCCGCTGCCCGAGCCGGCTGTTATTGCTGCTGCCTCTACTACCTCTGCTGTTGTTCGCTGCTTTTAGTATAGCCCCCCTTTTTGTTGTTTTATTTTTAATTTTAATTTTTATGCCATTAGATAGGTAGAGTAAGATATAGAGTAGAAACGAGATAGAGTGCCAAATTACGCTTTCAAGGCAAAAGGATGTGCCCGCATTAGGGTTAGAATGTCTGTCCATATTCGCGGGTAGGCGCAAACGAACATTCGTGCAGTGATTGTTTAATGTCAGAAATAACTTAGGCAGTTCATTTATGATGTATATTATTTATTTATTTGTTTATTTAGTTTGGGTTTATGAGAAGTGCTACTTTTTTGAAGCTTATTGTGTCAGTCTTCAATTACATAAGCGTATATTATGAGATAAGCGAAAGTTTGTTTCGGTAGCTAATATAATTGAGAATGATCACGCGAAAGATTTACTTTATGTTTAAACCTTATGTTCTTTTTAATTGGGTATTGCCTTGAATCAGCACCGCTTAAGCTTATGCTATGTTCAATACTATATGCTAAGAATTTTAAGTGAGGATGTCTGCCTACTGAGGGGAAACGTGATCTACGGCATCTACCGCACTTACTATAAGCTTGTGAAATCTCCGCACGTGTCCGGAGTTTTCTGTATCCTCGACTTAAAGTATTATTCCCCATTAGTACCAATTATAAAATATAAAAACAAATAAAAGAAGTAAATGATATTTGTAAGAGTTGGAATTGAAAGTAATCACCATGAATCGGCAAAATTTTTGTATTCCAAAAAACCAACTTCCGGAAGAACGGAACGAATTGAATATGTTAATATTGTGGACCTCTATTCTGCTCTCTAAATTAATCCCATTTTTGTTTTAGCTGACGATAAATATTTGGTAATGTCCCAATATTTTCTTGTTTTTAGTTAAGTTAATTTTTATTCTTTAAAAATTTAAGTTTCATTTCCCCAACATTTTTTATTATTAGTTTTAGCTTTCTTGTTAATATATTATGGATTAATTAATCTCCTTAAAGTTTAAGACAGATCAATTAGGAAGCTGTTACCTTGTTTACCATTTATATAAAAATAAGGCAAAAAGTCCGGCGCGTCCTTGCGCTGACTATCACCATCTCAAGTAAGGGAACTTTTTTAGTCAGTGCTTGAACGGCGCGGTATAACAATGGGCCATTATGTGCGCTTAAGTGTTCTTTTGTCAAATTGGGCGGCCACTCCTACCTAACCTAAGTCAAAAAGTCTTCCATATACTATCATAAGGAATTTGTCCTTCCGTGCGGCTTATTCTTGTCACTATAAAAATAATATTTTGATATTGAGCATCTGTTCTTGGTAAACAGGGTCTTACTTCTAGCGGTGAGAATTCTGAGTCACGAAGTCTGGGTTCGTAATTTATGCAGCCAAACATGACTGAAAGCTGTGCGTATTCTATGTGCCTGAAAATGTTTCAATTTTGAAATTTAGTATAAAAAAACTTACCTTTTCGAAATCACTGTCTAAGCCTTTCAAGTTTATTGATTGCCCAAACTAACCCATCAAAAATTTCGAGTTTAAAAAAAAAATTGACGTTAGCTACTCCGGAGTTCCAAGCTCATCTTTCTACTCTATATTTCTCATATCTTGGCCAAACCGTTTATGTTCGGAAGTTTTGAATACCTGAACTGTAACTCCGAGTTTGTCTTCAACGGTATCTCTCTTTTTTTCGTGGTGCAACTATATATTGCTGAAATTTGCTCTATATCTCCAAATGTTAACTCTGTTAAGCATCTCCGTTGTTCGACAACTGGAACATTGATTCTGTGCTTCAGTATTCTTTGACTACTAGCACTTTACACTTCACCAACTTGGTATTACGGCCTATTTATTATTATAAGAAAAGATCAGAGTTATATGACCGCTAAATATAAATTACTTTCGTTGGCCTTGATTTCAGTAGTTCTGTCTGAGGAATATGTCGGTTGCTATACAGAGGTTTAATAGAGATCCAGACATTTTTCTAACAGAAATATCATACAAATCCGATCTCCAATCACAAGTAAATGAAATATTAAATTGATCCTTTAACACACATTTCTACAGGTTAAATCTGCCGAGTTATGTGTCAAACTTGGTGGTTCGGGATCCATATAGTATAGAATTATTATACGTATGTACAATGGAAAACTTATGCCCAGTTACCTAGCAATTTGCCTTTCACGAATTATATTTATTTGCGCATTTACGGTTCATTCTAATAGTGCGAGAGACAACATAAAAATTAAAAAAGAAATAAAGAAAAAAGTTATAAAAAAATTGCGAAAAATTTGAAAAAGTAGCGCTACTACCCACACAATCACAAAATCATGCACACACTTACACGCACACATGAGCCTTTCTATGTTTCATTTATTTCATGTATATAAATGAGTACATGTACACACATAAGCAGGGCTTTGAGTGGGTTGGGTGTGTGTGTGTGTGTGTGTGTGTACGTGCAAGTGTATGTGTGTTAACATAATATTAAAATAATGAAAGTCACACAATTACATAGACGCCTGCAAATACCGTTATTATGTCAAAAAAAGAAAGGAAATGAAAAAGAGAGTAAGCTCACACACATGTCCTGAACTTCCTGCCTCATTCCTGCCGAACTTATTAGAATTTATATAAAAATGGAGCAAAAAGGAGTCAAAATGAAAGTAAAACATGATACCGCTGGTCCGCGCAGTGGTGGCACAGGGGCACGAATTGAAGCTGTTATGATTTGGCGTATTCGCAAAATTGCGAATAGTGAAATGAAGCGGTGTGATGAGCTTGTTGCAAGCATTGCTGGCATGCATGCAAATAAGCATGGCACAGAAAGCAACTAAAAAGTTTATAATAAAAATCATTTGTTGGCTCAGTTCCCGTTCCCGTGCGCCGTTTCCCGTTCTCTGAATGACTGCGTCGACTATCCGTGGCGCTTTGACATTTGCATACGTGATTTTATGCCTAGCCAGAGGAAAACAAAAAAAAAAACAACAAACAAAAAGAGGTGGAATTAATTGTCGCACAAAGTAATGCGAAAGCATGAACTGCGCCGCTGCACACCCCACCCGAATAGCACAGCAATCCACAAATATTAACCTGGACACCAGGTGGTATGAGTGGTCAAAATTCAGTGCTGGCATTTGTGTGTTCATCATCAAATGAAGAGTTTGGGGAGGGGAAAGCAATTGAATGGCAGACATTGCCACGCAGCCCAGTACGCACACTCTTTTTGAATCCCCTTTCTGCGTGTGCTGCTGATGCAGATAGCTGCAACACAACCAACAGAGCTGGTAACGTCGCCCTCTGCCCACCCCTAGACAACTTCGTATGCTGTTCTGCTAGTCTACCTTTCGTTGTGGTTAGAATTGTGAAAGGCTCCGCTGAGCACAGCACATATCGCGATTGTAAAAATTTTCATAACTAAATCTTCAACAACCCCAGCAAGCGTACCAGGCACGTTCCAGCAGGCGCAATCTCTAAAAAATTAATGTGTCCCGGTAATTTCGTGTAGAAAGCGGCAACTATGGTTAGCAAGTGTAGGGAGGGTTGTTGGGGAGGTGTTGATAACATTTGCCAGCCCACCATGAGCTTCTTCCGCCTCAACACTCCGTCAGGAATCGTGCACAGCAATACCGCGCACACACACTAACATAGCCTCACATAAATACACACTATTGCCGCGCAATGGCAACCCGCGACACTTACTAAAATCCGAATGTAATAGAAAAATGTAAAAATGTAAAAAATACATAAAATAAAATAAAATTTTCCTTTTTTATTATTTTCGTCTAATGCTCGCTCATCTCTTTCTAACTCGGCAAAGTCACGCGGAGTCATTCTGCGCGGCTGGTAAGTGTGAGGAGGGTCGGTGGGGCCAAGGCGACTGATTACTACTTTTATTGCCAGCAAATACTCTCCAAGGTAGTTGCGCTTCTCATCAGTAGTACAAGTAAGTAGGCAAACAGAGTATTTTGACTGGGTGAGGGGGGGGGGGGGGTCTTACAAGGACAGCTACAAGAGGAAGCAAGTTTCTTTTTTTTGTTCTTTAAACGCGGAACATTTTCAAGGGTGGTTTATGTGCGCTCGGCGCACAACTTTACTTTACAGCTCCGTAGAGCTCCTCTCCTTTTTGCTGTTCTTGTTGTTGTTGCTATTGTACTGTATTTTCAATTTTTTCATCATCTTCTTTTACAGGTCTCAATTTTTTTAACTACGTGTTCACAGTTAAAAAATCTCATCTTATTTTTTATGCTGGTACGTGTTTTTGTTGTTGTTGCCTTCATAATACTACGTCTGATGTACGAAAACACATACACTGAGAAGAGGCAACGCTGAATTCGCAAATATCAGTCAAAGTGGTAAGTTCATTAAGCTTGAGCGGGGCATTCACGAATTAGAGTAAAGTGTTAACTAATGGGGTAATTGAGTAAAGAAGTAAAATACTGTAATTTGTGATTGCCTTCAATTGTTTGGAGTGCAACTCCATCAATCATTGTGTCACTTTTTTATAAATAAAGTTGGTTGTCAGTCTATAAATAAAGACAATAATAAACATGGTCACCCGTAAATACAATTTGAGAGAGGTCCGTGGTATGTATCGCCGAAGTTAAACACCGATAATACGATAAATAATCAGCCAACTTGGCCAACTATAATGGACAATTTTGCATTTGAAAAGTATTTACCTTCGTCAAACAGTTCCACAAAAAAAAACATTTTTTCTTAATATATTTTATTATAAGAAGGTACCGTTCAATCGCTCATATCCAGTAGTTTCGATTAATCCAGTAGTATTTCAATTTACTAGCTCACGATTTAAGCATATAGTAATTCAACAATACTCTGCGATGTCTAAAACCAGGATGTGGGTGGCTGGACTAAAATAGGAAGATTGAAATTACGAGTAGTAATGAGGTAAAGGACTCTCGACATATATTAATGTGGAAAATTCCTTTCTCTAAGTACATTAACATCTTGCTCAATTGATCTACATAAGATTCGTAGTTTTGAAGCTATGACGTGGAAGTGACTTGTCTTGATTTTGGGTCTTTGGAGCGAACGTAAGATGGAACAGAAATGTTGCATTGTCGAGACAAACGAATGCGGCTCTGAGTCTTGAAGCCTGGAAACGTAGTGTTTTCGGGATTTGCTGAAATTCAGTTCGGGCACCAGACCGATTCGATTGTCTTTCGTATCTGACATTCATGTGCCACTTTCGCGTTGCCTTCCGAGTCGTACGGAAATCACCCTGTCTCATATTTGATTCGATTGCGTGGTGGTTAACATTAATGGATGTTATTTCGCCAAAGTGACTTAGTTCTTCCGAATACTTTTGGAAGTATTTTCTTAAAGTTTTTTTTATTATACCGTGTGTCCATTTAATAAAATCTCTTGTTTTAGAGTCTCTTCGAATATTATATTTTTATTATCTCACATACTCTTTGTTAAAATTTTGACCATTCGAAGCGATCGCTGAGCATCGTCTGCCATGTCGAATACCACTTACCATCCATAAGCTTAACTAAGATTTCGGTGAAACTGAATGCATAGGTATGTGGTGTAGTAGCAGCTTCTTGAGCATTCATGAACCTTGGATATGCTTGCGGTCCTAACCATATATTTCGAACTAGTTGTAATCAGTAAAAAAGGACTTTCCCCTGTGATGTTCTATTTGGAAATATGTATGCACTTTTAATTTCCTATCATACCAGCAGCTTCACACCACGTTCCTCCAGTCAAAACCACGTACAACATCAGACATGTATCAAAAACAGTCCGTTTACCGACGTCGCGTTTCTTGCAGTGCATATTTTCAAGTGTTCCTGAAGTTCTTGCACGCTGCTTGCCACCATGCCGCTCCGCATTTGCAGCCTTAGCTTTCTTCTCAGCATTGCTGCTACTCGTGATGATGTTTTTGTTGATGCTGTTGTTGTTGGTGTTGTTGTTGGTGTTGTTGTTGCTGCTGCTGCTGCTGCTTTTGAAAATGTTGTGTTTAGAGAGTTTTGAGTGAATAGATGAAACTCAAACCACCCAAAACGCGTGGCGAGGGTTGATTCCTTTCTCGTTTTATTTCATTTTTTCCTGCCACATTTTTACAATAACGGCGACAGTAGTTGCTGTTGTTGTAAGTGTAAGTGGATATTAGGGGGATATACTCTCCTCTGCTCGTATGTGTGTGTGTGTGTGTGGCGCGCGCGGATGCAAGGAGAAGGTATCCTTTTATTTAAAAATATTTTTCATTTCAATTTCTATGCACAGAGCCGAGTCGAGACGAGACGAGCCGTTTGCCATAAAGGTACTTATTATTACTTTTAATACTTTTGTGCACGCAGGAAAAAACGTACTCGTATAAAGTACAAAAAAGTGGAATATGGAAAAAAAGTAGTGGTACTATATGCGGGCGGGGGACGGCAATGGCGTTGCCGACTTCAGTTGCGCCGCCGACGACAGTGGCAACGGGGAAACACTTGGCGGCGGGCGTATGGCAGCCAACGTTGCGGAAAGTGTAGTAGTAGTGGCGCACTGCGCTGCGGTGGGGAGAGGGGCGTTGAGCGGTATCTAACATCGTTTGCAACAGTAGTGGTATAATAAAAAATGATGGCAATACAACTAAACAGACTCCGCGTGCACACTCACACATACCCGCACACAAACCCACACACACTTGCACGAATGTACTGCAGTATAGTGCCGCAGGGATTCGTTTTCTTTTTCGCCAACTGCTTTTGTATTAGTTGTCGATAATAAGTTTAAAAATTTTGCGAGAAGAGAAGAAATAAAAAAATCGATATTAACGATGTGTAAAGGAGGAGAATTTGGATAAAATTTCATCTAATGGGGTTTTCATATTTTATTGTAATATGTTCGCGATAGGCAACGTACGGGTGTGTACTCGCTCACACCTACAATGAGGGAGGGACTAATGGGCTTCATAAAACATAGAAAGGCAACTCAGGTGAGATGATTTTTATAAAATACCCGGCTGAACTTAGGTAAATAATATGCTTGGTATTTGCCCTGTAAATCGATTGGCTTTCACTGTGCACTATTTTGCTTATCTTGGTTTTTTTGGCACTGCTTTTCTATACTATCAGAATTAGAAGATCAGAGATAGAGTGAATATTTTCAATGTAAATAATGGAAACACTTATAATGCAATAATAGAACGGAGCGATACTTATTATAGGAACTCCTCTTCGTTTTTGAGCCCCGAGTCCAAAACGTATTCCATGCTAAATGGCATTGCAGTTTGTGTCTTTTTTAGAAAAGGAATGTAACAACACCTTTAATTATGTTGTGATGTATTTATGCATTCCTCATATATTTTTCTTCACGATGTAGGTCAGTCCACGTCGTATCATATTAGGGTGTGAAACGATTTTAATTTTTTCGCTTGTATTTTCGTTTTGCATGTAAACAGCGCACACCATATTTATTCTGGATTTCTTGAACCACCCCTTTTTAATAAAGTTTTGACATACCGAAAATGTAACAATTCAAATTGAACAAACTCGCTTTCTGCTGTCGCATATTCAATGAGCATTCAAAAAGAACGGTTCAATCTACTGCCAACTTCTTTTGCAATATATTTCATTCCATTTTGGGATACAAACAATACATTGAAAAATTCTGAATAGTAATAATAATTAAAAAATGGTACAAATAATTTTGAAATATTTAAAAATATTGTAAATTGATACCTTAATTAAAATACGAACAATATCGTGCGGTGTAAAAACAACCATTACAATTTGTTTCTTACAATTACATAAATAAGTAAATGCTTGAAACTAACTGACGACAGGAATAATTTTTCAGTATTATACAGGAGTAATCTGATTACTATCTAACAACAAAAAAAAACATTTTCAGAGATTGATCGTTTTATTTTGCAGGCCCCTTTGTGGTATGAAGGAACATATTCAAGTTTATGTTCAATTAAATATCCCCTTCACACTGCGAACAAAATGCCTTAATGTTATATTGACTCCTAACTATGTAGCATCAACACGTATAAAATACTGGAATTCCACACCTTCCTTGCGGTGTAGTATTTATTATGACTTAGGTTTAGAATAATCTGATTCTTGGAAACACGAACTACAGAGTTGAACTCTAGTAGGAAAAATCTCATCAGTAATCACAATATGTTTAGTAAGGAGGATCATGTGGTTTTTTTACTCAAATCCAATAAAAGAGGTAGAATATGGATAACTATAGAATAATGCATC
Source organism: Clusia tigrina (assembly GCA_920105625.2). NCBI lineage: Eukaryota > Metazoa > Arthropoda > Insecta > Diptera > Clusiidae > Clusia > Clusia tigrina. The sequence goes on along the minus strand of OV050033.1, from coordinate 169,553,564 downwards.
AAACAAAACTTATGACTATATAGGGTGGGTATGTCCATTTATCTAGAATGGAATTAACACACTACATATTAATGTAAAATTAAATTCAACTTTTCAATTCGTAGCAATTTGTATTCATAGTGAATGTTCCCTATAAACTACGTGGGTGCGCGGCGTGCAATATTTTTACAGAAGATACGTTGCAGTTTTGTATCCTGCGCACAATGGGCTTGTTCACCAATTTCTTATGTATATCATATTAAAAAAGAATTGCATCGAAAAGTGGCAAAAATCAAAACAGGCACAGGACCCCCCAAATTGTACACTTTTACATACGTTTGAATATTTGAACAGCCAGCGAAAAAATTAGAGGGAATATTGGACATAGTGCAGATATGACAATTAATAAGAATTTCGACACTCTTACTATACACCATTCTGTCTAATTTTGTTGTAAACTCGTCCCTTTGTTCTCAGCTCTTTATAAATGCGTTAATAATGGACATAGAATACTAGTTATCGTGTAGTTCTATACCATGATGCACAAGTAGATGCAAATATCACCATAATACAACTATCAAAACCGGTGATGAAAACGGTTGATTAATAAATCAGAATCAAACTCTCAGAGGGAATGTCGGAAATTATACCAAGCCTGGAAGGGAACTTCAATATCTGTAAACGATCTGAAGATAGATCAGTTTGGCCTTTTGCTTTTTAGAGTGGAGCTTAAAAAAAAGGTTTGATGAAAAGAAATCAATCTCGGAAAAATATTTCTATATTAAGACTTCTGGGAGAATTTAATCCTAAAATAGCTCAATAGCTGATATAAATGCCTCGCAGAAATTAAAAGTCCTCCGTGGCATTTTAAATGTTCACCGTATACTCAACTATCATAAAACTGAGTCTAACCTCAGGTGTCACCGAAGATTCTGTGGAGAAAGCGATGTCACCTCACTTCACCTGATCATAGTTTTGGTACACAAAATGCAATCATTTTTTTGGACACTATATCTTGAATAAGAGCAAAATTCCTCAACTTGATTCCTTCAATATATTTCTTCCATAAGTTCTTTTCTGAAATAAACAAGACAGAAGATCTATAGATGATATTACTCATATTATTGAAGTAAATCAATATGCATCACAATAGATCTATAAGAGGTTTCAGAGTATAAAACCCTTTAAATAACCTAAAACTATCTAAGGGTGGAACTTATTGTTGGAATTGTTGTCAATATATAAACTAGATGTATTTCAATATATCTCCTGTAATAACTACTGCTATCTAACTATATTTCTGAAACTGGAGAAATCTTTAATTTTATATCATGATTTCTACGTATCCATTTTCTTTAAAAATAATGAATGGGATCCCACTTAGTTCGGTTAAAGGCCATATCTTTAATCCTGTGGAAATGTTTCCACAGACAATTTATTTCGGTTCACCAAATTCAGAAACTTCCTGAACAAATGTTCAATAAACAAAGTTGACGAACTCGATTCATAAGAATTTTATAGAAATTCTCTTTTCTATAAAAAACAATCTCCGCTTCACAAATCAAGTTAATGAGTAAATTGTTCCTAATATCTCCAAGACGACAGGAAATACAGGAAAGCTAATATCTCCTTTATTACCACATTATTTTAGCATCAGATTGGAAACCGCAATTTGAAGGTTGGGAAATTTATGCAAAAATTTAAATATAATATAATTTTTTAATTTTAAGCTTTTATAAGTATCTCAGAAACCACAGATAGAAACATCAGAAGTGTGACCAAAATCTTTTGTCATCGCAAAATATCATTTTTATTTCAAAATATCTTCACACTTGTTTTATCCTCGTAGTACTCGTAAAATCAAATAATTGGTGAAATATTTACTATTTAAAAAGTCGTGATATCGAAATGTTCGTATATAGAAGTAGTGAATTCCGTTCAAAAACCTCATCCTCTGATTTCAGTAGAGTAATGTCTTCATAAATGTATATACTTAAAAATATTGTGAAAAACTTTATATAAAGGTTTGGATTGAATGGGTAATCAGCTTATTTCATTTATTTGGGCATAACTGTGAACTGAAGATGTCAGGAAAATAATTAAATTTAACGATAGATATTTAGTGAATTAGCAAAATCAGTCCGATGTATTCAAAGAAAGGTGAACTATATTTTGAACCACATCTCTAAAAATGCATTCTTATCTTGTGCTTTTTTTAAACAGTAGTTGATTTAATTGTTTTAAGGTAACCTCATCTGATAGAACAGAATCATATTGAATACTACTAAATTACTTCAGTACCTATTCACCCGATCAGATTTTTTGGTGGAAGTTTGGAGCTCCGAACCTTGTGAAGTAACCGGTAAAGTGGAAAAGATCGCCTACGGATATATTGCTTATATGAGTAGAGTGGAGCATTAATATTACTGGACGGTCTGTAAGTCATCGGCGATTTGAGTTGGATAAATATGAATTTACCCATATTAAACAAAATTTATGGTTGTTTTTTCATGAGTTTTGCTTTTCAATGAGTCAATACTTCATTTCGATGTGAAATTGTTCCAAGAGACTTTCAATAAGTATGCCGCTTATATACGAGTACATAGCCAGGTTCATTTCGGAATCACTGTGGTTCCCAAAATTCTAGACGGGGGAGTCGCGTCGTCTTAGTGTGGTACCACAACGAGCCATTCTATGTGCTTAAGTGTGCTTTTTGCGACAATGGCTGCCACTCCTACCTACCTACCTATATCGCTTAGAACAGCGTATAATTTTATATATAATCGATGAAAATTATATTAGTTTTATATATGTATAATCGATATAAGTCACTTTCATAGTAAGCATCCCATAATTATCTGCAATTTTTCAATTATAATTAAACAAAGTTTCATGATACTTGGTCAATATTCGGTCTCTATACGCCTGAGTGAGAAATTAGTGTCTAGCAGGTGAGAGTAGAGTGGGACTTTCTGGTGATTGCTGCTCGAAAGTTTCTATATATAAATAATAATTGACAATTAAATGTTTATACTTACCCCAAAATACTTTAAATAATAAAAAGAGAATAAGGACAAAGCTGAGTAACAGTGAGATACTTATTTCTATAGTTCACGCTATATACCACAATCCCCCCCAATGAAATCTGGGAATATGTAATAAGAAGCACATTTTTCCCATTTCTTGCAAAGAAAATAATCAGTTTGCTCATCCAATCAAATTTTTTAAAAAAATTCCGTCAAATTTTGCAAAAATGCTGCAACTTAAATAGGTGCATCTATTTATAGTGTTAGCACTGAAGTTCATGCATAGCGATTACTGCTGATAAATTGCTGAGCACATTGCCAAATCGCGGCGTCAGTTTTTCTTTTTGTGGCTATTTTGGTAGTTCTTATCAGGTGTGAAACTGCTCACATGCCTCCAAATCAATGCATAAAATGAATGCACCATACAGGACTCCGTGGCGCAAATGGTAGCGCGTCTGACTCCAGATCAGAAGGTTGCGTGTTCAAGTCACGTCGGGGTCAAGCGCAATGGGTGGCATGATTTTTATAGCATTTTTTTTAACTTCTCTACTAACCCAAAATATTGGCAATGCAAACTTACCGCTAAAGCATTTGTCAAAGAACGCAATTTCTGGAAATGTAAGAGAAACAAAAATTTTGTTAAAATTTATTAAAACTCGCATTGCACTCTATAAATAAAGAGGGCAAAATGAATTACATACACACTTATAATAAATTATATAAAATAGCACGGCATGACTTTTGGAACGTCAAGTGCAATAAAACATTCTAATGGCCAAATAAAGCTTTTGCGCAAACCAGACACAAACAGACGCACTCCATACACACACACACACACACACACACACACATCCGTACATATCCAATTGCACTCATAAATAAATGCCAATGGTTGCTACGAAGACTGCTACCTAAAATTTTACTAAAGCATTAGATACAATTTTTAATCGATAATCCTCAAAGAATGAAAAATACAAATATATAAAAAAAAAGTAAAAATGAAAAATGTCAAAATTTGCCTCACACAACAACAACAAAAAGAAAAACAGCAGCAACAACAGAAGAAAATCTGTAACGAGCGGATGGTTCTATAAATGGGGCAGGCGGACCTGCCATAGCCCGGCAGCCGAATTCCCGTTCTCATTCCCATTGCCATTCCCAGTCACAACCACATCCACATCCCATCGACTTGAGAAGAGACAATTACCAAAAACGTGGAAAGTTTCAACATAAAACTACCCCCACAGCGAAAATGGCAGGGAACGGCAACAACAACTTGCATAGCGCAGTAGTTTTTTGAGGCATAACAACCTAAATTCCAAGTCCGCATCCCCCCGACCAACAAATCTGTAACTGTGTCTGTATTGCTCTGCTGAGGTCTGTGCACATATATATATAAATAAATATATATATATATATATATATATATATATATATATATATATATATATATATATATATATATTTGTGTGTGTGTTTGAGCTTTCTTTCATTGCTAAACCATTGAGCTGCTGCTAAAAAGCAATAATATTCCATGTTGTGCACATCTTGAAATAATGTTAGCTCCTTGCACACCACTCTCCCAATTCGAGCGCCTCCCACAATGCTCATCGCACAATGAGATGCCCGACCAAAAACCATTCCCCACACCACCCACTAACAACTTACTCGCCGCGTACGTACGCCATTTGCCACAATTTATATTTAAACTTGCATCATTCTATTACAACTTTGCGCCGCCAAACTATACAATAACGAGCAACACTGGCACTGGCACTGGCACTGGTGGTGGCGGTTGTACTGGTGCTGGTACTGGTACTGGGGTAGGGATAGGGATAGGGATAGGAATTAGGTTGGGGATTGAGTTTGGGATTGGCGCGAGCACTACGCGATTTATGTGGAAAAAAGCCGAAATACGAACGAAGCGAACAAAACAAATGTTCGAGTGTAAAGAAACGAAAATTTTCAAAAACCCATAAAGGCGGCAGAAGGATGCCAAGATAGATGTCTAAGTGCGCGAGGCGCTAAACACAGCACAAATGTAAAACGAAGCAGGCAGGCAGCAGCATCAGCCCACTTGGCCACCCAATAAAGACGGCTAAGCGGCGTGTGCACTAGCAGGAATAAAAGTTTAGTTTCCTTTTTTCCTTTTTGTTGTTGTTTTTTTTGCATTTGTATTCGTTTGTGTGTGCTCTTCAAGGGGCCGCTTGGGCTCTGCTTTGAAATAATTTGAACTAAAAGCTAAGCACCGCGCCACTACTTAAGAATGGAGGATTATACAAGCATAAAAAACGCTAAACAAAAAAAAAAAAACAACAAAAATGGAAAAAAAAATTACAACAAAAATTGTAATGAGAAGAAACCCGAAAGAGTGGTCGGTCGGTGGGTTGGTGGGTTCGTGGGTTGTTCGAGTTTTTAGTTTGAGTTTGAGTTGCAGAAATGGCTACAATGCAGGAGCCGATGCTAGCTGTTGCCGCGTGGCAGGACTATTACCTTCACAAAACTTAGAAATAATCACCGACATAAATCTAAAAATGGGGCTGTGGCGGCGGCTGCTGCTTCTGCTGCTTCTGCCGCTGTTGTTGTTCTTTGTTAGCTTCTCCTTGGTTAGTGACGGTGCTTGGCGTTTGCAGGAGCATAGCCAGGCAGCACGTTTTTAGGGGCGTTTATAGTGTGCTTTGTTATTAGTTGAAGCACAAAAATGCGAAAGTCTAAAATCCATTGAGGGGCAAAGCACCGAAAAGGCAAGATTTGTGCACAGCTGTAACAGTGGATTGGAGACAGTTTATTCGCACATTTCCGACATAAAAGAATAATAATTAAATGTATGTACAACAATTCAATGCTTAATTGCCTCAAATTCATTATTATACGAGTATTCTGAGATTAATTTTCTGCTTCTGTGCTGAGAGTGAGTCAGGGGGAAGATATTTCTTCAGCTGTTTTACAAGCCTAAAATTGGAACATAAAATTTCCCGTTTTAAACTTTATTATAGAGGCGCAGCTGTTTCAATAATTTTAACTATAACAGCACAGTTAAAAATAGCTGCTAACTCAATGTTTCCAAAGTACTGGTATCCAAATATAACTGCTCGGGTTTAACGCTCCGTTTAAATATTCCAACATTCCGTTTTCGTCGGTTCAGGGCACTTTAGCGGGGTTGTTGAATTTCATATTTAGATATTGTGTTTACGTAGACATCTGCATACAATTTACTTAGCTGTTGAAAGAGTGCCTATTTTTATAGTAGAATACTTCATTATCTGGAGAAATGGTTTGTCATACGTGGTATTGTCTTTTTATATTGGTTTGAAATGGTATGGGGTCATAGTCTTTTGCACTGGTATATGAAAGTAGTCTAGTACAATCTCCGAGAGGTCAAAGTCCATTTCCATAGTTTTGATCGGAATGTTTTTCTGAACTACCCGTACTTACCCGGCCACAAAGAAACATACGAGTATATTTAGAAATTCGTCATTTCAACTATTCTTTTATATAGTTTAATAATTTTCTTTGCAAATCTTATTGAAAGGGATCAAGGAATGAGTGCTTAATTGAGGAACTAAGATATAAGCTTCTAATGATGTTGGAGTTAATTGAATTTGCACTGTTATTAGTATCCATCTTGAATTATTTTTTGGAACTATTATGCATGAGCAGTCAATAAGCGAGTTTTTATTCCGTATTCCATTTTGTTTTCCAATGTTTCCAATTGATTTTTTTTTTTATATATTTACGAGACTATTTGAATCCGTTTAAATGCCCTATCCAAATATGTTATCTTGAGCACATATTCATATTTGCGGAATAAAAATCAAGAGAGTAAAGTTATTGTATAAAACCTGCGTTATACGAGTATTACCATATTACTGTAGATACCCGTAGATAGATCTATAAAATAACATTCAATTGAACTGATATATCTCCATGAAATAAGTTTCAATGAAGTAACATCTATAAAGAAAATTTATATGTGAGTCGTTTCTCATTCTATGAAATTCCAAAAGAAAGCAATTTTGCTGAAAATCAACAGAGTTCCTGAATATTGTTCTATGAAAAATTGAAAATTGAGATTTTAAGTTGAAATCAATAGATTTCTCAGCAGGAGTCGTTCAGACCATTCATAAAAACAGTGATTAATAATGCTACCGATCTATTTATGGCTTGCATAGATTTTGTAGTATGGGGGAGAAATGAGCGAGTATTCTATTTAGCAGTTTTGGTGTTTACTTGAAGGTCAGAAACTTTATTTTTACAAGTTGAGGTGTTGTAAGCCTCTTCTATAACGGCTTGAAATCAAGCTTTGATTATTATTGTTTTTCATTGCCAATCTATTCAAGATATTTCTAATGGGGAATCAGTTTTAAACACTTGTTCACTAAGTATTTTTCAGTAAGTTTTACTGTTATTGTCGATTCTGCAAAAGATTTTCTACATGATTTTAGTTTTTGTGCTCTATGATTGGTTCTGTTCGTCAGTAACTTGGTTTACCTTTAATATTTTATATTTTCAAATTGATTTCTCTTCATATATTCTTTGCTTTCAGCTGAAAATAAAATTTGGAAAATACTGTAAAAACTCAATATTTATAATATTATAATAAATTAATCACCGAACATATTTCTTAAGTATATTTGTCAATTTTGATCACGGCGAATATAAAAAAGTTATCTCTTAGAGTCATTATTTTCTTATGGAAAGAACTACTATGAAAATGTGATGATACAAATAAAATTCAATCGAAGATGGCGGAAGGTTCGCATTTTTCGACTTGAGTTTCATTCTGAGAAGTGACTTCACCTTCTACAATTTCTTCATGATTTCGACTAAGAATATTATTTGCCCAGCTGAAAAGTGAACTCGGAACGTCTAGGTTCAAAGACTTACGCCCTAGTCGTTAGGTTAATGTGCTCCTCTTTCGAAATTAAACATTGCGTGGAACAAAACAACTGAACACATTATTCAGTAGATTTGAACTGGCTTTCATAACACGAATAGGTTAATATTTCGGAAACCTTGAAAGTCAATCATATGAACGAGAATATGTCCCACATTTTGTTTAAGACATTATTTGTTTGACCGTGATTAAAGCCATTATAATGCTATTGTAATAACTTCAAGTAGTGAGTGGAAAGTAGGCATCTGCGGACTCCGATGTACAAAATTTGGTGTACTCGTATATCAGTCATGTCTCTTTATTTATTAAGCATTTTTTTTGTACATTATTTAAAAGTTTGTGGATTTCTTCAAAAACATTGAGATATTCGAAATTTCTTGATGAATGAATTTCAACCTATTTCAGAACTGATTGTTATATAAAAATATTTTCGGTCTGTATCCATGTACATACTATTGGTAAGTATGCAGTTGTGGGGTCACGGTTCGAATCACTCTCTGGGCGTGGTCTAGAAATTGTTTTTCCTAAATTCGTGTTCTCTTTTAATCAAAGGACTCAGTTCGTAGCACTGGTTCTCCAGAACCCCGTCAGGTATAATAAACAATTAAAGAAATCAATCTAATATTATTCCCAGCATTATTGTAACATTTTTGGTATGGTTTGCTGGAATTAGGCCACGATCTGGGGGAAAATATCATCAAAAGGAGAAGTTAAAAAAAGGAGTAATTCAACATCGACAGACTCCAAAACATGTAGTAGGTACAATGGATCCTGTCCGATCGCTCTGCAAGTGGGGAAGGACAGTCACAGAAGTAGTACCAGTCGAAATTTCATATGCTTCGAACTTCGTCGAATCCAACTAACAGAAGATTTGTCTTTCCACTTTGTAAGTCTCGGTTTCCATTATTGAAACCATGAGTGTAGTTTTAGCACCTTTAGAATTTGAGGTTCGCTTTGCGCTCATGTTTCTTTCATTGTATTGCTTTCATGTCAAGTCGGGAAGAGTTACTACGAAAAATATTTGAACAAGCCAATGAGTTAATTCAGCAGTATATTCAGGCCTTCGGTTTTAAACTGTAACAATAACTGCAGCCTTGGTGTTGTGGATTTAAAACCAGAAATTCTCCGGCAGCGCTCCTTACAGTTGTTAAACTTATATGCAAATAACTCTTCCCATTCCTTCTACCTCTGTCTTGAATGAATGAATATAATTGTCAGTGTCAAAGACTACAAACTAAATTCCAGTCTGTCTTTGAGCAGTTTCAGTGGCCAAATGTTTGTCAAAATACGCGTCTGTCTGAACTGTGTCAACTTGGCAAGCCACAGGGCTGCTATTCACTCGAAAGTCTCTACTCTTTACGTCACTGTGCATATTTCCTTAGCTCATTACTGTGGTGGACGGCGTTGATATACAGTAAACTTCATTTTTCCCTGCATGGATGGGATGTTCTTTGTTTTAATGATATGAGTATGCAGGAAAGAGCTTGTTTATCTGATTGGTTGTCTGTGTTGATTTGCAATGAAGGATAAAGTTGGAAGGGTTAAAACCTCCCACATTTACTTCAAAGTGATTACAAATTTAATCTTCTCGTAGATTGTTTTAATCTATTAATGAGGAAGTTGCACAGCTATCGCTATTTCTGGGCTTTCGTTTCTTAGTCTTGCCCACTGTGCAACCCGCAGTCGTATACATTGTAAAGAATAATTCGGTTTACTGCTTTTGCTTTTAATGCTTTTTAATATAAAATTTTCTTTTATAGTTCAAAATCCGTTACGTTCACCGTAAATGTCTTAGAAATCTAAACTTGCCAACCTTTCCAGTCCGCTTTTCCGCTGCAGCAGCACTGCCAGCCAACTCGCCAACCCACCCGCGTTCACCTTACGTGCGCTAAACTTACAGCAACAGCATCTTTTGTAGAGGAAGCAGCAGGAGCAGCAACAGCAGCAGCGGTAATAGCAGCGCAGGCAACATAGCCTGGCAGAGCCAACCAGCCCAACCAACGCTGAGAGTCGTAACTCACCCCTAACGAATTGTACATAAATCTTCTTTTCAAAAAAATAAACACTAATGCCAGAAAGGAAATAAAAAGAACTAGAAAATTTAGTATCTACACAAAATTTTTTATTACAACCGAGAAACTTAATAGCTGTAGTGGGAGAGAGAGACGTCGGTGGGTTGCGGTGGGGTGAGGGAGCGGGTGGTGCTGGGTCTTAGGTCTTAGGGTGGGGGTAGCTGGTACTCCGGCTCTAGTGGTGGTGGCTGCGGTATTGGGGCACAATATGGCCAGGGTATGATGGCATTTAAATAAAATGAAACATATTTTTTATATATTTCAATAAAAGCGAAGTTAAGGATAACAGCCTCGACGAGGCAATCATTTCAAATCAGTTACAAGATACAAAGCAAAGCAGGCCGAGGAGCAGGTGGTGGAGAAAGCAAACCCCCTCACGACAAATCCGCGACTGAACAGTTCTCCAGCTCGCAACACACCAACTAATGCCGTTGCTTGTGTGCCGTTTAGGGAAACTATAACCGGGGCGCGGGTTGACCCCATCTGCCGCCAAACGCGGGGCGGCTGTGAATTGGCGCGCGTATTTGCGCAGTGTACTCGCAAGCACGGAGCTTCAAATGAGCGCGCTAATGTTTAGTTTTCCATTGATTTCGGTTTTGAGTTGCAAACGCAGCAGAGCACCATCAGGAGGTGGCGCAGCGCTGCCAGCGATGGCTCAAAACTTTACAGCATCGTTGTTGCTTTTTTCCTTTATAGTTGCTGTATTATTATTATTTTTTGTTCCTGGGCGAAACTACCCTTAATGGTGGCGCTTAAGCAAGCACCGTTAGAATATCGTTAAGGCACACAAATTTCTCGAAAGCTGTTCGAACAGTTTTTATCGACTTGCTGCCGAAGATGCTTCAGCAGAGCAGCGCATATTTTTGTGCTATGTACATTAGTTCAATTGTATACCTTTCATTTGCTATGCTATTATTGTTGTTGTTGCTGTAGTCGGCATTCAATTTTTCCAATACTATTCAGGCTCATGACACTATTTTCACTTTGCCTGCCGTTGAGTATTCGTAGACTACATTTAATTGTTCCGCTGCAGTTTTAGAAATGGTTAAAGGGTTGATTAGAGCTGAGCGAAGTAATGAAATCAGCATCAATGAAATAATATTTCCAAAGTATAAACAGCCGCACGCACATTCACGACAACAACAACAACAACCACAATAACAATAACAACGTGTACGCAAACAGAATCGTTGCGAAGGATGAGCTACTTCGTTGCTCATACAAGCATGCTTAGGTCAGTCAGGCAGCGGCAAGGCAGTTTCTGTCAATAATTTGCTTGTGGTAGAGTAGAGATTTGAAATTTTCATTGTTCGGTGGTTTGCGCAGGAATCTTTTGTTGTATGTTGCACAATAATAAAACGAAACAAATAACTGGAAAATTAAAGAAGCTGTTTTTAACAGATCTCATCCTGCCTCCCCCCCGCCGTTTTCTGTTGTTCATCAAAAATGATTGATGATGACGCATGAAGAAATTGAAGCTCTCAACGACGTTATTGGAAAATATTTAAATGGTTCAATTTAATGTTATATTCTCTTTTCTGTGCATGTGAAGAAAAATTCTTCTTAAATTCAAGTTGATCCTCTGAAATCTCTGCTATTCATTGCTCTAATGAAGCTGTTCCTATTATGTAAATTTCGCCTAATTGGAACAGTGGAGCAAATGGGTCTGAATAATGTATCTTATATTATTTTGCTGAGTTCGACTTAAATAGCGAAGTGCAATGTAGTCATTGAAGATGATTCTGTATTATTCAGTTTTTCTTTGACCGTAATGCTTAGATACTTTTAATTGATCAAACTACTTGCATAGCTGCAGGAAGTTCAGGAGATGCGTTTTTTAAATGAGACTGTTTGACAAAAAATATTCTGGTTTTTGAAGCTTCTGGTGGTAGTCTCAATGTCTGGAAAAGTTGTTCTGGTTTTTCCTACCTAATCAGTTTTTGATTTACCTGAGAATGAAATTTTGATCGAAAGTACAATCGGATAGAAAATAAAAAAGTGTTTAACAATATCTATGATGAACCGTTAAACTAGAAAATAACTTATTCTTTTATTGGTATTTTGTTCAGGAAAGTTCCTCAGACAGTTATATATAATGATACAAAAATGAACTTATGTTTGAACAACGGATCGTAAAAATTAACAAAATATTGTATTTACTAAATAAACTTAAATAAAAGTAGTTCAAATTGGTAATAATTAGCATAAGAAAGCCTTTCCCTATGCTTCATATTTTGTATTTCCTTATATCTGGGTATCCTACAATGCTGGACTGAGTGTCTAGAATAACAAAACGACTGTTCTCTCATCACCTATCTCCTATCCACTTTTACTTCAACATCCGAGAATCAATCATTCCACCATTGTCGAGAACGTAGTGTTATCAAGCATATTACCACGAAAAGGTTAGTATTATTGATTCAGGGATGATAATAAGAGATTGTATCAATGATGAATCCATCACAGAATCCATGCCTTAGGAAATATGCACAGCAATAGCACGCTCTATCACTGTCATTTCGAACCCGACTATTCATGTTTTGTCATGAATAGTGAAATGACCTTTTTGTTGCAATCCAGTTAATTGAATGAGGATATAAAATTATTCTTTCTGTTCTGTCTCTCTTAAGTCACAGTTTCATGTTTTGTCATGAATAGTGAAATGACCTTTTTGTTGCAATCCAGTTAATTGAATGAGGATATAAAATTATTCTTTCTGTTCTGTCTCTCTTAAGTCAAGGTATATGAATCAGAGAATCACCATTGGTCCATATTTATCTCCATTCACAGCTCCCTCGTTTAATCTTATTATATCTAACCTTCTTCTTAGTACAGTTTAAGTTTGAACAATATTCCCAGAACAATATTTGAATAGTCATACCTGTAGAAGCCATTAGCTTGCTAAATGAAGTTGTTTTTGATTCAAATTTCATTTATGCAAACAACAACAACAACGATTTTGTGAGTAAAACTGTCTTTCGACGAGCCTCTTGGTTTACGAATACTTATCATTTTCATATCTGATAACGTTGGAATTGATCCGACTAAAACTTCCAGATTAATATATTTCACCAAGAGCTGACTCCGAAGAAAGCTAAGTGGCCATCTTCGTTGTGCCGAATGTGAATTGAATAGTTTATAGTTCACGAACATTACGAACGATTTCATTAGTAATACGTGGAGGAAATGCAACTTTTATTTATATATTTCGCCTCTGAAATATTCCCATAAATATCAAAGACTATATGTAGATATCCAGGGTGTGATTGCTTAGGATAAAACCTTTTTAACATTGTTAATGTTTAAAGTTACTATTAATGTCGACATTAGTGTCTGTTTGTATATAGTATATCAAACGTTACAAGTTTCATATTTAAAGTTTCAAATCTAGAATGTTGCATAGTTAGTTTATTTACATAGATTAGTTGTTCAACAGAGACCGAGGAATTCAAGGTCTACCACAACGGGCTCTTCAAGAAATTTCAAAATTAAAAAGTAAAAAAAAAAGTTTTCATAAAATGAAACTAATGATCATATTTTATTTGCGGAAGAGGCTGTTGTCTGGGAGTGCTGGATAGTTCATTAGTCAACCATTTCGGTAAAAGTTCCCGGATGTAGATCTGAACTAAGAACTGCAACTGCTGTAATTCAGGCATAAAAATAACCCGATTATATTTCATAAAATATGTTTGCTAGCTCTCGAGATCATTAGACTAGTCAATTTTGGTCTCTTCTCCTCTTTAAAACTGCACCCAGGATAGGTCCGGTTTAAAGACAAAGTTTAAATTTGTCCAGGCTAAGAAGGGAATTTTCCTTACATTTAATTACTCCAAATCTTAAGAAATTCCCTGGCTCTTCTATCGCTCCACTGTTGAGCAGTCCTTTTCCACTTTGGCCAAACTTCTGAAACTATTCTTGTAAAATTCAAGAAATTTCCCAAAAAGTATTCAATTAAAAATTGTTTTTCGAGGTTTTAACATTAATTTAGCGCCACTGTCGGGGGAAATTCGGCGAAAATAGAAAATTATATCGTAACTCGCGCGTAGTGTGTGCACCATCTGCGATTTAGTTGTACTTCGGTAATAATTCTTTCTATGCTGGGCTGCTACATTTTCTATGCAGCGCTGCTGGCAGCACGGGTGGCAGCGAAACAATAAAAACAATTACAACAACAATAGCGAATAAACATGCAAAAGAAATGGAAAAAATGTTTTCTAATAAATTTGCTTTATGTGTTCGCGTAACTGTTGAAGCTGTAGTAAAATAAAGTTTTATATTCATGCGCCGCACCAAGGGTTGCAGTAGCAGCCCAGCAGCCCAACAGCCCATCAGCCTACCAGCCCAGCAGCCCAGCAGCCCAGCAGCCCAAGCAGCCCAGCAGCCCAAGCAGCTCAGAATCCCAACAGCACTAGTGGCAGTAGCAGTCGCAGGAGGAGGCTCTGGATGTAGAAGCGGCTGGGGCTGAGGCTGGGTATGAAGAAGAATGACAGCCCCAAACTGCGGCAGCATTTGCCACCCAATTGCCATTAATATAACGGCGTAGAGGTACGTACCCGTACAATTGTGTGCAAGTACGCCGCCTAACCTGTCTAATACAACGTTGCCATTTTTTACTATCCCAACTTTTTTGCCTGTGCCTTTCGTAAAAAGCGCACAAAATGGAAAAAAGCAAAGAGGCAGAAGAACACAAAATCACTGAGGAATGGCAGCGCAGCAGTGTCGCTACCGCTACCGCTACGTAGCGATGTACTTAGTTTTTCGCCGGGAAAAAGGATTTCTGTGTACGAGTAAGTTAGAAAAATTTCAAGAGCGAAATAAAAAAGCTGAAGAGCAGCGAAACAAACAACAACAAAGGCAACGGCGACGACAGCGACTGCGACGACGAGGACGACTACGACTACGACTACGGCAAAGACGAGTGCGAGAACGATGATGACGACGGCAGTGAAGCCCGTGGATAAAGTATGCTAAAAAAAAACCGAGGGAAAATGAAAGTTTTTTAAGGATGCGTAGCGTATTCATCATTCGGTGCAAAAATTTCGGCAAAATGGGTTTTGGCGCATGGTACCCGCCGCGGCAGCCATCGTCGTCGTCGTTGTCGAGCGAGCTGCCTCAAGACTAAACAGCAACAACAGCCGCAGCAGCAGCATCAGCAGCAGCAGCATCAGCAGGAGTAGCGCTCATACGCAAGGCATACTGCCGGAGAAAAAAAGGACATACAAGTACGTATGCGGCGCAAGACTTGCGTGCATGCGAGCGAGTGAGAGTTTGCGGAGCGAAAGTTGAGCGGCGACAGAAGGAAGCTCGAAAAAAAGAAAATAAAATTGCAAAATGTTATTATAAGCGACGCTCTGAGCCACGACCTCGCCGCTTACCCGCCAATGATCTAAAATTCACTTTTTCCTCTTTGTTGTATTTATTTTGAAGCAGTTTCATTGCTGCCGCTACTGACGCTGCTGCCGCCGCTCTTGTTGCCGTTGTTGTTGTTGTTGTTGTTGTTTTGTATATACAATTAAAAATGTAAATCAGTCGTTCTTGCTGTGTGCCCTTTCATATGCTGCTTGGTAGTAGGAGTAGGAGCGGCGGGGAGGGGGTGTTCTTGGGAGCTCCAGTTGCCTCTGTCGCCGCTGCTGTTGCTGCTGCTGCTGTACGCTAATGGCAATTTTTTTTTGTATATTGCCTGTTGGCCCCCACCCCAACCAACGCCTGACAGCATTCTATGCCGCGCTTACATATTACATATTTATATTTATTTATTTCGTGTGCGTTCCTCTGTGCTGCCTGTTGTTGTTGTTTTCGCTTCTTGTGCTGCTGTTGGAATTTTGGGATTGTAAAATTTTTTTTTAGGAACTAGAAGGGTGTTCCGGTACCACCCTCGGTAGTGCGTAGTTTAGCAGCGGCAAATACCGCGTGTGTTTGCATATGCGAGTAGAAATTTTGTAAAAAAAAGGTGGAATTTAATATGAGGCATAGAGCAAGGAGGCAGCGCAAGTACCGTTGCGAGTACATAGTGTGCGTACGCTCACATGTGTGCATGTATGGTGGGTGTGTGCGTGCGTGCGTGTGGTACACTTCTAACATACACCATCATACGCCAACCAGTGCCATTGCCAGCCTCATAGTCAACCTCGAGCTCAAGCTCAGCCTCTGCGCCAACGCCAACGCCTACGCCATCCGCCCGCCAGCTTGTGGGCTGCTTGGCTCGGCTGTTCGTACATTCGTTCACAAGCGTTACGTTGCGTTACGCTTTTCGCTACCGCCACTGCCACCGCTGTGCACTTAAGATAAAAATTAGGAAAAGGGTAGTTTTTTAATGCTTTTAATGTATGTGTGCACATTACAATATACGCGTAATATCGCGCAGTTAAGTAGTAGAGTAGTGTGTGCGCTCACATACACTCATACGCATCCACACACACACACACAGACGGATTTTCATTTGTGACGCTGTGACGTTTTGGCGGGTGTTCTGGTTTTTTGTTTTATTTTTTCGGCGTATTGTAAAAAGTTTTACTTCATTTTACTTTTTTGTTGCCTGGCGCACCTCCCGCTCAGCGCTCCTGCCATGTAAACGGCAGCAGTTTGCCGAGCGCCACTGTGTGCTGCGTGTAAGTGTGCGTTATCAGCCTACTGAGCTACGCATCCCTGGCTCGTGTTCGTAATATGCCCCACGTCACTTGCAATTTTTCATTTTAATTTTCATTAGCGTGTACCTTGAGCTTCTTGTAATTTTTTCTAAAATTCCGCACATGTACTTTGAAATTATGTAATGAGCGTATAAAATGCGAAAAAACTTTTCCTCTTCCTTTTTGCGCTTTTTTGGCGTTTTTCGTTTTTCGTTTTTTGTTTTTCGTTTTTGGTTTTTTGTTTTTCTGCCGTAATTTTTCAATTTGGCAACGGAAATTGCCTAGGGAGGTGACATGTAGGTAGTGTTGCTCCAGCAGCAAAGCGCTGTGATGTGCCGTGATGAGCGGCGGCAGTAGCGCTGGGAAATGTGAGCGGGCACGCTTCGCTTCACTGTTTCTAATAATTAATTTAAAACTTCTTCTTTTAGATTGAACAATTTTGCTCCTCCCTTTTTTCGTTTATATTCTTTTTGCTACATTTTTCATGTTGAATGTAAGTGCGCTAATTAACATACTCAAAAAAGAGAGTCCAATTTTTTCTTGGGTAAGGAAAGTAGTAGTTCCTCGAGAGTGAAGCTTGTGCAGTGTTTCAGTGCTTTTTCGCCTCCATTCTGTATCTGTAGCAAAATCCATCAAGATTTTGTATATTTCGGGAAGACGTTGCTGAGTTAATAAATGGTGCTTTGATTCGACATAACATTGTTCAGTATTCTGTGGCATATCTGAACAGAATCTAGTAGAATAATTGTCCCTGTCCCTTACGGTTTCCATGCTTTACTTCTTCGGTGTTTTGGAATATGTGTCTTGGCTTAACAGTCTTGCATTAAGCTGAAAGAAATTACTTCAGTCTTCCTGCAGGTCTTTGAATAATCTTATTTAATCTATTGCACAGTCACTTAGAATATAATTATATCCTTTTTAGTGAATCTGATGAAATGAGTTTCAGGGGTAAGCAGTGAAGTAGTTGTCCATATGAGAATTTTTAAGGGTATCTGAGTGGTCTCTATTAGTCCATCATAGTCTGTCACCGTTTTTACTTGCTTCTCAAAGTATTTTCCTGTTTCCTGCTTTTGGAACGTATTTTCCTGTGATCACTGCTCAAATTGTTGAACACAACATGTTCCATCCTTCTGAATAGTCTCTTTTTGCTTGTCATTGTCTCTTATATTTTCTGAAATCTTACACCCAATTCTCTGTAAATGTAATTTTAGTTTTAACAATCTCTGAAATTAAAGATTTTCTTAGTCCATAGAGTTGAAAGGATCATAAATTAAGTAAAGAGTTTCACTTTGCTTCAAAAGCGCAGAGTATGCATAGTTTTTAAATCGTTCAGTTTCAGATACTGAACAATTTAATTCCTTCTTTCTCCTAGGAATGAGGAGTTTCAAGCGCTTACAATTTGTGATTAGTAGTGCAGAAGTAATTTTTAGAATATTTCAATTTGTTTGGAATGCTTCTCACGAATTTGGTTTGATGTGCCAATTTGCATACTCGCATTAATGCTCATTGCTAAGACTATTGTTCTGTCAGACCTGTCAAAAACATTGACACAACCCAAAGGGTTAATTCATGCTCACACTCGGCACACTTCATTTCCATTTCCACCTCTCCCTCTATCGCCATCTCCCTTCCTCCGAAGTAGTACTCTGTAATTAACTTACAACCGACATAAACGCCATTTTGTTGAAAAGGACAATCACAACTTTGTGTAAAATAAGAGCATTGTGCATTTGTGCTGCAGAAAATTTCAAATTTTAAGTTAAAATTATGACTATTTACTTTGAGGTCAAAGTTCAACGCTGCCCTTACCCTTTGCTCATATGCTATACCCTAAGCGGTTCGGTTAGAAAGTGTCCGGTGACATTACTTGTGCTGGTCATTTCATTAGATAAGGTTAACGTGTTTGCATTCGATTAGTTCACTCAACTCAGTGACCTTTGCACTCCTCGAAAATCACATAAAATGTGTAATTTATATACAAAAAATATCCCGTTTGTGTTCATGTTCAGCGCTGAAGTTATGCCGCTTGCCCCATTGGCAAATCAAAATGTAAACGGAGACACGTTGACATGTTGAAACTGTGGACATGTGTAAATTACCCTTTAACCCTTAAATGACAAGGCTCTGCAGATCTTTTCAACCACTTAACCAGTCCCGTTAGCGCATGTGGAAACTCCATTGACACGCCGTGCATATACGCTGAGATTTCCCATATGCGTGTTTTTAAATTGTTTTTCCATGTCCCCTTGCCAGACAGCAGGACGCACCGTTACCAGTCTGCGCCCAGCCGAATTCAATTCCGGAATACCACCACCATCGGCGATAGTTAGAACAAAAACCGGTTTGCGCTATTCGCAGGACCTTTCTATTTTTCCTAGCTTACTGGGTTAAGTTGTTTGCGGTGAAATGACTTTGGTTTGGGTAGGAAAATCCCAAAAATTTCCATATTATCAATGCATAACTATCATTGCAGCCACATACGCTCATGTGTGTGTGTGTGTGTGTGTCGGTTTGCTCACCCAATCGCAGACCCTTACCCGAGTATGTGTGGTCCTGCTAAGGGTGAGGGCGGCAACAAGTTGGCAATGTGACTATTTCGCGTTAAGACGAGTGGGACTACAAAAGGCAGCCACAGCCGCACCCACAGACACAGACACAGCCACGGCCATGGCACACAAACCGAAGACGTTGCAGGCCAAAGTCAGGACAGTATTTAGCACTGGACGACCGTAATGCCGCAGCACAGCAAGAGGAGCGAGCCCAGAACGGAAGTGGTTCGGTGCTAATGTATTCATTCCCTGTGTTGGTATTTCGTCGCCCCTGTTGACTGACTGCATAGCCGGAAGTTGTCAGATGGCAATAAAAACTAAAAGCACACACGACGCGATGTCTCTCTTAAGCATAAGCCAGCTGGGTGGATGGGTGCCAGACACAGAAGCACATATGTACACATGTCTACTGCTCATACGGCAGTGGGTGTGCATATGTGCGTTGACTGGCGACACATGTGTGTGCAAAAGCGCCAAAGTGAGTTGGGCTGGTTTGGGTTTATCTTGAGTATTTTCAGGGAAAATCGAAGACGACCTTGGCCTTTTTTTCTGTTTTTTTTTGTGTCTGGGTGTGATTGTAATTTTATGCGGATTATCACCCCAGGCAATGGAAAGGGGAACAGTGATGATATTCATACCAAATTACATACCCACACACACACACGCATAATCATTCTGATTTGGGTGAAGGCCGACTCACATAAGCGCTCGTTGCAGTCTGCTGGCTGCTGACTCCTGACTGCTGACTGACTGTTCAACCGCCCACCCACCGACCGCAAGGACGTTAACAGACACCGGAAGTCAAAAGTCCAAACACTTGGAGTCGACCGACATTCGTTTAACATCATCATTTCCCAGAACGAAACTCCTTCGACGTTATCGTCGTTGCCGTCGTCGTCGTCGTCCTCGTAACCGTCGTGGCCGTCGTAGCCGCTGTAGTCGTCGTTGTGTTATTTTTGTGTCGGCACAAGCAGACCATTTCCCCCATCCAAGGCGCCTTTGGTCGTCTGCTGTTGGCAACGTTGATTTTCGCATTCAGAGATCTAAGGAGGCCGGCAGCCGAGTAAGTCTTCTTGTTGCCAGTGCGAGTATGTATGCGCATTGTAGGTGGGACGTTGGGTAGATGGGTAGGTGAGTGAGCAGCGGAGTGGGCGAGCGCACATGCGGTGGGGCATTACGCGCCATTCTGGGGCGGGAGGTTAATGAACGTTGGCCTGGTGTGAATTCGTTGTGTGATGTTTTTATGCTCTCTTTTGGGTAACCATAACAAGGACGTTGGGGCCGCCACTGCCACAGCCGCTGCCACTGCCACAGCCGCTGCCACTGCCAGAGCCATTGCCAGAGCCACGGCTACTTCCAATGCCAAGGCAAAAATGAAAGCGAAAGTAAAAGTGTCTAAGATGGTGGGAGGGAGCCATTTGTGTGCGTCTGTTGCCTCTGCAGCTGTGTGTGTGCAAGTGTATTTGTGTGTGTGTTTGTATGCGAGCGAGGGGTGTGAGTCGATGCGGCGCCGCATCAAGCACATCCGACATAACGCAAGAATGTCGTCGCTAATTCTCGTCACCGTGTTTGGCACCTGTTGCACTGCATATTGCAGACGTGAGCAATGATTTTTGATAAAAAGAACAAAAAAGGAACGATGACGCTTTGGCGATGATGTCGACAACAACAACCAAAGTCGCTTCCATCCACACGAAAAGCGTAGATACGACGACTGCGAACGACTGTTTGTTGCTGCTGTAGGATTTTTAATATTAGTGGAGTATTGTTTTCGCCAGACTTCACATGACACCAAAGCGCAGCAGTGCTAAAAACCGACAATAGAATTGGCTGGGATAAGGCTGTCTAATTATGTAGTCGTGACGCTAATCTTGGTGCCTCTAATCGGTCTTTCCGAAGAATATCCACTAGCCAAGCTTTGTCATGTAAATTGAATCCAGGATCAATCAAGGTTGATTTGCGTAAGTCGTGACGCTAATCTTGGTGTTCTTAATCGGTCTTTCCGAAGAATATCCACTAGCCAAGCTTTGTCATGTAAGCGAATCCAGGATCAAGGGGGATTAGCGTAATAATTGTCACCACTTGGTAATTTAACGAAGGGCATTTCCATGTGTGTTGGCGAACGAGCAGTGCTGAAGTTTAGAGCATACGATAAATAACACAAAAGCGGGTTAATTACAATCCTCACACATATTTATGTCTATATAAATATGTATAATAAATTTGCTGAAAGAATACACAGAGTGAAAAAAGAGAATCATACGATTAAACTGCAAAAGGAAACAACCGTTTTGAACCCAACTGCAGTTGCTCTGTATTAAGAAGCGAATTGCCATTAAAATATGCGCAAAAAAGTGCCAGAGAAATGAGAAAAACTCAACTGCAATGGATGAGTTACTCCATTTCCTGATAGATGGTGTGTTCATGGTAGTGTGTACAGCAGCAGCTTCAATCCACTTACTCTATCCATATTATTTACTCGGTAGTGTTTTAGAATGCATAATCCGCAAACTTTATCCTATTAGTCAATGTGCCATGATGTCCTTCACTTATGCTCAAATATTGGGAATGGTGTGTATGTTACTTTTAGTTATGCCCTGGAATATAAAAGAAATCTCACACATGTAGCAAAAAAATGAATTTGTGCTCTACAGAATTTCAAGGGGGACGATCATAACAGCTCTCCATAGTTTCGAGTTATATTAGTAGTATCTTGCAATCTTGTAAAGGGTTTTCCAATAAGAGGTGTTATTTTGGTATTCAAAGAAAAATGCCATTTTTTGAGATAAATGATCGGATATTTATTTCATAATAAAGAGGAAGGTATGCCGTTAATAATGGAAAACCCTTTATATACTTCAAAATACAGTAATGATTTGCTGCAGTGATGAGGACTACGATGTTTTTAAGTGTCAAGTTGAATCTGTGTTGCTATGTTGGTGTGAAAATTAGTTTATGCTCATAGTTCGGATCAGGGGATTGTATAAAGTTCGGCAAAAATCTAACTTGGAGTTTTATTGAAAGTGAATTAGAGAAACAATGAACAGTTCAGTAAATCAAGAATAGTTGAGAATATTGAATTTGTACAAAAAGAGGTATCATCATTGATTACTCTTAGAGTTGCTGAAGAAAAAGAGACGAAACCACTAATGACTTATACAATTAGCGATGAAATTGTAATTTGCGTGTAATCTTGTAATAACACTTTTCGTTGTTTATTTTTAATAACAATAATAATTAAAGAACATTATTTAAGAAAAACTTGTTACAAGAGTATACCTGGAAGTGTTCGAAACAACTCCGCTATGGATCGTAGATATAGTCTCTCCAAATGGTTCTCTACGGTTCCAGTAACGACAAACTTCCACTATTGTTGAGTGCGGAATAGTGGTGGGTTTGTTTTCAGAAATTACTTTAATTTAATTACTACCATTACCGCAGCTCTGCGCGTTCACTCGAGTGCATTTCATTGCATAAACATAATTCCTAAAATCGCATAAATGCTCTGCTCCTTTTTTATCCTTGCTCGTTGGTTCATCCAGACTTTATAACTTTAAATTTATTTCCATTTTTATTTTCATTTTGTTTTGTTTGTTTTTATTGCTATAAAATTACAAAGCGTAACTGCAACTCATGCAAACGCCGCTGTATTAATGGGATTTTCTAAAAGTTCCACTAATACTGGTGCATTCATACAAAATAATATGTAGACACTCACTCACACACTTGCGCAAATACCCGTCCCACTGTGTACAGAAAATTTACATCTAAAACTGTTGTGAATAGCGGAAGTGGCGAGTGAAATTGTTGCGAAACGTGGCGAAGAATTTGAAAAACATTAAAAAATGGTACCCAGCAAAAAGAGGGAAACATGTGCCCAAAGCACCGGAGTTGTTCTTGGAATGTTGGTGCTGATGTTGGTTGGGGAGCTGGGCTTGCAGCATGACCAATAGTTGGAGCTGGAAGCAGATGTGGTTTGAGGGTTGGAACTGTGGAGAATTCCTTCCTCTGTGTTTGATTTAAATTATAAATTTATTTTTGCCGCTTTTGTTGCGATTTTTTCTTTAGGTTGAACCTCTTGCAATTCGGCATAAGGAAAAGTCAGAAACGCCGCTCCCACCGTTCTGCTGCCCGTGCCTTCTTGCTGCTGTTTTACCTACTTACTCCTACTTGACTGCAGTCGGCGGCATATCCTTTGGGATTGCATGCAAACAGTTTTGCGCTGCTGTTGTTGTCGCTCTTGTTACGCTTTTAGGCAATGTGTTTGCTGTTCTTTTTGGCTGTTGTGACAGATTCTGTGTTTGTTGTTGTGACTGACTGAATAATGTTAATGCTCATACTACTCGCCTCATTTTTCGGTGTACAATTTTTGTGGCGCATCACCGAAAATTATTAGAGAATTTTTATATTTTAGAGTAGTCCGCTGTGGTGGAGTGGGAGTGCTGGGCTGAGGGAGGTGTAATGTTCGAGGCAGCGCTGTGAGTGCTACGACGAGGGGGTTATATTAAATGTTATTATATTTATTTTTTGTTTAATATCTGCCATCAACGCTCTGCATGGCCATTGTGCGAGCCTTGCCTGCCATATTAACGAGCATATGAGCGCAGCGTTTGACTGTGGACAGCACAGTTGGTCGGAGCATGGGGTAGAGCCGTATGTGGCACTAAAGCCAGTGCCTACTATTGTTATTATTAGGGCTTTTATTTTATATTATTATAAATTCAAAATTTTTTTTTTTTTGCTTTGTGCTGCAGCCCACTTTGATGATGGGCTTTGGGTATACGCTTTGTAAGTTAAATGGAAAAATCCGATTCATTCGGCAACCAGACTCGAAACACACGAGACTCATAATAATATGTAATGTAGAGAGTGTAATATTGTAGGCTGGGGATGGAGAGCGGTTGTATGCAGAGGGTCAGGGCATTGTACAGAGCTCAGTATAGGCTCACATGGCAAATGGTGTCAAATGGACCACCACCAAGCGAGCATTACACCAGGAGTTTTTTTGTGTTGCTGCTATTGTGAGTTGTGCACTTGTTAACTTTTTTTATTTTTCATTATATTTGTTTTTTTCTTTTTTTGGTTATTTATTATTTGGAAATCCACACTACACTGGTACCTATACAAGCGCAACAACATCAACATCAACATCAACAACAAAGGAAACAAAAAGTGCCAATGTAATAAACCCGTAATGTGCATTTATGTATGTATATGAAATGGTGAAAATGCTTCTAGGCGTTTGGAATTTTTTTAATTTTTCATTTCGAAAAGCCATTATTGGCGATGATTATCTGTATCATTTACACATACAGACACACGCCATCAAACACACAGGCACACACTCCCAAATACACACTCAAGCAGATAGAACACGGGAGTATGCCTTCAACAACGCCTCGCATTATAGTGGATATGAATTAAATATAAGTTTTTGCCAATATCCTTCGATACACACACACACACACAGCCAAACATCCGTTCACTTACACAAAAATCCGTACACTCACTCACACTAGCCCAAGCACGTCATTTATGAAATATAGAATTTCTGTTGTGTATGATGCATG
This sequence comes from Clusia tigrina, assembly GCA_920105625.2. Classification (NCBI taxonomy): domain Eukaryota; kingdom Metazoa; phylum Arthropoda; class Insecta; order Diptera; family Clusiidae; genus Clusia; species Clusia tigrina. Next base: position 169,528,845 of record OV050033.1, on the reverse strand, counting down.
AGTTAATGTAGAAGAAATTTTCCATTTTAATTTTGGGCAGCTACCAAAATTGGCTAAAAATCTAAAATGTATCCACCCGGGCGGTTGGGCACTGATTTATTGGAAATTGAGCTCACAATAAGCAGCAGCCGAAAAAGGCAATATCAACTTTTTTAATATATATTTTTATTCCATATTATTTTCCTTTTCGTTGGCAATTATTCATTGTTTGGCTTATTGCATTGATAATGATGATTCCTGCATCAACAGTTACGGTGCGGCGGTGCGTTTGTTGTGTTGTTTGCTTGCTCGGTTTGTTTGTTTTTCAAATTTCAACGAAAAAGGTCAACGATTTTGCAATCTTTTGAGTGATTTCTTTCGTTCGCTTTACTAAAGCTAATCAATAAATTGCAGCCTGAGCGTGGCTGTTGATAAAACCTGCTAAGAAATATGTAAGTGCATTTAATTTCAGATTGCACTGCTGCAGTTTTTTTGCCACCATGAATGTTGTTTTCATTGTGGCGTTTGCATTTGCCACTTTTATCAGCTGCCGGTACTTGAGGTTGATTATCATGGAAAATAGGTTGGTTGTAGGCTTTAAACTTAACAAATTGTTAGTTTTTTTTATAAGGAATATAAACTGGGACTTAAGAAACCTATCACGTTACAAGCACAATTTTCAGAGGATGCAGCAGGGAAAGCAGTACCTTTTGTATAAGGTTCTCTTTTAATATTTGTGATTTATTCAATGGAAGAGGGGTAGAAGATAAATAGAGGTGATGTAGGCCGGAGAACCGCCTTAGGAAGAGTTCTCCAAGCACTCAGGCAATTGATGCCCATTGTGCTTTAAGCCTGCATTTAGATGAAAGAGAAGAGGGAGTAGATAGAGGAGTTACGAAAGGGAAATAAGTTGGCTAAAGACAAGCTTTCTCATGCTTAATTTATATGTGGTCCTCCTGCGTATTATCATGGTTAGAAAGTAACAATGCATTGCCAGAATTGTGGCTTATAATTTCAGACAAATATATTTCTTCTCTTGACTTTGACCTATTCATGGCTTCAACCGGACACTCTTGGCTGTGGAGTCCGACCTCTAACGAATTAAGCCATGCGACATCATTAAGTTTAAATTTTTATAATTTCTCATTTAATTTGGATTACATAATTTTCACTTATAGTGTCGCCATGTTCAGGAATCATGCCTCTACATATATTCCACGAGCAGTTTCCAATCTAGCCTTCGCTTCGGGTTTCCAGTGTATGCCCAGCGCACTTAACTAATTTTAAATTCTTATCTATTGATACCGTTGGCGGCGTTTTGTGTTGAGCGTATTTCAACAACTTCTCCGTTTTCTTTTGAAGAAATTTCGTTATCACTCATACGACGCATGAACTCTGGGCATTTGTCCCATTTTCATATGATTTTCTGAATTTTTATTTGTTGTCGGTATATTTGGGGGAAAAAATAACAATCATGAAAAATTTACCAAGAAAACAAGTAAAGATAGTTCGAAAATAATAATGATAGGATGGGAAAATAAATTGAAATACTTTCAACGAATTTGAAACTGAAAAGTTATGAAAAGAAGAAATTACCCAAAATAAAAAATCAGCATGACAAGAAATCAGAAATATTTTAAATCTTTATTATAATTAAAATTATAACATTATATATAGAAGCCCTAGCCAGGGCTATCGGCTTAACTGTTTGTATCCTATTGTTTTTGCTTAAATTAGATTAATTATTTTTTATTTTATTCCAAAAGGAAAGTATAAATTCATATTTGTTTCTGTGAAGGATATCTTGGATATTTGATAACCAGAAATAAATGGAATAGTGGTGAACAAATTCATTAAAAAATATTGGTAAGAAAATACACAAAGGTATGGGGAAAATATATGTAATAATAAGCGTTTTCTATTAAAACCTAATGAAATAATTATATTAAAAACTAATTCAAATGAGTTCTATATTGATGCCATTGATTATTGACTTGAATGACATGAATTCCATTGATTAATGAAAATAGATGTCATGATCCTTTTGGGTATGCACAATATGTGAAGTTTACGTGTATTTCATAAATTGCCCATGTGGAATTGGCCTTTAATTCTCCAATTGTTTTTAGTTTGCCAGCGTAGAAGTGCGTTTTTGTATCATTATTCAAATCACATCTTCTTGATAGATAGTCTCATGACCGTTTTAAGAACTGACTACATCTCCATTTCAACAATAGGACGATTAGTTGGCTTACTATGGGCCACATAGCGACCTCTACGTGATAATATCATATTCGTAGAATTCATAACTTGATAACGGGGCCATAAGAAATACGAAATCATAGAAAGGTATCAGTTTGGGGAAGCCCCATTAACTGCGGACGCCGAGGAATTGAGAGATATTATTCTCCCCCCCAGGGGTCTCACCAATAGCTTTGATATTTTCGTATGAAAATTTATTCTAATACGGAGCCGTTCTTGGAATAGTGACTTCAGTTGAACGGTCTTGTTGGCCAAATAATTCAACCAAACCACGACACTAATATTGCTATAAATTTACAAAAAATTATATATCTGTATTGTGAGATTGTCAAACTTGACATGATATTTTGCCTAACCTTGCAAATTGTGCTATTTAAAAATATGGCAGCTTTTCCCCTAAGCATACGCCACCTATACTGAACAGACTTAGAGATCAGGCATAACTATCCAAAATTTTATTCGATCCTTGCTTAGGTTAGGTTAATGTGGCAGCCAGTCCAAGGGCCAGCTCACTCAGACCACCATGGGTCCATTGTGATACCACCGCGCCACAACGCACCTCCGATTCACTCGTCGAACCATTTTGAAGCCCTAATAAAGCGCAGGATTTGTTTGATCCTTGCTTAGGCTTCGCTAACAAATATTTACTTCTGAGAAGTAATTTTTCAATTGTTAACGTTCGTTCTCGCTACTGACATAAATTCCGCATAGTTTCTGTTTGCATTCCTCGCATTGGGACATTTGTTTTGTTTGCCGGGTCTAAGTACAGATTTAAGTATAATTTATTAAATGTCGAAGGGAATCTATGTGCGCAGCTCAATGGGGAGCAATATTTTTAACGAATTTATGCTCCCAACACTCTTCCTACTCTTTGCGGATATTTGGATACAGACACAAGGCAGCCCCCGCCACATTCCACCATCAGCTGCAACCAGCTTCCCTACGAGTTACGAGTATTACTATTCTAACGTTATAAAATCGCGTTTCAGATGCGCTATAAAATTATTTTTAACATTCCTGCTGGAAACTTGTGCAGGGTCGGTTCAAGCCGCAGTTGACAAAATGGCACGCATACTTAAATGCTACCAGTGGCGCTTGATTGGGGCGGCCTCACTATGATTAACAATGTCCTGGCGCCTGTGTCTGAACTTTGTGGATGAAAGTTTGTCTTGCAGCCCATACAAAATAATGAAACCTCGGATGATTGTTGTTGTTGTTGTTGTTTGTGTTGTTGTAGGGAGTTGCTTTCTTTTTGTACTTCTTAAGGTTTTTTTATGGTGTTTCTTTTGGGGCAAAAATGGAAACTAAACTACAGAAAATAGAAGTTAAGCTAAAGAGGAGCTATAAGAAAAGTAACACAACAACACAACACAGAACCGAACAGAACTGAAGAGCCTGCTTTTCAAGACGCGTAAACTGAGGGGGAATAGGAAACCTTGCTGGGTAGGGAGCGTTGAATGGTGGTAACTACAGAGCAGAGCAGAGCAATTGCGCGCCATTCTTAGTCGAAAGTTGTAACTATGAAAATTTGATAAATTCCTCAGCGTTTCTTACGCTCGCTATTTTGTTAGTTGCCGCGTTGCCGAAACTGCTGCAGTAAAATTGAAAATAAGAAAAAATGAAAAAAAAATTATAAAACTCTTGTCTCGTTGGGGTTTGGAATGGGGTGCTTTCATTGCCACTATAGTAATAATTTCTACAACTAAGCAAGCGGATGCTCCATCAATGAGGGAGCGAGCAGGGGGGCGGTACCCACAGCTGGATAGAGCGAGAACAAGGCACTTTGCTACTCGTTCGTGTTGCAGTTTTGGAGTTTTCTTCTGCAGATAGATTTGCCGGGTTTCATTTAACAGTAGTTGCAGATGCCAGAAGTTCCTTTGGGGGAGGTGGCTGTGGCTCACGCCACAGAGCCGTGGGCAACTTTTATTGATGACTACGCGCTGAGCTCGCTGCTGCGCTTGACATGACAGTACCCCATCAAAGGCAAGATAATGCTCTTCATACTTGCGTTGATGAGAGCTGTTAATGAGCAGCTTCACAGGGAGGGGGTGGTGCTGGCGCGCCACATTATCAACTATTTAGAGTTGAGTTTCCTTTCGAAAATTACAGTTAACTAAAATTCCAATTCGTCCATCGATTTCAGGCAAACTGGTGGCAGAAATAAGTTTATGTGTTTAGGGCGCAATTATTTGCACTGCCTTAAATGTCCTTTTTTGTCTTTCATGGGTTTTCAATCGATACATCTTTTTTATTTTGGTTTCTCGCCTTTTACTTTATTTACCAACCGCATTAAAAAATAAGTAATTATAAACTTTTCATTCCTTTTTTCTGTGCTTCCTCCTTGTGGCATTTCACAAATAAAACAACCCTGAAAAATTCGTAGTAAGCAAAAACTAAGCTTCTATTCAAATTCTACACCATCGTATGCGGAAAAAAGGAAAGTTTCCGATTACAGCGCAAGTGGCAGCGCATGCCGCCCGCTCCACCACTACTTTCCGCCAAGGCATGGGAATATAAAAAAAATTTTGCGATTATGAATTTGAATATGAAGCAATGCGCGAGACTAACGGTTACAATACAGAGGAGAAGTACTTTAGTAGTAGCGGCAGTGCCAGCAGGCAGCAGCGGCAGCACCAGCACCAGCAGTTGTAGGTAGGATCAGCAGCGGGGTGCAGAGAACAGGGTAAGGGCTGAAAGACTGAGCATGGCAGCGTCGTAGAAGACGTGATGGGGAAACATATTTCTTGGGTGGATTAGAAGGGCGCGTTCGTGTTCGCTTAACTTTCACATGCGCCTTCCCCCATTCTCCGCCCCCATCTGACAAGGCGCTTCGATTTTGTACGTCATTCGAACTTCTATGGCACATTTTTCATTTTTCATTTTTTCTTCTTCTTCGTCTCTTTTTTATTATATTTCTACTTTGCCTGCACGTCGAGATCCTTCTCTTCTCCTCCGTGCATTAAATCAAAAAATATATTGTGTAATACGAAATAAGAAATGTGAAATGCGAAATAGTAGTATGCAAATGGAGCATTTGTGTATTAGAGGCTTGAATAGTTGGTGAAAATTTGGCGTGATGATGGTGCGGGTGCGGGTGCGGGTACGGGGCGTTCGCTTCATAGGGTGCGGGCGTGCGAGCGAAGGGTGTGCTCTTACTTAGCGCAGGATGCCGAAATTTTTTAAGCTAAGGATTAATATCTTTTCTTTTAGATTTTTTTTGGCTCGCTGAAATCTTGGTAAGCAGTTTTTTAAGTTGAGAAATGGCAAGCGGCATGTGGCATGTGGGTTGGGAAGCAGCCTGAATGAGTGAGTGAGTGAAGTTTGCTCGGAGTGAGGGTAGGGTGTACGGTGTCTGTTGGGTGTTCGGTTGGGGGCAAATGCGAGGCAGCTGTGACGATGAATAGGCACTTTGGCGGGGTGTGCTGCTTTGCACTCCTCGTACTTGATACTCGTGTATGCGCTTGCTGTGCCATGCCTGTGGGTTGTGGGCGGCGTGTAGGTAGTTGAAGAATGTTATAGAAATTTGTTGTTTTTTTTTTGGAAATATTTTTAGCACAGCAACTTTTACTTTATTTTTTAATATTGTTGGCATGTGCTGCGATGTGTTGGCTTGCCGAGTAGGCAACGTCGGGGCAGGGGGATCTACAGAATTTTGAAACTTTTCTGCTTTTGCTGCTGCTGCTGTTGTAGCTGCTGTTAAGGGGAACCAATCTTGTTGTGCTTTGTTGTGCCGCTTGGAAACAGACAGACTACATTGATATGATTGATATCCTTCAAAGGGGATGATTGAAGAGTTTTATGTATATTAGAGCTTAGGCGTTGAGTATATGCAAAAATATTTTTAAATTGACACGAATTTCAAATTTCAGTTAAAAAATGCTAATCGATTTATTCTGCGAAATTTGATAAGGGAGCTATGGGCTCAATACTTTCTAGACCAGCTGGCTAATACACATTAGTGTAATAGGTTTAGCGAAGGCTTTAACAAGTTTTGATTGGTTAATAAATGACTCCAAGAAGCAAGCGGACAAATAATCTTCGACATATCTGAGAACTACATTGTGCACTTCACTTTGTTGACTGCCGTAGCAGATTACTTGAATTAGCTTCAGAGATATTGCATTTCATCACAAAAAGAACACCATAAGGACTGTACGGAGCTTGGTGATTTCCATATAATAGTCCAAATTATTTAATATACATTATATAATCGTATAAAGTCTTCATAAAATATTTTTAAACCTTGTTCTGAGAGTTTTCAAAAGTTTTCTAACAGGAGCTTTATCTGAACGCTGCAAGGCACCTAATTAGCTATATAACTGTAATAATATTTACTTACTTACTATAAGGCTGGGTGCAAATTGCAACTTCAGCATTCCTTTAATGCCTTTATCCCAAAATACGAATGCGTAATTTTCATAATTACAAACACCGATTAAAAATTCTATGGAAGTTCAAAAGAATATTATAAGAATTATATATATATATAGATAATAAAATTTATATATAAATAATATAAAAACATGATATATAATTTCTTGTATTGTGTATATATAATAAAATGGAAAATTGTTAAGGAGAATTATAAAGTCTTATTAGATTTAAATTGGTAAATTTACAAGCATTGAGAAAACAAGCATGATTTGTAAAGGAACACTTTTAAGGTTCTTTAATAGTCCTTCACATAATTACGAAGTTTTGCAAAATTATAAAATTCTAAGCACTACACCGCTAACTCTACAAGGGTTTGCATCAAGTACCAAACATTATAACTTTAAAGTTTTCATAGTGTTGATTTAATTCCTGTATATAGCTCATCATCAGCTTATTCACTTGCCATTTATGTTATTATGAGCTCAGTCTGGTGTTATAAGGACTGAAGGCTTCAGCTGAAAGTGACGTTTAATAATTACCACACTTGTTAAGATAAAAAAAATTTTCAAAAATATGTTCTGACGTTTTCCGTTCTTAGGTGGTGCTTCAAAGCTTGTCTTAAGTACAAAATACACTTTTATCACTGAAGTGTCTTTGTGAAAAATTTCAGTAAATATATTTTTAAAATTGTTTTATTAGCGTTCGTTAAAGTTGTTTTCATGTAAATCGTTGATTTTCTGAATTGTTTTTCTTTTAGAAAGTAGTCTTAAGCGGGGAGGGAATTTTGAAAACTTAAATACTTGGAAATGGAGAAACTTGTTTAACTGGGATAATTTTTATAAACTATAAATAAAGGATAACTCTGGAGGATTCACTCACTAGAAGGCAAATCCATGTCATACAAATGTTGTTGCAACGTTTAATAAGTTAAGATAGTTACCTCAGAAGGGTTCAATTGTCCTACATTTACTTTTTGGACACAGATGGGCAAAACGGAAGTACCCACACCATTGCGATTAGTGGTGGAATTATTTATAGAATCTCCTTAAAAATGTAAACATTATTTTTGAAAGAGATCTCTTTAGGGCGAGAAATGGTATAAAAAACTCTTATAAAACTTTATAACTTTGCCCTTGGAAACTCTTATAAGGGACTTATATTTCACTGCAGACCTGCCCAAAACTTAGAATGCCTTGCGTACATTTTATTTCTAATCAATTGCTGCCCCGATTGCTTTCAAGTACGCAATACGCATTCAACTGACGATCGCTCACAGGTCTCCGTTTCTGTAAGTAAAGGATATTATGTCTAACAAATGAAATTAAGATTGAAACTCAAAGTTCACCATGTTGCTGCGTATTTCAACCCACAACGCTTAGTGCTGCTAACTGTTTATCCAGCGGCAGTGGGGAGAAAGCCACATTCTAGCCACGATTTGTTGAGAATAAAATTATTACATAAATAAATTAATCAGTCGCAAAGGATGCTGCAAAGACATCCGCTTTCTCACTGATTGAATTTGTCTTTTGCCTGGAATTATTTATTCAATTAAGTAGCAAAATATGCGGGAACGGAAATTTGTCTCAAAACAGTCTTCAAATTAGTGGTAATGCCGCCAACTGTTGTTGTAACAAGAATTGTGTGCGCAAAAAATTACAATTTCGCGCTTTCAGTGCATTTAATCGGTCAAATGCTTCTGCATTTAGTGCGTTTCAATTATCTGCGCACTTATCATATTTGCTTTAAAAATATTTTTTCAACTTACTTTTTTGCTATCAGCGTGAATTACAACAATATAATTTTTACAACAAATAAAACGGTCTAAAAATGTGTTTACAACCTTGTTTGTTGTTGGCGTTTTTTGGTGTTGCTCTTGCATTGCGGCTCAAGTTTAGTGCGAGCAATTATTGCTCAATATAGACTAAGCAAACAGTAACACCAGTAACAACAGCAACAACAAAAACCGCGAGACCAACACCAATAACAACGGCAATAATTGAAGTTGACAGCAGACTCAGTGTCAGAGTCAGAGCCCAAGGCAGCAGTGTAGTCATTTAAATTTCCTCGTAGCTTAAGATAAGACCGACCACGTTGTGGCTGGGAGCGGCAAGGGGGCGGCCAGGCGGACAGACGAATGATTTTCCCTTTGCTGTTCCAATTATTGAATGAGCATTTTGCAATGCTTTGTTTATTTCATCACTCTTTTTTTGCGCCGCTCGATGTGCTAATTTTTTATAGCACTTTGTAAACATTTGAAGCGCATTTGTTTGGGATTGCGTAGTCGGTTTTATCGTTGGGGTTACTCTCGGCCAACCCCCGTAATCGGGTTGGGTGCAGCACAGATAATTATTATTAATTAAATTTGTCGGGTCTTCATTCATTATCGGTTCAATTTACAGCTACATTTACAGGTACATTTGCAGACGTCGCCAAATTAGTTAACCAGAGAATATTTTGTAACCTTATAAATGGATAAATTCAACGATAAATATTACCCGGGAAAACATAGTTACCGACATTCAGAAGGAGTTGTTGGTACCTAAACTTTAGCTAAGAGTGGCTGAGGAATCATATCAACCCAGAAGCTTCCGCACTTTCCAACACTAGTACTTAGCAAAAAAGAAGATTACATAGAATCAAACCATGCGATCTACCCAGATAAGATCCATGCTCATATGTAGCTGAGAATATGCAGAAATTGCTTGTTAGTTAGTGTATAAAAATAAACTTAAACTTAAGTGAATTGGCACCAAACTTTGAACTTCACGTTTTCGGGGACTTCTCAGAGAATTCTTTTCTTATTTCATGTTTTGAAAGTAGTTACTACGCTTTTGTTGACATTTAACACACAAAATTGTCATTAATGAGCTAACATAACTTTATCACTGTCTTTTCTGAAAAATCTAGAGAATAATATTAATACTGGAGTGAGAAACTAGGAATATTATGTATGCATTTATACAAGTATTGGCATCGTTCTGGATTTTGTATCTAAACAGCTTAAACAAATATTTTTCATTCTATATAAAATTCATTATAATTATCATTTCTATATATTACAATCCTAGTCCCATGATCCATAGTATTAATAGAGGATTTCCACAATTTGGTATTGCTCAAGGATTACTTTTTACTGAGTACATGACCAGCGGAGAAGATATGCAGAATAATCTCCTCCAACTTCATAGCAGAAGTAATTTTCCATTAAAAAACAACATTAGTCTCAATCGTAGTAAACCTAAAGAAATTGTCATAAACAATTTCAGAGAGACAGAGTGGATCTTTCACTATTATTTCTTAATAACTTTTCGGTAGAATTCGGAACAACCCACATCAATAGAGCAATATCGCTAATGACTTCAGAGCTATTGAATACAGTTAACTTTTTCCTCAGTTTCATTATAAAGTGCGGAAATTGTGGGCATATTCATTTATATATTTTATTCATCTGATATGAAACATCCGAATCGTGGCTAATGTCCTTCCTTGTAAAGTAAGTAATACGAAAAGTAAAGTTTATTTGAATACTTTTGCTTTTGAGATTTTACTGAAGTTTTCTAGCTACAATGGTGTCCCTGAGGGAGGTTTCCAGCACATGAGGTTGATCAATTATGACGAAAATTTACTGCCTTCAAACCTGACATGCTAAACTATTTCTGAGCCCTATTAACAATTTATCATAAAACAATTTATAACTACTACCTAAAAATAATGAAACTACTCTTTACAAACTTTCATATTACCGTGATGGTTAACTATTGGCATATACGACTAGTATGTAAACAAAAGGAAAATGTGTCTGAGTGTATATTTTTAGTTCAAATTGTGGAGCGGCGAACCCCTCGCTATCCATCTCAAGATATTTTTTCATCTGGAATATACTTAAATAGTAGTTAGGGAAAGTTCAGCTGGGGAAACATCGCTCGCAAGCAAATTTATCACATGAAAACTTCGTTGTGCAACCAGCGGTAACTTCCTATAGAGCATGTCCGGGAACTTGTATGTACGAGTATACCAGACGAATAAGAATTTAAGGTAAAGTGACACTCCGATACTCCCAACTTGCTTGTAGATCACTCAGATATTCGGTGGCGCTCATGACATGAATAAATCATGCCGCTTTGTATGATGCGGTCCGGTCCAAGCTTCGGAGGGCAAAGCACACTTGGGGGTATTCATTTTCTCCAAATGCTGGCGATGATGAGGCTTGTGTGAAATTGCAAAATTTCAATTTATTACAGCACCGAGTGTGCTTGCGTAGCAGTGGCCGGCGTCGACGCGTGCTGCAAGTCAATGAACGAACGCGTTCTGTGCAAAGTCAAAGTACGAGAGTATCTTCGAGGCGGCGCAGCTCGAAGCTCGCAGCTCGCAGCTTGCTAACTTGTAGTTCAGTTCAGTGAATTGGGCCCGCGTCTAATCACCCTGTGCCGCCTGCCTATAAATACGCCAAATAAGCGTGCATGTGTGCCGGATTCGCACGAAAAGATCGTTTGTGAGATTTTCTCGCAAAATTTGTTTTTATTGCCGCCGTTGTGGTTGTTGTTGGGGTTGTTGTTGCTGTTGTTGTTGGTGCGGTTTGCACATTTCTCTCAGGCAAAGGTCAATGACTGCCAAAATTTTGACTGTTCGCTTCAGTCGCGTTTCTCAAGCGGCGAACTTTTAAATAGTCGCCGAGTTTCGCGTTGCGCAAAAGCGGAACGAACGCGCTGCGCTGCGCCGAGTGTCGTCTATAAAGCGTTTGCGTTTGTTTCAGTGTTGGTGTTGTTTTGTTTTTTCCTTTAGAACTTTTACATCTCTCCTGCGAGCGTGTAAATTGCCAGAAGATCACAGCGCAACCAATCGAACAAGGGGATAGGCGGCTTGCGGCTTGCAGCGAGCGGTGGGGTGGGCGCGTGTGACTTAAATTTTTCTTTTGTAATTTTTGCTCATAGTGTTTTTGCGTACTTCTTTTATGCAATTTTTCCTCACTTTTGAAACGAAATTTATATTAATTCATTTCGGGGCACACACAAACAAACACCCGTGGTCTGTTGTTAGTTGTCAGTGTTGTTGTTGTTGTTGTTGTTGTTGTTGTTGTTGTAGTTTAATACCCGAATTTCTAGTTTAACCGGATGCAAGGTTCAGTGCATTTTAGTATTGTTTGTTTTCCCTTTGCATTTCCAAAATTGTTGTCCGTACTTTAATTTCTTTGTTTCTGGTTATTGTTTTTGTTTTGTGCTTTTTTTAAACTGTTGAGCAGTTCTGTGGAGCGCAGGGGGTTCGTGCTCTAAACGTACACCGACCCGCATTGGAAGTCATGCAAGCATTCGCTACAATTCGAATTCTGGTCTCGTAACTGTAGCATAAGTTAAAATAATTGATGGGTCTCAGTTTTGTGCTTGTTGCCTTTGTAGTTGTTCATATTTTAAGTGACTGGTAACTGAAATGATGGGCAGCAGCTTCAATCAGATCAAACAATGTACAATTCCCGCATATGGAAAGCTCTGCTCATATGCAACAAAGTCAAAGAATCTCTAGAATAAAGGGTTGGCCCAAGGGTATCCAAACGATGATTCACTTTAACTTACTCTCACACAATTTGCACCCTAGCGTGAGTCCACCGCGAACGCCGGCGAAAGTCTCACATAATATTGTTTGGTAGGTATCGTTTGTTTCCATTTCCATCAGCTACCTCAGGCCAGATTAGCATATACAGATTTGTAATATTCAGATACTTGCAAAGTACTCGTTCTCGATCGAGAATTGAACCCCACTAATGAAATATAATATAAACAAAGTAAACTTTTAATTACTTATGAATTCATAGTAAAATGAACGTTGTTTGCACAGTAGATGCCACACCCACATGTTCAAATATTTCCCCTTTGTGTGCGATTATTGTTTTTATTATTTTTAGCGCTAACAAAACTGTAACTTTATGAACTGGGAGCGTTATAATGCTATGATTTCAGCTGCACTATTTTGGTATTCTCAGATTTATATTTTATGCGATATTTGTCACATGTGGCGTGCTATATTCATTTATGAATATATATAGCCTGTGAGCAAAAGCCCTTGCTAGTGAAACAATCGTTAAAATTGTATTAATTTGTCTGGTCTTCCATTGAACGATCATAGAGTAAAATCCAAATTTTCTAATGATATAGTTAGGGATGCGGTAGTGTGATAATATGAGTATATTACCCCCTGTTTTTAAATCACGCAAAACAATTTTTGGTTATTCTATAGAGAGGTTTTATACAGAGAGGGTGCCTCAGTAGGATTCAAACATCAATAAATAAAAATTTTGGAGAGTCTTAGTAACTTTTGACCAAATGAGATCAGTATGAAGAGAGTAAGTTTTGGCATCTGACGACTATGATCGAAAAACGCAAGGTTAAACTTTCTTCCTGAAAAAGCAAAAAGGGATTGCAGAGTTGACAAGTTTATAAACGAATTATCTTTAGCGGGATTTGTATAAAAATACTTAAAGGATAATTCATTAATTTATTTATTTATAAAAGAAAAATAATAATACAATTATTATTTTACGAATGGAAAGAATAGCTCAATCTGCCAGGATTTTCAGCCCTTGGTGAATATTGTGCGGATATAACATTAAATTGTTAAGATGTTTTACAAATTATCAGATTTTAATAATGCTATTTTTACTTAAATTATAAAAATTGATCAAGTTTTGCTTGAATAAGGAAGTCAAAGAATTTTTGAGTTGATGTAGTAACAGTGTATTTTAATAAATCAATGGGGGTAGTACTAACCCTGCGTGATCTCATAGATTAGTTCTATTGCGGTTTCATGGAATTTGATCTATGGACTTCGTTGACGAATGGCAAAAGCTAAAATTTTCTTATATAAATAAATATATATTCTATATATGGTAATGGTAATGGTTGTACGGGTTACGCTAAGGCCTTTATGCACTGCGACCAACTTGATCTATTGTGCGCCCCTTCGTACTTAATTATTTAGTATACTTAGTATATCAAGGAATCGGACCAGCTCCTTTGGAGAGAGCATTTGAAGGTCTTCATCTTCTAGTATATAGGAACCTAAGATCCTGTGTCTCCTGTGGCCTAATGCATCACAGTTGGTGATTAAGTGTCCCACAGACTCCTCTTCATCACAGCAGAATCTGCAAGTGCTCGTGCTAGATATACCTTTTTTGTGTAGGTGTTTGTTGCAGGCGAAGTGGCCTGTTAATACTCCAGAGAGTAATCTAAGGAATTTTTGTTTGAGGTAAGAGCGATTTTTGCTCTATTAGCGTCAAAGCTCAGGAATTTTTTGGAGTGATCGAGGCCGTCAATGCCATTCCAATATTCGCTGATTTTATGTTGGATCCATTTTTTTGTCTCTTGTTTTATGTTGTTTTTATTAAGGCCATAGAAGGGGGTGGGTTCAATAAATGATCCTTCAGCCCCTTTTTTGGCATAAAGGTCTGCCTTTTCGTTACCTTCGTGTCCTTCGTGTCCTGGCACCCAAATCATAGAGACCTGATTGTGGATGGCCAGTTCGTTGAGTGCGTTGTTACACTCTATAAGGACTTTTGATGTAAATGTGTAGCTTTTAAGAGCTTTGAGGACTATATTCTATATATAGTCTTGAAAATAAATGTTTTTAAGCATTACCTCCGAAAATAACTTGTCAGTGAATTGAATATATTTGCATTTATCAATTGATGTTTTATTATCTACTCTGGTATTGGTACTGGTTTTATATATCACTTATTTTATACGTTTTAACTGTTACATTTAAATTTGCTTATTTTACTCCTGTTATACTGTTTTCCTTATAGTTAATATAATATGTTCAGTATCCATTTATGAATTATATGTTTGCTTAACTTACAATTTATATCAAAATTTTCCTGCCAAATTGTTTCGATAACTGGATTGTATCACAAAAATGTGCTTGTTTAGTAACTTAGCTTTAATTAAGTTGGTTTATTTTAACTTCAATTCACTCAATAAATTGTTGACTAAATTTAATTCACTACAACATTTTCAGAATATGTTTCACATTAATTTTTAAATCAGTCGCTTTTGAAGTGGTTAATATCATATTTCATCACAATTAACCTTTTTATAGATTTTTGGAATTCATATTTTTGCTCTAAGTTTTGATTTGTTGATAAAATATAATTAGTGATAAATTCCAATAAACTTATTCGATAGAGACATGACTAGAAGTGAGGTAAAACAAAATGTTTAAAATTAATTGGAAAGTATATATTATTATAACTTTTATTCAGCTGACTTGTAGTTAACTTAGGATAGTAGGCTTCGTATGAGTTTTGTCATTATTTTGCCTTTCATTATGGATGGATTACTCAGGTGATCGCGGTAGAATCGTATGTAATGTTATGTTGACTGTGTAGAAGTGGCGTTCCAGCTTCCATTCTACACAGTCGTTTGACATCACTGAAGATTGATTCGAAGCTATATGAGTATTTTTAGCTGTGAAAGTCACTCTCGGTGACAAATTTTAAGAATATTAAAAAAAAAGAATTACGATATATATAAATGAAAATTAAGTTGTCCACTGCAATTCTTCATACAAATTTATTGTATAATTTTCATTAGAATGTCATCTTTTTTCATGAGTTCAAAACACATTACACAATAAAGAACTTTACGACGATCTTTAAATACGGTACTCGTAATATACAGAAACATTCTTCAACTAAGAAAAGTAGGTAAAGTTGATGCTGCATGCAGGTAATTTTCCCTGATGTACGTTTATAATTTTTTATTGAAGTTGGAAATTTGCTGTTCTTATTAGTAGGGTATGATTAAACTTCATCAAGGGTTCATTATAAATGGAAGAAAGTAAAGAAATGCCAAGGGAGAGCTAAAAGTTAATTGATGCTGTATGAGAAATATTAAAGTTTATGTAAATAGTAAAGGAAAATATTGTAAAATTCTGTGGTAATTAGATACGAGTATTTCTTACAGAATATTGCTGATTTTGTTTACTTTAGTTAATCATAATCAGTCATTGCACCTCTTAAGCAGGGGTCGGATATTGCTTTCTTCAAAATCAAGGGAGCCAGGTAAGCTACTACAAGCATTATACAACTTATAATACAAAATCAAAAGCTACTACTTATCCGAGGCGTCTAATAATGAGGGTAAATTTGGCAAACAGTTCGCACTATGCAGTCTCTATTCGGACTCTGTTGAGTTGCGAGTAGGGTTGTTAGATAAATATCGTTGAGAGGAGCTAATGAAGAACATTTCTGAAAACCCACAAAATCCTGAAACTTTTATTAGTACACGTTTTTTATTCGAACTTTTGTCGATTTATTCGTTTATTGTGAATTGATTGTACAAATAATAAAATAATATTTTTATTGATTTATGTGTACATATGTGCGTATTATTACATAATTAAATATATATATATATATATATTAATAACAAAAAAATAATATTTCCAAGTTGAAAGGGCGTTTATGCAGAAATATACTTCATTCCAAGTTAATAATTAATTAAACATGCGCCAACCTTGTTTTGCATGGATTTCATGTAATTGTATTAAATTTATATCAGATTGTAAATATTCACTGCATCATAATTGCTACTATTAAATTATGTCCTTTCATCGGTTGTCCTCAAGTGAAAACTAGTAAATCTTTTAAAACTCTTCAATCCACAAACATTATTGTCCTAAAAATTGGATTTGAACAACATAATATTTCCGGAATAGTGTTCATTAAATGTAGGAGTAGGAGTGTAAAAAAATTATCGCCTTGGTTTCTTTATGATTCTTTTGTGGGCACTTTCCCTATTATACAGCTCAGTTTCGAAGCCAACAGTATAATATTTTGATTATGATATTTCGAATATTTTGATTCAGTGTCGAAATGAAATTTGGACTTGGGAGCTGGTCAACGTCTGTCCTATCCAAAATATTCGACCAAACTTACATGCAAGAATCTTTGCAACATGTTGAGGTTTAGGTAAGATGGCAGAATTCAGAGTATCGTTATGAAGGGTTCCCACCCCAAATCTCCTATTTCTAAATTACAATTAATATGGGCCTATGATGCAAAAGCGCAGAAAAATATCACTCACCAGATATTGTGGAGAAATATTTCTGTTTCCAAATTTCGACTTGTGTAAAAATTAAGATCACTTTGGCTTCTCGCTTGCATTGCGACGTCTCTCTCTGCGGATTTGTTATCACGCAGCTCTGCAACCTGATTTTTATCCTTCATGATACTTCAGCAAGTAGCTTACACTAGGCTTGTTCATGATCTGCGTGCAATGGTCTTCCAAGAAGAACAAAAAACGCAAATTTATACTTCTACATTGCTAGTATTGGTGCAGCATACGAATTTGCAAGACATTGTATAACGATCGCGAACAGTTCTACTTAGTACTTCCTCACATGTTTTTTGTGGGCAGGGAGCTGGGGATGCAAGTTGAACGGCTTAACTGAACGATGTAGTTTTTGGACTTACGAGATGCTGTCTTCAATGGCGCCTTGTTAAATCCTCCACGCACACACCAAGTCCATCTTTTCTGCCGGATTACGTAACGAAATTCAGGATTTTCGGTAACACTTAGCAACACCAGCACATGTTCCGGCAACAAACGTAAAAGATCTCGAGCGACACATGTGCGCATCTGCGAATTGTTAATCATATGAGTCGTCGTTATTTAAGCAGCAAATCCAGCAACTGCACACAAACTTCTCAGAGCCTGGCTCGGAGCTTTGTTGCTTAGTTGGCTGGTTGCTGGTTGCTACTGCTGCCCCTGCCTGCTCTGAGCCTGGTTTGAATCCATGTATTTGGCCAGTTGTGGTTTCGCTTCCTTTTCGCTGTATCTCGAGTATGTGACTGTGCATTTGTGTTTGGGTGTAGCCATTTGTGAGTGTGTGTGTGTGTGTGTGTGTCAGTGAATTGGCGGACGCATGAGTAATTTGCTATTTGATATTTCTTGTGTTGGCTTTTTTGGGAAAGTACGTTGGCGTTTCATTGTTGCCTCTTTCAGAAGATCGGCCATTGTGGAGAGTCCTCCTCACGTCGCACGCCGCTGCTGCAGCAAGCTCTGAGTTTGTGTGTTTCAAAAGTTCGGAAGAGATTTTTTAAAACTGCTGCTGCTGTCTCTGTCGCTGCTGTTACGTTGTTTCTAAAAGAGTGCTTAAAATTGTGTGTATATTTCTTTGTAGAAAATGTTGTAGTCGCTGTTGTTGTTGTTATGTTTTGTTTGTATTGAGAGTGCCCTGCTTCTTTTCTTTGCTTTGTTTTGTATTTGTTGTGTTTATGGGGCAATGACCGTCAAAAACAAATACAAAAAATAAAAAACAAATAAAATAAAAAATTACTGCTTCGTGAATTTTTGTTTAATCTTAAAAATACTGCAGCAGCAGTTGTCGCCGCGCGCACTGTTTCATTTATTTGCGAGCACATTATTATTCTTTTTAAGCATTCCAAAGATAAAAGAAAATGTGTTCGGTTCTAGAAAACATTGGTGTGAATGTGCGTTCATTTGCTGCAGAATGGTTGGGGAACGGGGGCGTATGTGTGACTTGTATGCATATATTTTTAGTTGCACTAAAAATCATGAAATGCGTTTTATCATGCAAAGCCCCATTGACTTATGCGCCCTCCTCGGCCGCTCACTTCGTTTTAGCTCACTTCGTAATAACAATTAAATTAATTTGCATTGAACTGTTCTGCGCCGGAGTGGGCCAACACGGTGGCAGGTTGAGAATCAAAACAGTTGCAACGCTGCCGCTGGGCCCGCACTCTTAGTCATAATTATAGTAATTTTTCTTATAAAAATTGTTATTGTTTGCATGCCGTGCTGCTGGTTGATTGCGTGTTGACGCCTTTGCGGTGATCTTGGCATGAATTGGAAAACTGCCTGCCACCAACCGCAGCAGGACACGTTAGTATGCTCTGTTTTGCTTTCCCCTGCACGGAGGGGTGTCAATTGGTTTAGGTGCCAAACTTTTTGCTTCAGTTTTCTTTGTTTTTGCTTCGTGTTTGCCTTGAGTTGTATGTGCTGACGTGTGAAGCCACCGAGCGAGCAACATTTTTTCCTTTGCTGTGCCGTTATTTGGTTTTCACCGTACTCCTTTGCTGCCTGCAACTTGCTGTGGCGGCAGCTGTCATATCCCATCGGCTGCACAAAACAGGTGCGCGTTGCAACTTTCAAATGCGGCTGGCTGGCTGGCTGGGATCTACCGGTGGTCAAACTGAACAGGCTAATTTAGCTGTATTCGTTGAGTGCGTGTTAATTAATTGAATCAAAGGGAAAAGCAAAAGAGAAAAAAAAGGCTGACTGAACGGTCCTCGGAGAGTTGTGTGGGCTCTGCTAATGTTGCGCATTAAATTCAATTTGTATTCACGCGTTTACTCTGCGCTTATTAATTAATTTGCAGAAATTTCAAACCTCATGCAATTCAGTTTTGTGCGTGCATTGTTGTTGCTGGTGTTGTTGCATTTGTTGGTGTTGTTATGTGTATGACCAGTAATTGTTAGCAATCTAAATTAATGATAGCTGCATTCACTGCTAATAAACGCGGCATAAAAGGCATTTGAGTGCATTTGGTTTATGCTGCATTTGCATTTGATGCGTGCTGAACGAGTTTTTATTTACAGGAATATTAAGTGAGTATTTATAAAATATTTTTTTACACTTTACTTACTTAAATATAATTCAAAAGATTTCGATGGGTGATTGATAAGTTTTACTGCATTATCACTTATACCATTACCTGCTGGAGTACCAATTCAACTCTTTTGTGGAAAAGTGGAGTAGCTGAACTGTTGAGGCTGTACTTGTTGTTGATGGTCTCATTAATGGAATGATTGTTAAACTCAGCAAACATGACGCAAACCTCTTCTAGAGTACAAGGAAAAGAGTTTCGAAACAAAAGTAAATATAAATTCTTGTTTCATTTCAGAATTATACTTGTAATACTTTAAGGAAAACTGACAAGATTAAAAATGGTGTCATGGATAACGGTCATTGAACTAACAGACATATGAATCTAATGACCTAAAATCAATTAACAATTGCAAAGTGTGCAACATTCCAAAGTGGTGCCGATATGAGACACCAACATTCAAGGCGACGGTCAACGACCGTGAAATGTGAGCCAGCACACATACGTCTCAAATAACTGACCCTTATCCATCGATACCTCTTGAGTCATCGAACAGTGATGTCATCGACGACTCAACTATTTTAAGTATAAATATAAGTCCAACATTGTAATTGCAAGACAGTAGATAGTCGACTGTTAATGATTAATGTTCGGTAAATAAAGTTACATTTTAAACCATGGATTTAAAAACCCCGTCTAATCATTACAATGGCAATAATTTCTAGACAACATTTCTGCAGACAATATTCAATATTTTGTTATAAATAAGAATGACAAATTTACCTAACAAAAAGAGCTTGATTTCCGTACGACGTTATCGGGCAAAGCAATAATTTTTTAATATTGAGTTATTAAAATCGCCGTATAGAGCAGTTAAAAAAGAATCTTTCAGATAGCACTCACTTATCCTCCAATTGACGCAACGCATTGATTGTAGCGATCTAATTTTACTCACTCCGATCTAAGTTGTACAATGTTTGTAATCAATAAAATATTTTCACAGGAGAAGAAGCCTGTAGTTGCAAATGTAAATTCCCAATGAGATCCGTTTAATGCTTAGAATTTTTACGATCCTTTTCTATTTCCTATCAGCAATTTCAAAGTGAAAACCACGCGATGCGGATAATTTAGAACTTTCTTATAGAGAGCAATGTAAGGAATTTCAAATTAATTGCCTCTATTACTAGGAAGACAAGCCTTCGATTCATTAATTATGTCAATCATACTTCAATCTAATGAGACTCAACACTTTAACAATTAATTAAAACTTTGAAAATTATATTCATTTAAAGGAAGTCGATCTTTCAAAAAAAACTATTTGTGTATGGAAGTATGGAAAATAGCATAGGATAAATGAGAAGAGTGGTTACGAAGGAGCGCAACTTAATAGTGCTCAGAATACGATCGTGATTGGGTATTGTA
The DNA here is from genome assembly GCA_920105625.2 of Clusia tigrina. Lineage (NCBI taxonomy): Eukaryota > Metazoa > Arthropoda > Insecta > Diptera > Clusiidae > Clusia > Clusia tigrina. The sequence continues at coordinate 169,508,190 of OV050033.1, read as the reverse complement.
ATTGATCCAAGGAGAATAAATGGCAGAGGGAAAATAGTGATTCTATGAACCATACATTTTGCTTAGTTTAAATAGAGACTGCGAGCGAGACCTGCGCGTTGTGTTTGGACCCTTAGAGTCAGTATTTATTGATATTCTTCAAATATATATTATATATATTATATATATATATATATATTATATATATTATATATATATTTTAGAAAACTGTTAGATATTGGTCATCTTAAAATATCTTTGGATGCTATTATTTATTTTTAATTTCTTTAATAAAAGCAGTTTATTAGCAACAAAGTAAATGTGGATATATTTGCGGCGCTAGTTTGGTAGGAGAGATGTCGATAATTACCAAGTTTATAAATTTGGGTTCTATATAATTATTTTACAATTTTTCAAGTGATAATGTAAACTCAAAAGATATAGTATGGTATATTATGAAATCGATGCACTTAATACAATTAATGTAAAATATCCATACCCAACTCCTGAAGTAGTTCAAGTGCTAGAGCTCTAGAATATAATTTAGAAGAATTTTTAACTCATAGAAATTTCATTTATTAATTAAACATTTATTTCACATAATTTTTATGATGAGGAGAAAATGTGTGATTAAATGCGAAGAATAAGAAATATTTTGAGCGCCCTCGAGTAAGGATATAATCATCTAGAAGTTGTGAATACCTTCGGAAGGAGAATTTGCTTCGGAGCGGGTTTCTCTTTTGTAGGAAAGAAAACTTAAATATAATGGCGAAAGCAATATTCGGATATATGTTAAGAAATAGAAGACTCAAGAATAGAAGTTAATAATATGCCATAAGATTAATTAGTAAGTAAAATATTTCTTCAGCTTTGGTTCGCCTTCACTTCGACCTTTCAGAAATCACTTACTCCCGGGGACATGTGTCACTGCGCATGTACTCGTACACATTCAACTTTAACAATCAAATTACCATCTTAACTCTGGATATTGAATTGCCACATGAGTCTGCAGAAATGTGTGTGTTTCGACTAATTCTACTAATTCTATTTTCCTATAATTGGCTGTTAGAGCTCGATATACAAGTATTCATAATGTCTACAGAATCTGGTAAGTGGATTGGGTATACTAAACATTCTGGTTTATAGAAAGAAAATATAAATTAATTCTGGATGACTATGAGCTTTGCTTATGGGTCTAAGGGATCATGCCGTACTTTGTAAACGTTTTTATGGTTCCAGATGTATGTTAAGTCTCTGGTTTTAAGTGGTGATGATTTTCGTAAGGTGGGTTTCTACATTGCTGTTGGTTTTCCATCAATTTTCTGGAACAGAAAAGAACACAGAAAACATTATTTTACAGGCGACGAAATTTCTTTGGTGCAACATCATCAATCAAAGTCGATGGAGGTCGGTTTTGCCTCTTCAATCACCTCATAACTAGCATGAGCGTTTTTTGAATTGCATGCGATTAATTGATTGTCTGCATTTCAATTGGTTTTTAAGAGGAAATTATTTATTCTGATCGTTCTATTTTATTCAAAGTGCTTTTTTGCAGGACCGCCACGGATTCGAATGATTGCCGCGGAGCTGAACACTTGCATCAAATGCCGCTTCTTTGTTTGCCCTTTTTTGCTGGTGTGTTTCAGTTTCAGTTTGAATACTCGACCAAATCATCATTTGCTTGTGGGGCTCACAATGGTCTATTCGTGTTTGTCTCAAAATTGCCGTTAACTGTTTTCCTATTGCAAAGCATGCAGGAAAATTTGCTGTCCGAAACTCAGCCGCATGCTTTTCATTTTTACTATTTGCTGGTTTTGCTCCTTTCCCGTAGTTGGCATTTTATATTTTGTGTTTCCGCAACGCCGCTTGACTTCAGTCGGTGGCCGTCATCGCGGTATCCTGCCTCTAAACGTTGGTTTTTGTAGTAGTTTTGTTTTCTGCTGCCGCAGTTGCTGCAGTTACGGGCTTTTTGCTTATGATCTATTCCTGTATACAGTTGAGTGTGCTGCAATGAAGTGGTTGCATTCTTCTTGCTTCTATGTGTATTTTTTGTTATTGCGTGGCATTTGCGGCTTATGTTGTTGTTGTTAACACTTGCAACTTTTGAACACTTACAGCAACAACAAAATAAACAAAAGTTGTTTGTTTACATTTGTGTGGCAGGTTGTTCTATTTATGCCCACGAGGAATGCCTAAAATGATGCGTTTTTAACTTTGAAGGGATCCTTCATTAAGTGAATTGGTGATGGAAAACATTCTTCAACCAATTCAAATACCAGATCAAATTATTATATGGAAATCTGATTTTTAAAACTTTAGGATAGTTAGAAATGGGCGCAATGAATCAAAAGAAAAACAAATTTCGATCAATTTGATTGTGTAAAGGGGAGAGCACAGTCAAGAGTGGCAAATAATAAAAGAAGACACTGAACCTTGCTCCAGTTTGCTCTCTTTGGGCTCTTTTAACGTTATTCTCACTTAAGAATCTCTACAAACATTGAAACAATTATGTTCTAAAAGAGGCTAATTTTGGTCTACATACAATGAACTGAAATTTTGTTGTTGCGATATTGAAAAATATAATTCTTCTAACAATGGCACAAAATGATATTCCTACCCATATATATTTTACCTAATATTGTCATTTGAATTTGTTGTGATTCTCCTCAGAGTGTTTCATGGTGCTCTTTGATGCAAGGAGATCAGAGAACTTGAAATAAACATGGAGAAATCGGCCTAAGAGATTGCACTGAATCTAGAGTAGTTTTATTGAGAGTAATGATTATCACTATACTTGACAAATGTTAGGCCAATTTTTTGAATGGAATTTTTGTGATATAAAACGTGGAATGATGAAAAAAGAAATTTAGGTGTGCGGCAAATGGCGGGATTAGTTTGTAACGTGATTTCATGAATATGTAACAGATACGTGTCTTTCACAATGGAATACAAACTGAGCACAAAGAACTGAAGTGGGAAACGTCAGACGCACAATAAGGCTAAGAACAATAGATGAGGTTGGTGGTGATACAAAGGCTACCATATTCGATACACAAAGTATCGGTAGGAAATTACGGATAAGTGCAAAATTTACTTAGTATGATGTAGACCACTGTTATGGATATTAAAATGAAGGGTATGCATGTTACTACTTCTATAGCACAGGATATTTTCCTTCATGTTTTACTTTGCATATACTTTGATATACTTGTGACACAATTTAATGTAGGAGTAAATTTCTATTGCAATTTTAAGACAGCAAGGTGCGAGTTTTGTGGGGAGAGCTGTGTAAGTAAAAATGTCTACAATTGGTATATTTCAGTTGGACGACTCCGAATAAAAGAATTATACTCGACGGACCTTATATATATGTGAAAGTAAAAGGAACTTTTTATAATTTAATTAGTGAATCGGTGCCCTGGTATATAAACCACAAAGAGTAACTCTTTCTCCTCTTATTATTGAAGATTCCTTGCACTGATTTAGAGTATTTTTTCCAAGAAATTGTTTCTTTTCTAGGAATTTATAAGTGATTGGAACGATTTAGAGACACCACGGCAACCACCCATACAAACTTATACACTTCAATTTGTAAATATGGCTATTTTTATAAGGTCTAATTAAGAGATTCGTTGTACTGGGTGTGGTAGTTCTCTTACAAATACAAACAAACTTGATTTTTTTATATTGTCTTCTATTTATCGTGGTTTTCATTCTGACCGTTCTAAAGCGTGGCTGTAACTAGTTTTAGATATTTTGGCTTTAGCTTAAATCGATCGCCGCGTACTTTAAATGGTTTACTTCCGTGCCTTAGGTTAGTGAATTAGACTTACCATTTACGAGTCAGTCCGCATACTTAAAGATGATCAAAGAAAGGAGTGAACTTGTTCTGCTCTATTCTGTATCTGCACACTTGCAGCAGTGTTTCTTAAGTTTTTAATCAATTTTCTTCCAATTAAACCACACTTGACTATATTCGTTCTATATTTAATTTGAGTTCCACAGATTTTTGAAAGTTTGCCACAAATTCTACAAATGGTTTGCGGGTTTTCAATATCACTTAAAGTAAAATTGCACAGTTTTTGTTGATGTTTTTGTTTTTGTATTTAAATCAGTATTTTCATATTAATTATTCATTTTGTTTAAAATGAGAATTTCCATAAAAGAAACCTCCGAAGACATTTTGATATTTGGAAATTCCACTCACAATCCTCACGCTAGAAAAGAATTCACAATTGTTTGTTAATCCATTTTGCAAATTTTTGATTTTTGTTGTTGATATTTTCCAGTTTGAGTTTTGAAAATTTCACAAAAATTTTCCTGAAGCCAGACTTTGATAATTCAAGGAAATGATTCGCGGAATGAAGACTCGAACACGACCAATCCGAAAGCTAACTGATGTTCATCTAAACGGATCTGAACTATCCCAAAATTATTTTGGCAAAAGTTTTGGGTCTTTGAGCCGAGCTGAACTGCACTGAATTGAGCCGAGTCGTTGCGAACCGAGCGAAGGAGCGCCGCTGTCGCTGCTCCGCCTCTGCTCGAGCTCTGCTTCTGTTTCTGCCGCCGCCACTGACGGACGTTTGGTCGAGTGTGTCTCTCTGATATTGTGTTGCCTTGTGGCCGTGTTGTCAATGTTGACGTTGTTGACGAGGCATCATTATGTATGTTGTTGCAACTTTTCGGTTCTTTTTTATTTTGAGTTCAGTTCTGCACATTTTTTTGTCATTTCTCCTTCCATAAAATGTTCGCTTCGAACATTCTCATGCGTCCAGCGCATACGAATCCTACCCCCACCGCAACAGCGATTCACTCAAACTGAAATCGCATTCGTTCGGAACCACTCAACTCGGGACTCGGTCTTTATATGTATGTGCGTTGCATCAAGGCGTGCATATGGCTGAATATCAACGTGCGGCCTCTATCGGCATTTTATACTGAACATATATATCCCCTTCAACTCGGCTGCAGAGCATAAACTGCCGAAAAACAAAAATCAGCCCAGCAGCGGCAGTGGCAGCGATAGCGGCAGCAACACCAACAAGAACCACAACAACTATACCAAACGCAAAAAACCAACAAAGCATAATATAAATGGTGAAAAAAGTAATCGAAACCCTATAAAAATGAATGTGCACCTTACCTGCGTCCGTTCCTCTGGTAAGCTTGCCGAGCAGGGTAGGGTAGGGTAGGCCGGAGCAGAGCTGCTGAGAGCGCCGCGCAGTGCGGGGCGGAAGTGCAAATGAGCGCCGTTCTACTCAGCATGGTCCTGGGGAGTGTGACGTCGCCGACGGTTCCGTCGCTGCGGCAGACGCTGCTGCAGTCGCTTCGAAGCCAGCCAACACTTTGACCACTACAACAAATTTAGTGCAATAAATAAAAATTTGCTCAAAAAAATATAAAAAACAACAAGAGGAAAAATCAAAAAATAAAAATGCAAACACAAAAAAAATGCAACCAAAAAGTGCTCAACTCAAAATCAAAGCGAAAAAAAACTTTGCAAACACCAGTTGCTGGACGCTGGGGCACGGCGGGAGGACGAGGGCGCGGGCGCATTGCGAAGATGTGTGCGTGCGTGCAGGCAGGACATGTGGTGATGCGCTGCAATGCGTTGCGTTGGTCGTCGATTTCATTTTCGGCAGCCTAACACACGCACACACGCACACACGCATAGCTCGTTTGATTAAGTTTTTTGCGTGATGCACTCTCAAAACCAAAAAAAAGGAATTTTAAAAAAAATCCAAAAAATGTGTGCAACGACTTTTTTCAAAACAGCCCCTATCTCCGTAACGCACACAGAGCGAATGCAGTGTCAACCCTAATTGGGGAAGGCCGTAAACGCAACACTGTGGAGCGATTTCGTGCTGAACTGGTGAGAAATCTGTCCCAACTGTGCATAGAGAGGAAGTTGCATTGCAGGATAATTGGATTTGTAGTATAGGAAAATGTTGGTAGGCGGTAGGTTTAAAGGACCACAGGCCTGAGTATGCGGAGTTCAGTCTGGAACAATTATAAGTGGATTGGATGATTTTCCGGATATGCATTAGAAATTGATGGATTGTTCTTTCGGGTCAAAGGAAGGCTGTTGACAGTATGAAAATGAGTGGTGCAAATAGAGGGTTTTTCAATTCCTATAAAGCTTTCATCGGTTCTATTTATAGAGACAAACATAGTGGGAAAGTGAATTCGTTCAAATTTTAAATAAATTGAGTATTAATTTTTTTTCGAAAATACCATTGTAATTTGTTTTTGATTTTTATTGTTTATTCTCGCAGAAGTTTTCAGGAAAAAACAAACTTACTTAATGGTGGACATTGAGTCGTCTTTATAAGGATATTTCGTATCATGTGGCTGTCTAATATACTCCAATATTTACTCATGGTCAGTGACGCCGAATCGCTCTGAGGACTTGTGCCTGGCTAAAGATTTATATGTGGAAATTTTCCACAGAATAAGCCAACTAAGGCTTTCAACTCCAATATATAAGTATTTAAAGACATGGGACAGTACCGTGGATGGTATTTTGACAATATGAAAAGCATAAGCAAAATATATTTATTGAACTATGCTAAGTATAAGTTGTCCTTCCCTGATATGAAACACAAAAAAAGTATAAGTTTGTAGAATGTGAAATTATTTCATAGTGGCTACAAAACTAGAGGGTGGATATTCTTACATATACGTGTATCTCTCTTAGGAAAATGTGGGTTTAGTTCAATTATTGGATAGTTTATTGATAATTCAAGTTTAATAAAAATAAGCCTAAAATCACAGGACTTCACTTAAGAAATAGTTGACAAAATTAATTGATTTAATAAGACTCATTTTTAATGTCTAAATCACTGGCTGATTACAAATATATTGCCTGTGCTTATTCTGTTTATTTGGCGCATGAATATGAGTGGAGAGGAAAGCAGAAGAAGACGTCCTAGTCTCCATTGGAGGCATAAAGCGCGGCTCTCTAGAGTTTCCAATTAGTGTTGTTGTACGTAGAGGCTACTCGAGAGGCTTCATTACAGAGACCAAAGTAGTTCCGTTTCAAGTGGCCGTTGAAGTAAAGGATCAAGAAAGTACCATTCTGTGGGTACTTAAAATCAAGCAATGGCTTGAGGGAGAATTGCACCAATATTGGAGGGAAACTAAAGATATTAGGGTGGCTAAAACCTTCATGGCCGAACATTCTCGCAAGAGACCTTCAGAGATACTAACTCTCAGCCGTGTAGGCATTCGGATAGCTACATGATTTTTGACTGGTCATTGCAGAGTATTGAACACTTCAATAAAATGCGAGTCAGGCATACTGTATATTGCAAATTGTGTAATGAGGACGAGGAAACATCAGAGCATTTGCTATGCTACTGTAACTGTCTAATATGGACTCGACTACGATACTTAGGTTCTCACTACCTTGAACCGCCGGAAATTGCAAACCAATCTCCCAAGAAGATCTTTGAATTCTTAATGAATACTATATTCTCAGAGGATTTTAAACTTATCGAGTATGGCACAATAGGCCCATTTGAGGCCGCAGTGACTTGGAGACTAGATCACGCTCTTCTTTTAATCTAATCTAACCTAATCTAAGTAGTAGGAATAATGTTTTTCTATGTACTCGTAATTCGGTATTCGAATAATGATATTTTTTTACAAAATGTTGTTCCAGCGACCTCGTAATTTAATGACTCCTTTTTAAATACCTCAAGATTGAGCAACTCTACGATCTTCCAGTGCTCTGAGTATTTATGAATCTTAGTGCTGTACATTTTCTGAACCAACGAAATGATTCTTATAAAGCTTTTATGCACCTTACAGTTCCAGCTTGTAAGTGATGGAAGGACACTATATTTAAAATATCCCGCAATGTTATGCACCCATGTGATCTCAATGCGATCCACTGTGTAAATCTCATTATATCTAGTTATGTGTCCAGCATAGCGGTGCATAGCACACGCAACGCAATAATAAGCAAACTTTTCAAATCCCTCCAATGTAGGCCCATCAAGAGTAAAAATTTCCAAAAAATAGCACAAAAACTACTCATTCTCACTCGCTCTAATTGACATGCTCTCCCGCTCACCTACTTTGTCGCAAATGACCAAACTGTGCTGTTGCGTTGAGTCTGTCCTCGCAGCTCATTCGCATTTGCATGGCATTTGCAGGCCGCAGTTTTGTGTGCGTGTGTGTGTGTGCAGCGCACTCTTCAACGCATCGATGACATTGAATGCCGCACAGCATGCGTGCTGGTGGGTGTACGGCGTGGACTATGCCCAAATGTTGGAGCATGGTGAGTTGCGCGGACGTTGGGGCCGGGTAAAAAATGCAAATTTGTTCCCCTATTTTTAATTTTTGTTAATTTTTTTGTTTTATACATCTGCACACCCACACACACACACACACACACACGTACACAAACATACAACAACACAAACGCAGCCTCATTGCACAACCCCAACGCACACGCATGCTGCCACTCACTCACTGCACAGAAATTGCAACTCCACCAAAAAACAACCCCAACTGGAGCTGCGAATGCAATGGCAGCCACGGTTAAATGCCTCGTTGCATCTATCGCGGCAGCGGCGATCGCCACGCCACCGAGCAGCGCTGGGTGGCAGGGCAAAAGCAGAAAAAAAACTAAAAAACAAAAAATACAAAATAAGAACAAAACAAGCAGCACTGTCGAAAACAAAAATAAAAATGAATGCAGTATTGGAATCATATAAAAATGCACTGAAATAACACACGCACACATTGTTAGGCAGCGTAGGCCTATGCAGCGATGGGCAGCAGTGGGCGGTGGTCCGTGGGTTGCCGATTTTAATGAGCGAATGAGGCCGTTTCGGTGAGCACTGCCTTGCAAACGGAATTGTGTGGAAATGGGATCGAGTATATTGCGGTGAGGGTAGGAGGCTCATCACATGAATTTAGTGCTTTTTTAACATATATTTGAAAAATAAAATTAATAAAAATACTCATGGGTAAGTGACTGCGTATATACATATATATATATATATATATATATATATATATATATATATATATATATATATATATATATGTGTGCGTGTGTGTGTGAACGCGTGTGTGTGCTGTCATCTAGTAACGGATTAATCAATAATAATCAGCATATACGCACACACTCGGTCGCACTTACATAGACTAACTCTATGGGCAGCGCCGTTTGGGACTTGGCCCACCCCACCCCATCGCTTCACTGCTTGCCCGAGCAAGTATATGGCAATGAGCTACCAAAACTGACTGTACGACATAAAAATGACCACGCGCTAGAATGAGAACGAAAATTACCCAAAATAAAATTAAGCACGAAAATGAAAAAATAACAACGGCAACGACAAACAAAAAAGTTTTTCCTTTTTCATAGGCCGTAACCAGACGCATCTCATGTTATGGAAAATATATATATGTGTGTGTGTGTGTGTGTGTGTGTGTGCGTGTATTCGAGGGTGCTCCATGTCAATAACGCCCCCCTCCACCAGTCACCAACAGAAAAAAAGAAAGAAAAAGGATTTTTAATGTTAATAACAACACACACGAAACTGTTAGCGCACAGCTAGCCAAAGTCATCACTTAAAACACGCAATTGCCACAATAACAACTACAACAACAACAGTAACATCAGCAACAGCATCACCAGCAACAACAGCAGCAACAAGAGCCGAAATAACATGACACGTAAATCGACATCTCTACAAAAGTTTATACTCGCACATACAACAACAGCAACAACAGCAACTGCAACAACAGCAACTGCAACAACAGCAACTGCAACAACAGCAACTGCAACAACAGCAACTGCAACAACAGTAATAACAACAAGAAAAATGGGCATGGACGGCGAGCGAGCGAACATTTTCTTTTATTTTTGAACAATTTTCGGCCGCCGAGAAGGAGTTGCACTGCTGCATTTCATTGTGAAATTGCAATAGGAAACGCATATGCAGCTGCCGCTTTGGTGCACTCCTTCTCTCTCTATATAGCTCTCTCTCTCTCTCGCTCGCACTCACAACTCTCGTGCACACATACGCTCACTCGCTCTCACACTCTTTACCCCACCTTTGGCGTCTCAGTGATAATGCACTTATGTGTGCTTAAATGTGAAATTACAACAACCACAGGACCATCATCAACAACAACAACAACAACAACGACAAAAACGACAATTTGCCATTGCGTGTTGCAGTTTTTTGGTGTAGGTCCCTTGTTGAGTGTGGGGTGAGGGGGATTCTGGAATATTAGTTAAAAAAAGAGACATTTTTGGGGAAAATGCACACAAACGAATTTTTGGCTCTTTGGTAGTTGTTTGTGTTGTTTGCTGGCATTGCCTGTACTCGGACACCGTACACGTGATAGAAGGGTCCAGGTCTGCCACTACCGCTGCCGCTGCCATTGCCTATGTCATCGTCATTGTGCCCAAAAGGCATGAAAGCGGTCCGGTTATGTGCCACCGATGCTGCTTTTTAAACACATTTGCGTAAAATTGTGTAGAGATAAAAAATGGTTACTAATAAATTGATTTGAATTATTGTAATGGCCGACAACACACTCAACTACACACACACACACACACCCGTCAACAAACTCCAAACACACCCATACTTATGTGGCGATAATTGAATTTCAGGCCCCGCAGGCTACACGAAGTGCTTGAAATTCAAGTTCAGACAAAATTTAATCAAATACGAATCAAGTGCAATTGTGGAGTTCTTAAGATCCATTTCACTCCCCTACTTCTATTTCTAAGCGACAATAGAATCAAGAATTAGATATGTAACGATCAGGAATATCCTGATTCCAATCATTTTTGGCAAAAACACAAATTTTTTACTGGGTATTCTAAAATTGACATATACTAAATACTTGTAGTTTCTTCATATCCAACTAAGCGGACAAGTTATTAATTGACCGTCTCTTTGCAATTACAACTACAAGGGTCCAAAAGTGGAAAAGACCCATTTGCGGATTTCATGTTGAATAAAATATACAAAAATTAGAATTGAAATCGAATTAGCAGTGTATCAAATCTGGTGTCGAAATGATCGTTACTTGTAATATGAGCTGAAAAATGTATCCGAATACCGGTTCCATTCAATTTCATAACAAAATATATAAAATTGGGTTTATGTAAAGAATTCTGGATGACTTAGTGACGTATCCTGCAAGGAGATTCCATTGATATACTAAAATATAATTTTATATTATTTACATAAATTGCCTTCTTTTTCTTTTGATTCACAAAGCCTTTAACAAATATTTAATTGAAGCGATTAAATATTTTTGTTTTTGAATAAATTTTTATTTTTTTGATTTTCCTAAAAGTACAATTAAAAATTACTCTGCAGTTCTTCAGTCACTTAACAGTTTTCACCTAACTAACGGTGTTATTACTGGATTGAGGTAAGCTACTCGCATGCATGACAGAATAAAAAAAGAAGTTTCAATTTATAAAGAGAGTTATTCAACATTGTTATAGTGAAAGCAGTTCCGGTCCTACACTGTTTAAGAATTGATCTTATACGAGTATATTGGGATTTTTTGGTGAACGGAGACAAGAAGACTAGAAAAAGGGATAAGAAGGAAATAGGGATATATACGGGTAAGACTGTGTTGACTTTTTTGCAAAACAAAAATTTTCCATTAAAATGAAATTAAAAACTATCTTTGAAATTTCAGAAAAAAATTAGTTCACATTTGGTTTCAATCTAATGAGCAAAACAAAAAAAATTAGTTTATGGGTATTTTGGACATAGAAGCGTATTCATTCGTTAAAATCCTGGGGTACGTTTTTCTTACCCTTAAAAAGTTTTTAAACGTGAAAAGTCGGGCAGAAATAAAGTCTGTATAAATCGTTAGTCAAATTAAGAAGAGGTTGAAGTTGCAGGCAAAAATATAAAACGATAGGCGCGATTTAAAGTTGTATACCATTGGATGACACAGGAAAAGCACCCTTCTTAGATACTTTGCTAAGCAACAAAAACAAAATTTCAATATTTTGCATTTAAATTATTAACATTTCTTAGAATCATAGAAGATAGATGCATAGGATTTCAAAAAAATATTTGCATGATCACTTTTTTAGTAGACACACATAGGTCTGAATATATGACTAAAAGGTAACGAAGAAGAATATAAGTGTTTCCCACAAATTACTGAAAATCTCCTTCATTGCGAGAATTGGGGATGGAGTATAACCGCAGTAATATTTGAAATCAGGGACCATCAGAATTAAAAGCATTCCATTTTCCCTGTAACAAATTGAGTGCTGGATGCATGAATTCACCTATGCTTGAGGAACAAAATTTTGTATAATTTTGGCTAAAATTTTCACAGTATTGACCCGGTACACTGAAAGGAACATTTTCGAAATCGGAATTATTTTAAATTTAGAGATTAAAAGTAAAATAAAAACAGATATTCTCACAGAGTAGGCGAAACATAAATATAAATGACACCCCGACACCTTGCACACATAATTAATTATGGTGTAAGATATAATAATAATAATAATAATAATAATAATAATAATAATAAATTTTTATTATTATTGACAGGCTAAAAGAACACCGCGACCTAAAAGATCTATTGTGCAGCCTCGTACCCAACTAAAACAGTCCTAGACTGTTTATAAATCTCGTAACTGCTGTGGGCTTAATTTTAACTAGGTGATTTGGAGATATGAACCCACTGCCTAGGTACTTATGTCTGCGTCTTGCCACCGCTGGGCAAGTGCACAGAATGTGTTCTGCCGTTTCCTGCTTCTCTTGACAGAGTCGACAAGAATCGTCTTCTACCACGCCTATTTTCTTTAGGTGGTAATTTAGTTTACAGTGTCCTGTTAAAAGTTCAGTGTATAGTTTGATGTCATTTCTGCTGAGGTTTAAAGAAGCATCTACCCTTATGTGTTCAGGATCAATGAGTAGTCTCGACTGCCGCATGCCTTTTTGGGCTCTCCAGTAGTTTAGCAGACTTCGTTTTTCCTGTTCGCACAACAAGTTATTTGTGAAGCTACTGTTTACCCCACAGAAGGGTTCTGGGCCTATAAAGGCAGTGTCTGCACCCTTTTTTGCTAAAGAATCTGCCATTTCGTTGCCCTCATGTCCCTCGTGTCCCGGTACCCACATTAGCGTAACAGAGTTTCTCGCTGCTAGGGTATTGAGAAGTTTACAGCATTCCCAGACCAGCTTTGATTGGAATGAGAAGTTTATTAATGATTTTAGAGCTGCCTGGCTATCTGAGAGTATGCATATTTTGGTGTTGCGTGTACCCCTGCGTAGACATTCTCTAGCACATAACTCTAAAGCGTGGACCTCCGCCTGAAAAATGGAAGCTGTTTTTCCCATTGCAATTGCTTTTTGGAAATTTGGCCCTACAATTCCAGCTCCTGCACTGCCATCTTCCATTTTGGACCCATCTGTATACCACAACTGAGAGTCCTGTTTTATTGTTATTTCCTTGTTTCTCCAAGCTGAACGGTCACTGATGACCACTTTGAATTGCTTTGAGAAGTCTAATTTTCTGTCCATTTTGTCGAAGACCATGAGGCACGGAGAATTCCAGACAGTGTCCAGAATCTTTGCGTGCCCCGAAAGGTTGCCTTCTTTAAGATGGGCTAGATTAGGTAGCCTTAGGGCCGCGCTGGCCGCCATCCTTTTAACTACAAGGTGTAGAGGAGTCAGTCCAGTGATCACTCCCAAAGCTAGTGTGGGGCACGTTCTCATTGCTCCCGTCACACTCAAACAGGCTATACGGTGAATCTTGTTAAGAGTCCTCTGAGCTCCTGTTTGGTTGACTTTTGGCCACCATACCAACGACGCATAAGTAATCATTGGTACTATTATTGTTTTATATGACCACGCCATCATTTTTGGCCGTAGTCCCCATGTTTTACCGTACAACCTCTGGCAAGCATAGGTTGCTCTTAAGGCTTTACTAGTTATGTATGATAAGTGGTTTTTCCAAGTTAGAGTTTTGTCCAGGATTACTCCCAGATATTTCATTTCATTGGACATTGTTAAGTTTGTGGTCCCTAAACTTAAAGTCCCCAGATTCAGTTTCCTTCTTTTGGTGAAGGGTACCACGTTTGTTTTATTCGGATTTATCGATAGTCCTTTCTCCTGACACCAGTTTTGAGTGATATCAAGAGCTAGTTGCATGCGATCTGTTATGGTAGAGTCAAACTTGCCTCTGACCATAATTACCAAATCATCCGCAAAGCCCTGAATTTCGTATCCGAGGTCATTGAGAGTTTGTAAGAGCTCGTCGATAACCAATAACCATAGGAGTGGCGATAGGACGCCCCCCTGGGGACATCCTTTGGTTGACCTGACAATTTGCTTTGCTGTCCCTGTTTCAAAGATTGTCGTTCTGTTTTTCAGCATGTTGAGAACCCATGTTATGATCAGTCTTTGTATACCTTTCCTGTTCATCCCCTCCTCAATTGATCTGAAAGTAGCATTGTCAAAAGCCCCCGTAATGTCAACCGATGTACAGAGAGCTATTTCTTTACCCTCAAACGCCTTTTCAATTTTGCTTGTTAAGCTATGTATGGCTGTCTCAGTCGATTTGCCTGATTGGTAAGCGTATTGTTCAATATGAAGAGGAGAATCTTTAAGATAAGTTTCCCTGATATATTGGTCCAGAATTTTTTCCATAACTTTTAGCAGGAATGACGTCAGGCTAATGGGCCGATAGGCTTTTGGCGTGTGGTCCGCCTTTTTGCCTGCTTTCGGTATGAAAGCCACCCTAGCCTTCGTCCAAGGTTTAGGCACTATGCCTAGCTCCAGGCTTATCCTGAAAATGTTTGTTAGCACAGGTGCTAATACATCAACACCTTGCCGAAGTAGGCACGGTTGTATATTATCGACACCTGGCGATTTGAATGGTCTAAAAGTGGAGATAGCCCATTTGGTTTTATTGACGGTGAAGATTCTGCGAGCCAGTGAGAGTTCCCTCCGTGTAGGCATCAAGAAACGAGTATTCTCGATGATTTCACTATCCTCTCCGCTAGTGGCACAGCCTGGAAAGTGAGTGTCCAACAAAAGCTGTCCCGTCTCTTCCAGGCTCTCCGTAAAATTTCCGTCAGGCTTCTTGAGTGTAGAAAGCCCGTTTGAGTGATCTTTATTGAGTGACTTCTGGAGTCGGGTAGCTGCTGGGAGGGTTTCAATCTCCTCACAGTACTTTTTCCATGAGTCTCTCTTAGATCTTCTCAACTCATTATTATAGGCCGTTAAGGCACTTCTATAAGATGCCCAGTCACCATTAGACTTGGCCCTATTAAAGAGTTGACGGGCTTTTTTGCGCAAAACATTTAGCTCCCCGCTCCACCAGGGTACGTTCCTAGAACGTTTCTTCACAACTAAATTGCAGCTACTTTCAAAAGCCTCGATTATTATATTATTTAATTTGTTAACTTCAAGATCTAGTTCCTGAGAGTTACTTATTTTTTCACTAAGGCCCGCAATATTTTGCTCTAAGTAAAAGTTATATATCGACCAGTTGGTCTTCCTAACATTTCTCATTTCGAAGGTGCCTCCAATCTCCCCCCCCAGATCAAAGCAAATGTACCTATGGTCCGACAAGGAGACCTCATTTAGCACCCTCCAATTAGAAATGTTATTTGATATGAATGCGCTAGTTAGAGTGAGATCTAACACCTCCCCCCTTATCGCATTCATAAAGGTAGGCTCGTCACCCCTATTTACCACCACCAGATTATTTGTTGTAATAAAATCAAGAAGTGACTCACCTCGCCCGTTCGTGTCCGTGCTTCCCCATACCGTGTGGTGCGCGTTTGCGTCGCAGCACACCACCCACTGTAGACTGCGAGTGCGACAGTACTCCGTAAGCTGCTGGAGCTCGCGCGATACCGCGTCCTCTGTGTCGCCAGGTAAGTACATGGAGGCCAGGACTACCGTTCTCCTCCCTTTGGCACTAGGCACTTCTGCCTGTACTGCCACCAGATCGCGTTGTAGAAGCTCTGAAATTGGGAGGAATTTAATATTTTTGTTGATCATGATCGCTGCCCTCGGTCGGTCAACATTATTATCATAGATCAACTTACATGTTTTTGTCTGCAGACCATTTATGCGCCCATTTGTGGCCCATGGTTCTTGAATGGCTACGAAGTCCAGACTCTGGTGTTCCACCAAGGCACTGAGCCTGTAAGAGGCTGCTATAGCCCTGTGGAGATTTATTTGGAGACAGTGAAGCTGCTTCCAAGAGTTTTGCGTTCGTGATGGGGCCTGGGACATTATTTCCCAGACCGATCCTTGCGGATCTTACCACCCTTTGTGCTCCGCAAAGTTTCCGCAGCCTCCGGGTCTTTTCTCTCCCATTTCCTGAGCCTACCAGAGAGAGCAGATGGTCCTGGACGTTGGGCACGTGTGTTGCCTCTCTCCGCTCTCGGTACTGGCTTTGTGAAAATGGGCCCCGTTTTCGGCTTCTGGCTACTCTGCTTTGCCCGCGCTGCAACAGATGTTGTTGGTTGCTCTTCAACACCAACAGCAGATTTTGCCCTGTTCCCCTTCAGTCTAGGTCGGAGCTGGGCACTGCCAAAGCCATAGTAGACCTTGTTACCCAGTGTGTCAACCCTTTCAGACGAGATGGGGTCCAGAGCAATTGCCAGCTCGACCTGGTCACCTTTTTGTAGGCGATGGAGCACCCGCCACTCGCTGACACTAATGCCCGAATTCTGCGACTCCACTTGCCCCAGAATTCGGTCATTTTGCCAAGATACCGAGCCGGGAAAGTAGCCAACGAAGATCTTGGCCTTTGGCACTTTTGCCTCGTCCACCACCTTCAACTCAGCCCCCTCCCATGGCTTCATGGCTGGTATCCATTCTTCAGCCCAGGCTACGGTTTCGTCGTCCAGACAGTTGATCGTCAACCATCCAGGCTTGAAACTACAGCCTGCAAAGTGTGGCTTCACTGGGCCCCCACGAGTCTCGAACATCTTGTCGAGAATGCACCGTTGTACCTTCCCAATTTCTTCAGTGGACCATATGCCCTCCGGGAAATTGCTAGGTATAACCCCTATCTTTTTGGAGCAGACTGTCTCCGCTAGAGTAGGCTTTGAGCAGGGGACCCCCAAGGAGGCTCCCTGCACGCCATGTCTTTCAGAGACACTCGCCACCCTCTTACTGGGACCAGGTTCGCCCCCAAGTAAGGTCTCCGCCTCCTTCATCTCACCACACACCGGCGGGTCCGCTGGGGGCACTATTGACATTTTATCAATGTTTTTGTTGCCCTCTTGTGCAAACCGCTTTGTCGGCCTGGAGTTCGATGTCGGCGTGGAGCCATCTGAACGGGATCTTTTAGGGGTCCATCGCGCAGACACGTTCGCTGGATTTGCCGCCAAGGACCGAGCTGTTTCCAGCGATATGCCCCTGGCAAGCAAAGCCTTAAAACGTTTACGTCCAGCTCCGGACAGCTTCACCCTAAGTTTTGGAATCTTCTCTGGAGCAGGTTCAAGAAGATTTCTCTCCTGTTCCGAGGAGATAGACACCCCAGCCGATTCCTGGCTAAGTGGGATGTCCATCTCCTCCGGCCTGTCGGTTAAGGGACCGGGTGCCCCCCCCAACAGGTCGTGCTCCATGCTTTCATTGTCGATGGGACCAGATGCCCCCTCGGCCAATGATGGCTGTTGGCTCATTGTAGCCACAATATGCACATTTGAAGGTGTGCAGTCCATTTTTTTTTTTTCATATAGGCTTAAGTTTTCCATATATTTTTTTTTTAGTTTTCTTTTGCGTTTTGGTCACCCACGGGCGCCCCCGTGGTAAGGCTAATTAAAACCGTAGGTTCGCCGGACCTCGTACGGAGTTCGCTATTAAGCTTGACTCTACCCCGTCAAGCAAGCTCACTGGCATAGCTGTTCCACCGTGAATTTAGGGTGTTTTTTTTTATGGGCCAATATGTCTGGTGAACCCTGCCCCAGGGAGTTTTCTCTCTCCCCCGCCCGGCAATCGGCGACCCAAGTCCAGCAGAGACATGACCGTACTGAAAGTGGGCCATTGGTCTGTAAAGTAATTGCCGCACTTCCCCGAAGGGCTGACCAATTGTTAGTGTCTAGGCGATCCGGCGGTCTCAGTGAGACGTTCGATATTGGCCAGTACGACTACTAACTAGCCTTAACGACTGAGCAGGAATCGTAGAAAACTACTTTCAACCTGTGCGTTGAAGGTAGTTCTTAGTTTGCGTAACTGGACCATGTCACCGTCTTTCATGTGCCATGTTCCAGCACACAGTAAGCCCCTACACCGCAACAAGGTGACTACCCAGCGTAGGGGATAATAATAAATATAAATGAAGACTTTTAAATTGTCGAGGTTTATTAGCGAGTAATCACTGTACTAAATAAATGCTTACTGTGAGTATGATAATATCTCACTGTTGCGTGCATATTTTTTGAGTGCCAGTTGATGAGGATGATTACCTGAATACCAGCCAGAGTTGTCGGTGAATCATACTAACCGAATTTTCACCTTAATAGAAAAGATACGAACAGCGATTGAATTGAACATCGTCCTTATAAACAATTCTATCCCTATAGAGTCCATTTCTCTTGCTAATCATTTAATTTTTCTATGAAGCTAATTTAGTATTGATGGGTATCATTGGAGATTTCATTCATATCAATGAATCATTTTTATACTGTTTATTTTGGGATGGCTTTTTATTCACACACATTTCTTGCACTTCGTCACACGCCACCGTAATATGTGAATTCAATTTAGGGAAACTATAATGTCTCATTTCTCTCAATATTACTTGTATATAGTAGGGAGTAGTAGTAGCAGGGAGTTTTGGAATATCGAAACACTGATATTTGGGCGATCCTCAATCAACATTTTTAGGGTATAGGTGACCAGGCGTAGGTGATTAGAGGGTTTGGCAAGTCTGTCGCAAATTTAGTCAAGTAGTTTAAAAATATAAATGGAAAATCTTTTTTATACATTATTTATTTTAATTTCCATCTGGTTCGTACAGCCACCCGCTCGACAGGATCAAGCTAAGGCAGCCAAAAATTTGAAAGGGGAAGCGGTTGGTCAAATGTGGCAGGGCGCCGTACCACAACAAGGCCACCGTTACTAACTGAGGCTGCCTGGTATCAGAAATAGGAGCTCCGTTAAAATACAGCCTTATTTACCTCCTGGCTTTAAAACAACATCCAAAGGGCACGATCCCAAGAACACCCTGGATTAGGAGGGAGACAGTTATTAGTTGGATAACTCCGCAGTAGTCAGTCCGGCTAGGGTGATCCCAGAAGAGCCGAGGCTCCGCCATCCAACCCATTGCGTCATTGCAATCATTTAAGCCTTCGTTCCACGACAAGGTGACTGCTCTTCATAAGGATATATGGGAAAGAAACATTTTGTTGTGAGTTTATCGACATTTTTTTTATTTGGAGTGAATTTTAAAGTATGATCATTAATGAGAAAAGTACTTATAATAATTAGAAAATAATAATAACATGCGTCTGAAGGAGAGAATTATGCTCGTCTTCCGACATAATTATGTTAATCAATTCCCATATAACATCATGATTGTTGAATATAATAAACTGGCTAAAATTATCATGATCTACATTGGCTTAGTAATATTAAATATTCCCGCTTTCGACCGTCTTCCCTAATCCCTTTTTAGATTTTCATTCGAAAATATTGATAAGTATTATTCAGGTGATAGCTATCCAAGTTGTTGGAGCTCGATTTGGCTTTAAAAGAAATTCGATTTCTTTATTAACATATTTTAGCAAATATTATTTCCGGAACTCTGCGATTTGGAGAATTATTTTAGCTATGAGTTGTCATACGATGAAAATATTTTTCCCCAACCCATTTGTTAATGTTGGTAGAAGAAAGAAGTTATAGGGGATATTGATAATTAATTCAAAACCCAGTTCTACCAATGTAAAGAAGCTGATGTGTTGTCAATGCAGTAAACTAACTTTCCATCATTCTGATTTGCTATTCATCTATCATAAAAGTTAGTAACTTATCAAGCCATGTATGCGTTTTTTTCTAAATTACATACGACTACAAAAATAAATTTAAAAAACTACTCGAAAAAAAACTTACTCCCCTTGTAGTTTTCATTCATTAATTCTAATTCTCAAGTAGTTCTGAGCTATGTTCAATTGATATATAATGATCGAATTTGAAGAAAACTATTATAATCATTCATAGATTTAAGATTAGGCGTATTCGATTTGCCACTCTATCGAGGATAGGACAAACTCACTCATTTCATCCGAGTATAATTTACTCGATAACTTTTTCCATACAAAAGTCTGTCCCATCGTCGATAGAGTGGGAAATTGAATGCGCCTACTATTGCGGAAGATAAAGACAATCATTATAATATAGGAAATCAATAAGCAGAAACGTACGCATATCTCACTCTCCAAACTTCGCCGCAAAAATATTCGATTTAATGCTCCACTGTTGTATATGTGAAGATTTTCGCAATTACATGAGACACATTCTATATGAAGGCTTGGATGGTTACCATATATTGTCGTTCATAGGGAGATTGTGACGACTTGTAAGGAGAGTTTTTACTTTTTACTTATACGAGTTCATGAGCACAACAACAACAACCATAATCGAAACAGGCTCAACACAGAATAAATGAAAGAGATTTGCGTATATGAAGCGAACTATTAAGATTATCTATAGTCCGGATTCTTACTCTTGCAATTGATCCATAAATAATTCAAATTATATGTTTAATTGTTAGATTATTATCTAGAAAATCAGAACAATTTTGAGACGTAAGCTCGTATTATATCATTTCATCTTCTTTATCTCAGATCTTATCTTAATTCTTGTCTGCAAGGATAGTTCCTTGCTGTTTGTTAATACAGTTTGAACCAAGTCTTAAAATATGGACGTTATCGCTAAATGTGCCTTGTCTGTGTTGTATGTACAAATTTTGGGTATAATATTGGACTTGCCCTATGACATTAAAGTTAGATGCGTAGCTTTACTTTTTTGGCGTTCCAATTAAAGTTTAAATCCACTTGAATATATTTGAGAGATCGCTTCACTCCTCTGTCGTTGTTGCTTTTAATTTACAATGTCTCTGTGTATCTGGGCGTTTGTGCTCGTTTAAGCGTACCACTCGAAGCAAACAATTTGCAGCCAAGTATACATATTAATAAATGCCCCCACCCCAACACCTTAAATGGAAAAAAAGAAACTAAAAACATGCATTTAATAAAAATGCATATTACATTATATTTTAGCATATTACAAAAAAAAGGCAGATATTTAAAAATGGCAGACTTTTTATATTGTATATAAAATATAAATAAATTAAATAAAAAAGGAAAAAATAAAAGTGAATGCAGATATTTCAGCACAGTACGAGTGCATAAAAAATTCACAGGCCTGCATGCATGCGGCAGCCATACTCGTATAATAATGCCAAAGTACGTTCGTAATATAATAGATAAATACATGCGAAAACGCACTGCAAGCAACAACAACAGCCACAACAACAAAAACAACATACAGCAACAGCATCAGCAGCGACAAAGGCAACAACAAGAGAGGCAATTGCACCAAAAACAATCAAAAATAAAAACTGAAATACCAGCAAACGCTTACCGGGTCCACCGAGTTCCTTCACCCGCCCACTCCTACCAGACCAACCCACACGCCTATATCCCTAAATTCCAGCTGCCTCTTTTTTAAAATTAAATTTTTTCTTTTCTCTTTTTTTGGAATTTTTCCCCAAATAGGCTGAAATGCAATTTTACCCCACTCGATCGCCCACCGTGAAATTTTAGTTACTTTTTCTATTTTTTAATGGCAGAAAATGTGCGTGTGCGCTTTTGTGCGGGGGTGGGTGCATTCGGTGGGTCATGCCGTTTTGTTATTTTTTGTTTTTTGTATTTTTTTTTTATTTTTTGCAAAAAGGATTGCACCGACAGCGCTCAAAATATCAAAAATGCAATGCGTGTGTTTGCATTTGGCAAATGTGTATGCACGTGTGTGTGTGTGTGGCGCGTGTGGGTTGATGTGTCGGTGTATGGGTGTTGTGCGTGCATCCCAACGCCCACAATTGCCAAAGTGAAAATATAAATCGAAATAAAAAACCATGTCAACACGACCAGAAATTCCAAAAAAGGACAAAAAAAAATTGCATCAAAAAGAAAACGAACAAATTTAAATATGTACAATAAAAATACCACCCTCCCGGAGGCTGGGCGGCCCACCAAACAGCAACAACACCAGCAAGTAGCAACGAGTTGCGGGCGTTTATTTTCGTGCGTGCACACACACGTGGTGGGCGCCTGGCTACATGGCGGGATCTATGGCTCTGTGAGCCTATGCCCATGGACTCCCACCCCTGCCACTGCACAATGTCAATTGTACTACCACTCAACCGGGAGCTTTGCATGCAAAATTCAACGCATGCACCAGGCCTGCAAAGCGTTTTGTGCACGGCCGTGCACGCCGTTGTTTTTGTACGTTGGTGTTTTAGTTTTTTATTTTTTGTTTTTGGGAGTATCTTTTTTTGGATTTTTTTGTTTGAATTTGGTTGTGATGGGTTTTCCGTTATTTTTATATATTAAACCCTGATGATAATGTGATATACGGAAATTCGTTTCATTTCGTTTTTGGTTGATTTTTCAACTATGCCTGAGTGAGCGTGTGTACGTGTAGGTGGAGGTGCGTACATGGCTGCATCTGCCTGTGTGAGTGCACTTTGCACGCAGTTCACTCTGCTGGCATTGTACAGTTGGCCGGAGGCATTTTGTGGCGGCGGCTAAAATGATTTTATGCAATAATACGCAATGAAGCGTGGCGGGCCATCATTCCCATCTTTGTCGCGAGTGCCTTTGGCAAGAAATTTAATATTTGGCAGGAGCCTCTTCTATGACTGACTTGCTGATGCTACCGCCCGCTGAGTCCCGTCCGTTGAGTTCAGTCCGCTGAGTGCCGCCAAGTCAGCCCACTCTCCATGTACTGGTGCGGTGCTGTTGGGTTTGGCCGACTTTTACCTCTCCGTTAATGTAAGTGCAAGTGCGTGTATCTACCAAAAGCGTTATAATGCGCATCCACGCATCCCGCTACGATGGTTTTGTTGCTTCTTTTGTGGCGGCCTTTTCAAATGCGTAAATGTGCGAGCGAGCCAGTGTGTGAGTGAGAAATCAAATGCAATCTGGCTGAAATGGGGCATGGGCCGCACTGAGCTCTGCTCTGTAGTCGTTAGGCCCACTTTCCAGACCAGGTGCTGTGGCCGCTGGGACTTGGCATGGGTGGGGTATTGGGCATGCCTGCGGTGGTGAGGAAAGAAGGAAGCGGAAATAATTTTTTACATACTCATATGGCATTTTATTAAATTTTTATGTTGTGTTGTTATATTTTTTTATTTATTTTATTTTTGTTTTTTTATTTCGGTTTTTCTCAATAACCGTGTGTGTACATTGGAAACTATTAACATAATATGGGTGGATATTAATATAATATTCCTCGCCATGTGAAATGGGTGTGTGCCGTGGACCAAAATGTACAGTCGCTACCCGAAACAACTAGGTGCATAATTGCATGCCAGCACCACGAGAAAAGCAAGTGGAGGAGGCAGAAAGCAGCTTGCAGCAATTTAATTAAAACTGACGTTTTTGGTAAGAATAATTCGTCACTATGACACCTCGTTTCAATAAGCAGGATAAGAGTGCCAGTAACACAACTTTTATAAAGTGTTGGCCAAAGGAGTTCAGAGATCGAATTATTGCTCAACTGCTGTGAACTTCATTGGAAAGACCGTCTTTAGAACAAGTTGGAGTTTTTTGGGTTTCCGATGCAGCTGTTATTCCGATGCTAATTTCAAGTGATAGTTTTCCCTGGATTTCTGATATGAACCTTCTGTCTTAAGCGGGTCAATCAATAGTAATCAATTCACGTAGATGTGTAATTCAATGTGTCACATGAACACCGAGATTGGTGGACAATCAAAAAGTTTTAATATTCAATCAATCGGGGTCCATGTGACACACACAAACACATTTGTACAAATGCATACACATGATTGACATCAAATGATTGACCATCTAAGACACGATTTACTTGAGCTGCGGTGTACGGCCTTTGTTGCTGAAAAATGTTTTATATGTTTATGCTTAAATGCTTAAAAATATTATATATATATTTGTGCATGGTTATGTACATTTATACGGATATGTATATGTATATGAAAATGTATATGGATATGTTAGAGATGTATGCACTGTAACGACTCTTTTCTATAGCTGGGGTAAACTTAGCGGCTTCCAGGGGTCGTGTACAGACAAATTTATAAATCGGACGAGTTATATTTGTTTTAACGTGTTTTATTTAAATTCGCATTACTAATTGTGGACTGTTGTTAGTCCTTACAAATCTACTTCGTTAATTCTATTCCTACGAAAATAAGTTTATATCCTGAATGTACTTGCTCCCAGTCTCTATGCCTCGGTAAGTATGTGTCTAAGCGGCACAGGTACCCCAGTAAGAAAACGATTGAAAACCTGATGTTCTTACTGAGTTGCTATGTCCTGGTTGTGTACGTGACTTAGTGAGAAAGCGATTGAAAACCTGATGTTCTCACTAAGTCTCTGTCTGCTGTAACAAAACTTTTTAAATAAACAATTTGATGTAATTTTGATAGAAATAAATTTAAGATATAATATAGTTTCTCTGAAATTTAAATACTTCTGACTTTCAAATGTGGATCCTGCCACGATACTATAAGTAAGGAATCAGCTAAACTCCTCACTTTCAGGGAGAGATAATGGAACGAAGATGACACCAATATTATACAGGAAATACGTAGCATAAATCTGATTGTACATTATGTCACATCATTGTTATTTTGATTTGTATTTTGTGTGAAGAATAGAATATAAATGACACAGTTTTTATAGAGCAAAATGCTCTATAATTCCAACCTCAATTTGTGTAATTTTTTTAAATATTTTCTGATGGCAGGCGGAATAGAAGACAGGAATAAAAAGTGTCTATTGTCATAAAATATGCATATTAAAGTCAAATTGTTTTTTAAAAATTAGCCTGATCTTTGTAGATACAAAAATAAAATAAAAAGAAGTAAATGCAAAAAATATATTAACTCGAAAAAAACACCACGTCAAACATCTTCCTACATTTCGCTGACTTCCAAACAGCAAATTTCCAAAAATTGTATTTTAGGCACATCCGCTTAGAGTTGCGTGCATATACGAATGCATTATACCGTAACCGCATTGCAAGCGACTGTAAGCTTAAACCTCCCATCATCGCTCCTCCCGCTTGGGCCTAGCAGACGAGCAAATATTGCAAGGCACACATCACAGCATTGTCAAAAAAGAGAAATCTTCTCAAAGTCAAAAATAAACAAATGTAAAACTTTCATTAAAGCCAAACACACACACACACACACACACACACACACTCATACATGCACGCATACACATTTGTTGCTTACATGATCCATGTGTGCTTATGTACTCCTCTATACATACTCATGTGCGCACTTACATAGTAGAAGTAGCGCTTTATACCAAGTACCAGAGCTGGTTCCACAGATCAGCCACTGCACCGAGACTGCTGCTGCTGCAACTAATTGTACAGCAGCGGCGGGGACAGGGGTCCGTGCATAAGTGACGCTAGTAGCTACAGCCAGAGAGATTGCATGCATGCAAACAAACAAACAAACAAACAAACAAACGATCCAACGAACGAACGAGCCAGGCGTACGAATCACTAGACCCTACGATCTTTAGCTGCTGCCTCCCGCCTGCCTGCCGCCTCGCTACCGCTTCCTTGCTATCAACGCAATCGGCTCACATAAACCAGTTGAGTCCTCCAAATGTGAGAACGAGTTTTGTAATGCGATTTTAATTTTTTGTTGGTGTTGTTGCTGTTGTTGTTGGTGCTGCTGCCGAGCTTATACTATACACATTGGCCTAAAATTTGTGTGCATAGTTCCAAAATTTCAGCAAATGACTTCACTTTTCACTACAAGGCACACACACCCATGCACATCCATACTCATACCCAGGCCCATCCATACTCGTATTAGGGCGACGAACGCGCACCGAGGTTAACGGCTTCAGTGCAACTTTTTTGAGGTTTCTACACACAGGCGAACACACACACACACATACACACGCACACGTCATACACTTCCAAACGCAATTTAAAAATATTCAAACTAAAATATAGATGCATAGCAGTGCAAGGCTATCGCAGGGGCGCCGGGGGTTTCAGCAGATGAGTTTCAGCGAGTCAGATTGTCAGTCAGTCAGTCAGTCGGTCGATCGGTCGATCGGTCGATTTGCCGATCGCTCGGTTCGTCAGTGCAGCCATAGAAAATGAGCTGCAAAGACGCTGCCAGAGCGCACTCAGGCAGCGGCTTAAACGTGACTAACACTGACGCATTCAGCGCCTTTGATGCGTATGTGTTTGCATGTATGTGTGTGGGGACGACACTTGCTTGTATAACACCGCTCACAGTCTTACAACTACGGGTCCGGAAGGGAGGTGGACAAGGTTGCCAAAATTTCGCATACACAGTCAAGATTCCCCTGCGCTGAAACGCTCACGTACGCACACCAATACGGCTGAGTGCGCATCTGAGTGCGCTACTAACTGTTTGAGTTGTTGCTGCAGCAGTAAAATTGCCGAAAATGTTGGTTCTGCCGTGGTGTTGGTGAGCGGCAATTCACCACACACAGTTTGCATTGCAGGCAGAGCGCTCTCTTGCGACTTCGACTACTCCATGCAGCCCTGTGCTGCAACATGCAAAGCGATCGGGAGCGCTTACGTGTGTTCCTCCTTCAGTGCCATGGCGAGGAGACTCTTTTTGGAAAGTTCAGCAGTGCTGCATTTCGCTTCCCCCTCATAGTGCGGATCCAGCGTTGGGCTGAGCAGTTTGCTTAGCTTGGAGCATGCATAGATGTGAGTCGGTTGCAATGCGTATCTGCTGTGCGCTTTCCTAAGATACTCGTGGCTAGCACCATTCGCTCGGGCAGGGTGCGGGGTTGTGAGCGCACAGTTTTTTGGTGGTTCAAAGACCGCAGCCACTGTGCGATCGTTTGTTCTTAAACAAAGGTTGCCTGTGCTGTGCCTTGCCTATCTGTGTGCTCACTCAAAGCACCAGAACTGAGTGGGGCGGGATGGAAATGTTTGCATTTTCTGCTCTCCGTTTTGCATCTATTTTTACATTATGCTCTACCGTGCTCTTTAAGGCAGTTTTATCACATTCTGTTGTTTCATTGCCAAAATTTTCGGCGTTGGTTAATGACACGCCGAACGCCGAGTGAGACGGGATCGGTATTGGAGTCGGAGTGGGGGTCTGGGTCGGGGCGCTTACGAGCGAATCATCTCTGCGCAAGTGCCCTGCAACTTTTAGAACATTTTTAGATGCGGTGCAATTTGTTATTGGCTCTGGAATGGATATTGGGATTGGGGTTTGTTTTTATTTTTGGTTTTCGTTGTCGTTTTCCCCTGCTCTGTGTGTCAAGCCGTCGTAGGACTGTACGCGGCAAGAATCTTGCTGACTTATACTCCAAGAAGAATGATTTGTTTTTGCTCCGGCTCTGTGGGCTGCACTACTGCAGCGCTGGGCAGTCAAGTTGAGTGCCGCACTATGTCTTTTTTTAATTTTGTGTGTGTGTGTTTTGCCTGTTTTGGTTCTTTTATTTATTATATTTAGTGTTTTGGGTTCAGTTTGTTCTTCGGGATCAATGTACTCTCTGCGGGCTTTGTTTTGCTTCTATGATTGCAGAATTTCTTCAAGATGCTCATGTTTTGCCATAAACAACTTGGGCTTGTTTGTTATTTGAGCTGATCCTGACCAAATGGAGGTATGCTTTGTCTGTTTTTGTTGAAGTCGCTGTGATTGTTGTTATTGCCTTTGTTGTTGTTGTTATATTGTGATGGATGTAAACTGTTGATAGCTGTCAGATTTAATTAATTCGTTGTATAAATTTGCACCTTTGTTTTGGTTTTTGGGTGCTTGTTGTTGTTTGATGTTAGGAAGGAACGATCCGTTAGGTACTTCTCAGGTGTGGTCAATGGGATACCTTTTAAATGAGAGTCACATGGTTCTTGTACAAAAAATGATGTGTGATTCTTTAAGGAATTTTTCCAGGTTTGGTATACATTTTGTCTACAGTGAAAGGATTTGCAATTGCTGCTTTTTAGCCGAAAATTAAATCTCATTACATCTCATTAAATGAAAAATATTTTGGTGTCAACTTCAAACATCAAGTTTTGGGGTTAAAATTTGCGCCACTTTCATAAAAAATAATTAAATCTGCGTAAAGGAGAAATGAAGATTTTGTATAAAGCGTTATTCTAGAAACTGCAGCAAGCAAAATGACTATAAAAACAACAACTACATACTAGGAAAAGGCTTTTTCAGCACATAAAATAAATTTCATCTATTAATTTATATTATCTATCAGGAAACTCCTAATATAGAAACTATTTTCTAAAATCATGATGACTAAAATAATGACCAACATATTTCCGTTAATTTAATGTATTTAGTTCCTTA
This sequence comes from Clusia tigrina, assembly GCA_920105625.2. Taxonomy (NCBI): domain Eukaryota; kingdom Metazoa; phylum Arthropoda; class Insecta; order Diptera; family Clusiidae; genus Clusia; species Clusia tigrina. Next base: position 169,479,645 of record OV050033.1, on the reverse strand, counting down.
TCGAGTCGACGGCCTTAGTATCCAGTATGCACTTTTATAATATTATAAATTCTTCAGCATTAAAATAACTTTGTTAATTACTTTCTTAAGTTACCCTATTATGACAATTGGTCTACACTCGATAGTGAGGTATTCTACATTTTCAATTCAGTTACTGGCAATTGATATAAAGTCATTTGGAGATTTTTGCCTCAACTTTGCAAAGAAGCTCTCTGCAAGGAAACAATTTCATATAAAATGTGCATTAAGACGGATTGCCATTCAAAGAGATATGCTTATATATATGTGTTTTATTCTGGGTTCGGAGAGTTACCACACAAATAAAATGACTGCAAAATGTCATACCCTTGCATAGCAACATCAGACGTTGCCCCTTCTGGATCTTTCCCTACTGATTAAGGAACATTTTATTTATGTATCGATGATATTTGATGACTTTTTAATTTCTGTACTTAACCAATCTGATGAGTAATTTCAGTAACTCAGAAACGACCTGTAAATATCTCCTTCACATTTTTCCTTCACATCCGTCGTTCACATATCTTATTCACATCCCTTCTTTACATTGCGTGGTGTTGTTGCTGCAATCGCATTCGAAGTCAGACAATTTGAAAATGAGCTACTTTTATCGACCCAAGTAATGTCAGGAGCTAAGGCAAGAGATTGTATGGCTTTTGAGAAAATATCCTTAGTCTTTCCGAAGGATTCTATGGACTTATCATGTAATATATTCGCCATATCTACTAATCAATAATTGCCTGATATATTGAATCTTTACTTGCAGAGATAGGAGTATATTCTTAAGTAAAGCTCCGATTACCTTGTTGAATTAGCTCGCTTGGTAGTTTGATCTCACTCTCTCTCCATACCGTATCTAGTTAATCTCCTAACCATAGATTTTCCAGCTGCTGTTTTCGAACATCTTTTAAGGTGTGAATCAAAGCTGTCGTCAACTGCCAAGCATATTTCATCTAAACAACAGTTGGGCTTGCGAGGCAATCTGTGAGGAGTTTCAAGCAATTTCACACATTTCCAATCGCAAATACTGTCAACATTAAATCGAAGGTTATTATATTCAGTCAGAATTCCAAAAATCTTTCTAATTTTCAACTTGGTACATTAACAGCAGAAGAAGGAACGACTTTATTCAGTTCTTCATGGACACTTCGATTCAATTGCACAAATTTCTTCCACCAAAATGACTGGAACAATTTATCTACTAATTTATTCGCCACATGAACATAACCAAAATGTTCGGGGTCTACATAAAAACAATAAAAAAGTTATCCAACCCAAAAGGACATGTTTAGTTTTGTTGCGTGCCCTAAAGTGTTCTCATGTAGAACATGAAGAAAGCATGTCAAACATTCCAAATATGCATGACCCACATTTTACACGACAGACTGTTCAGGCCGGCCCGGTGCGGTCACTTCGGTTCCTTTTCTAACCCAACGCTGAAGTAAACGCAAGGATTACCAGTCAACATAACAACAAAAAATACACTTACGACAATAAGGACGAGACGTGATTCTTATAAGCGATGCTCAACCGCCCTCCCACCTCACACATATCTATGTAATCCCCCTCCAGACACATAATTGTATAGGGTCGAGAATGAACCCAAGAAGACCGTGTGAAATATTTCTGCGGTCACACGCAAAAGTGTGCATGAGAATGTGTTGGAAATTGTGTGGATTTAACTGAATGAAAATCACTCTCACTCTGTGTGAAGTGCCATAATCTCGAGAAACACCCACACCTCCTCCTCATTTCAGAGCAATGCCACACAGCAAAGTGAAAAGGCAAAAAACATGATGCCAAGGGAAGTCATAATTGGAAATTACACACATTATCATCAAAATCTTATGTCGGCCCATAACTGGGGGGGTGGAACCTTGGCAGCTTGTGCGGCAGGCATTTTTCCTGTAAATACCAGCAATTTACACCCAAAATTATTTACGATATGCTCCCAACTCACATGCATACACCACAAACACACACACATGCACGCGCCCTAAACCATTTCCACACTAGCATTCCCCTTGCACCCCCACACGACGGGATTTGAAAAAGGCAAAGATAGAGCAGGAGACGGGCACATCAGCAGCAGCAGCAGCAGTGGGAGTTACAGCCTGCCCAGACACGTACGCCTACAACAAAGTGGCCATGAAATCGCTCTATGAATTTATTAAGTTCCAGAGTGAAATTTCAGATTCGCCAAGTGACCTGACCCGGCTTCAAGGCAGAATTAATTCGTGTTTACTTGTGTGTGCTCGGTTCGCTTAGTGGATGGAGTTCAGTTTTCGGCATGTCTAGAAGGTGTTTACTCTGTCGCTTGCCCCACTGACTGGTAAAAGTGTTTGCAGATTCAGTGCAGGGGCTGAAAGGGGTACAGATTTCACTCTTGGGTGACTTCCTAAACGTGGTCTTATATGCTTTTAATCGTTTTCATGTTGCTGCGGAACTTGTCTCGCAGGTATTAAGTGAATTAATTAACAAGGTCGACACACATACAGGCATACATATGCTAACCCGTTGCGCTCCCACATATATGAATATGTAAAGCAATTTGTAGCCAAGAAAGAGGAAGGAAATCAACCCTAAACTCAATTTAACACTTTTGCTTGTCTGCTCCTTTACTTTGTGTGATCGCACAACGGGTCGTGTCGTTTTTCATACACACATGAGCAATAAGGAATGCTCATACCCTTTTTGCCTCTCGCTTCTGTGGTTGTTGTTGGTTGTTTTTTGTAAGCTGGTGTTGTTGTTGCATGTGAGGTTTGTGTTGGGATGGATGTCCGGTTACCGTGCGCACCGGAAGAGTTTAAACGTCTATGAAAAGTTATGTGCATACGCGTGTATCTATGAGGAAACTATAAAAGGAACGTTTGCAGGCCACAAATTAGCATGATGTGTGTGTGTGTGTGCATTGTTTGGTGTTGGTATGCGTGTTGGTGTGTGTGTCTGACTGTTTAGGCCCAGGAAACCATCGAAAAGGATTAGTTACGACGCCCCATATGCGAAGCGTCCGACAAAGTGTTGACAGTAATGATTGCGAGTTGCTGCTGTTATTGTTGTTGTTGTTGTTGTTGTTGTTGTTGGTGGTGGTGTGAGGGTCAAAGGTTTCAAAGTTTTGACACGCAATTACTTATGTGGGATAGGGTATTATTTTAAATGATTTTATGATGTATTTTTGGGTTCATTTCTCAGTTGAAAACTTTTGTTGGCATTTTCCGGTATAATAACTCAATTACCGGGGGTATTACGAGGTATTTACGGCACATACGCATATATTTAATACAAAAGTGAGTGAGTGTGTATGTGGTTGTGCATGGGTGTTAAATGGATTGAACTTTGAACTTTAAAGTGAATGTGTGTCAAGTGATTTGAATTTTGTACAGCAATTAAAGGGCATTTGAATTAATTAAGTGTGCTTGGGTAGTTGTATGGGTGCGTTTAGCAGACACCTTAATAGACAGATTTACGGAGCAAAAGTCACTCAGTTGCTCAGTGAAGTTAGCGTGTGAAATGAAGTTGATGTGAGTAGTATTTATAAGGATAGGATGAGGTCTCTTGACATTTTTACTTGATTCATTGTTTTAGTTGATTGATTCATTTTTGTAGTTTGTCATCATAATCTGGCAACCAATTGTTTGAAGTCTGGGTTGAATTGCCAATTTCAGATAGAAACTTATTGATATACTCTTCTGATACATTTTTTACCAGACTCTCTGCGGGGTGAATTTCAACGTCGAATCTCATCTTCATGAATCGGTATCCTGGAAGAACGTTGCTGTAGAAGTGGCAAAGAATTGTAAAATTTCGCACTTAATTGGAACAGATCTACGATATATCGTTTTCATCCAATTTTGCAGTTATTCTGGGCCACAAGTGAAACAATTAAAGTTGTTGTGCCGATAAATGTGTCGTGGATGGAATATAATATCCTTTGCTTATTTAAAATTTCAAATATAGGAAGAGTTTTGCTTGGTCTTTGGTATTTCTGCGATTAAGATAAACAAATCAGGAAACTTCATTGAAGTCATCGCACTGGAGATCATTCTCGCAGTCTTTTATTCCGGTATTATTCCAAAACACTGCAATATAAGTCAAAAAGATACTTCGAAATCTTTGGTAAATACTCCAGTGCATATTAAACGGTTTGGTTACTTTCACGTACCTCCAAACAGCGATCCATGACAGATTCAAAAAAATGTTATGTCCAAACAAAGTAAGAAGAGTCAATTTTATGATTATGATATGGGTAACAATAGAATTTATATTACTAAATCTTCAGGAAATCAGAGCGGCAATGGTGACAGTAACAGTGCTAAATACTCTTAGATACGCTTGAATTGAAGCAACTTCTGAAGGGATTACAAGTATTCCTAGAAACAAGCGTCTTCAAATCCTAACTCACGATATTTTATGGGAAATAACTCATTCACAAATAACTTGAGAAAATCAATGCTCAATAAGTGTCTCTGCATGCTCAACATTTGATGGCGAAGTGATTAGAGAGGAAATACTATGAAGGAAGTCCATATCACCAAACGTGATTCTGAATTTTTTAATTCAAGCTAAGGATCGTGTGGAAAATAATGGATCAGAAGTTCAAAAATTTATTAATATAACGTGCTAAAACATGAGGAATCACCTGGAGCCCATATGGGATTTTGCAGAATTATTAATATTATAAGATAATCACAGTAATCATCATGATCATAATTTAAAATCGCTGGAGAAATGCAACCGCAACTTTCTCAATGGCTAAATTAAAGTTCTCGCGATTTTAACTGTACTAAAGACACACGTGTGCGCCAATTGGTGATGTGTCCATCGAAAGATTCGCTACAAATGTATCCTAAACAATCACAAATTACTCTGCCATTGTCTGCATTTTGGGTGTCAGCAGCAACATCTGTCCAACGGCAAAGATGCGCTTAAAAGGCAGGCAAGGCAAGCCGGGCAAGATAGGCGGGAAGACAGACGTGGTGCCTGAAACTCGCAGCCAGCCGCTGCCGCAACAGGCGAGTAAGAGCTCCACACAACGCAAGCGCTGCTAGTAGCTTCAGAGTAGTGTGTGGTGAACAAGTTTCGCATTTGTAAACCCCCCCTGCTGCTCCATCTGCCAGCTAGCCCGGTTGGTTGTGCTGTAGCAGTGAAATTTTTGGAGGTCCTCAAAATTAAGTTCATGTGAGTATTTTGCGTTATTTTTATTTTGTATTAGCGCAGCTTGTTTGTGTAGCGCTTGTTGTTGTTGCTGTTGTTGTTCGCTGTCAAAGTCACGTTTACGACGCATGAAAGCTGCAAGTAGGAAGGAAGGAGCCTGCTGCGCTATCGTGTCTGTCTCTGCTTCAAGTGCACTTTGTGCGCTTTTGTGCTTTAATAGAAGTCAGCAGCAGCACACAAGGCCCAGCCGCATGCGCAGAGGTAGCTACAATGTATGCCATCAGCATGACGCGGGAGCAGGCTGATGGAAATTGCTGTCTTAAATTTCGTTGAGCCGAATTTTGTAAATGCACTTTTGAAATTTTGGATAGCTTGAACATTTTTGTTCATTTGCTGCTGCATTTTTAGGAGTTGATTATTTTTTGCTTTTGTTTGTAAGACGTTGATGCCAGCCTTCGTTAGAGCCGCTCGCTGCGATAATGGCTGTCGTTGCTGCTGGCTGCACTCAGTCGCTTATTCATACGTGTGTGTGTTTATTGCTCGTTCGTTGTTGGTGCGTCCGTTCGTGTGCTCCTTCCTTCTGTGTCTGATTTGCTTGTGTATCTTCCTTCTATGTAGGTCGATGCAATTTAATACTCGGATTTCGTGTTGGTTTCTACGCTTGCAGCTGAGCTGAGCCGGGCTGAACTGAGCCGAGCTGAGTGGAGCTGCGTTGCTTGAGGTTCACTTGGTTTCAACTAATGTGCTGTTTCGCAGTGCATTCTGTGCCTGTGTTTTTCAAATCCTTATACTCGTAGAAAGGCAGTTTTTGAAACTGGTTTCCTTGTTCAGTTTTTATCGCCGCTTCAATGTTTTTGCGTTTTTGTCTTTTGTAATTGATGACGATTTTGTTGCGCAGTCTTTGTTGTGTGCTAGTACGGGTATTTCGTACAAAATTTCGAAGGCAACCTTTTACTCGTATAAGGATTTCTAAAATCCACTGCAGAACCAGTTTTGAGGAATGTTCCCTATATGCGCCGGAGCGCTCTCGCTTGAGGTTTGTATAATTGGTATAATTGCTTCGGTAGCACTTGACGTGTCCGTATGTAAATTAATTTCAAGACTCCTGTTGACGCCTTTTATCCCATCATAGCCATCATAAATCCTGCGAGTTTAGATTTTGGACACCTCATACAATTCGTCAAATTGTTAAATTCTGTTTGCAACTAAATTTATTTCAGCGACTGTTCAAATTAATGTCCGATCATTATAGTCAGCTAATTTGTATGCGTAAATTTATGCGTTAAATAACATTTCCATTGTTGGTTCGTACGCTCACGCATCTAGCAACAATTATTAGCAATATTGTCTGACGGCATGCCAATACAATTGTCAAGGACACACAAAAGGAAGCCAAAGGAGAACGAAAATGTTCTTCACGCCGAACACGCTCACTTACAACACGAAAGCATATATCAAAAGCAGACGCCTGAGAGCGAAAAAAACGCGTTACTTACATATGTACATGTTGGAGAAATTTCGCAGGACTCACACATTTGCACCGCCCACAATGCCGCCACATGACCGCCCACCCACACTGCCCCAAACAAATTGAGCAACTGTTTTGGCTGCAACCAAGACGAACATACTTTAACTGGAGGTAGGTCAAGAAGTCTGACCTGGGGATAACTAAGCGAAGCAGTCGACCGGCAAGTGGCATTTTCGCTCCGAATGTGGGTCGATTTTAAGATGGATCGGCGCAGGATAGCAACATAATCCTTCACCCGCAACTGAAATACCAAAAAACAGAAAAAGAAACAACACACACAAAAAAAAAAACAAGTATAAATAAGACAGAGAAAAGGAAAATAGGCAAAGGAAATTCGAGTTGGGACAAATGATTAAAGGCGCACAGTGAAGAGTAAATAAAATAAGCACATGCCGCGTCAGCCCGGCTAAGCCGTCAGGATGCGTAATATTAACTTGCTCAAGGCTGTCTCATTCTTTCGGGGCTCTGCACATTAGCCTGGCTCTGGGTGTGATGAGTTCGTGAGTTGGTGAGTTGGTGAGTTGGTGAGTGACTGTGGAGTTGGCTTCAATCGTTGCCAGCATCCTGTTGCTATGCGCACTCTGGCTTCCCATTGCCAAATGTCAGCGGCATTTATTGTGCTTTTGCTTTATTTTCGGTTGTTATGCAGCTCTGTGAGGGTGCTTTGGATGTTTGTGGCTATGTTTGGAAAGGTGTGCTAATTTTATTTGAAGCGGTCCATGCTTGCAACTTTAAGTCTGCCACACAAGAGTAGAATGCAATGCTTAAAGTCATCTTGTGACCCCACTGCCACCCTGCACTTCTTTCTGTTGCTTGTCTTTTGCTCCACGCCGTGTCCTTGTCGCAAGTAATTTAAATACGCTTGCAACCTGTTGAAGACACACTTGTAGGTAAGCCTCGCACTCACTGCCTGCTTGCTGCCTGCAACGGAAGGCTTAGCTTACACACACGAACACGTACTCAGAGCCAAGCAAAGGAGCGACGACAACGTTAAACGCTAAGACACGAAAATCCTTTTGTTATCGTTGCCGGCGAATTGTGTCGCTGGCGTGTGTGTGGGCGGTTGTGTCAGCCAGCAGCGTGCGACAGACGTGGCAGACTGGTCGCTTTGGCAATTGTTGCAAATTTTGTTTTCTTTGCTCTGTGGTTGTGTGCGTGTATGTGTGTGGGACAATGCGGTGTTTCTGGCATGAGTTGCCTTGTGTGAGGATTTTCTTGAGGAGCTTACTTCGCTGCTTCCTACAGCCTGCCACCACTGCTTACATACGTATATGTGGGTTGATGTTATAAATCGTTGGGCAGCGTTGGGTGTTCATGTCTACTGTCCTCCACATGCTCTTGGTGTCCTGCCACACTCTCTTACAGGTGGTTGCCATGCATGGCAGTCTCCTGCCGACAAAATTTTCGGCATTTGATTTCCCTCTTTTGTTCTGGCGTGTGTGTTCATTCGTCGCAGTGTCCTGCCTGGCACCCACCCACACACACACAGAAACAGACATACACAAGCCCTCTCACTTATCCTCCTCCTTATCCTCTTATTAACTGCTGAATTCGTCAGCTCAGCTGTTGAGTTTTCGCCTCATAAAGCCGTCGAAGACATTTTTCTTATTTTTTCTTCCTGACTTGCTTTCCGTTCTACTTAATTTTTTCTGCCGCTTCTTCACTTTCACTCATTTACACATCATTTATCGCTTTATGTACGATAAATTTTTATCTGAAGGCTCAAGGTCGTCCAGAGAAATTATGCTTTTCTTCGTTTAAATACCTCTCATATACAGTTTTTTCCATTGTAGCTGGATACTGGAACCATTCTCGTGTGCAGTTGTTGGGCGTAGCTGGACTCAATAGCTGCAGTCTGGAAAGCTAACAAAAAAGAAACATTTTTTTTTTAAATTGTTGTAAATGAATAAACCGTAAAAAATTTTTAATGAAAGCGAAAGCACCAGGAACTGGAGTTTCCCCACCACACACACACACCTACATCTACAGCCTCTCGTACGTACGACTGCTTCATTCCACAAATACATGTGCAAACGTTGCCGTTTTCTTCTTTGCGTTTCCCATTTTTCCCTCTTGTGTGATTTTTTCCGATTTTCTGTATTTTTTGCAGACATTTCCCCAAATTTTTCTTTTCTTTGCTCGACTCTGCTTTTTTTGTGTGGGTGCAAAAGTTGAGGGGGCGAAAGTTTTTCTGGGAGCATTTCTTTTGCTTGTGCTGTATTCGCTTCCATCTCTGTTTCGCGTTCTCTCTGTCGATATTTCAAGGACTCTTTTGTTGCAAATTTTTCTCTTTTGTTTTAAATTCAATGAAGGGAGTTGGGCTGCTGCGAGTGGGAGGGTCCGTTTTTAACGGGGGAATTCTTCATATCCTATGAGGAATATTTCTTTGGAATTTAATAAATATGCAGAGACATTTTAAAACATTTCATTAATTATGTAGAAACATACAATAATTTTATTACACGAACATCTCGTATACGACATAAGATGTCTTCCTTGGTTCAGGAGCTTTCTATCTACAGCTTAATTATATTTTATTCTCAACCATAAAAGCTGCTATGAAATGATCGTGGCAAGGAAAAGTTTACCAAAGTTTAAACACTTTGAGTAGTTGATAAGTGAGCTTTCCACCACGATATTGAGAGCTTTTAGTTGTGGTGGATATACTGACAATGGGAGCAAGTTTTTGGAAAAATAACATAATCACGGCTTTTTTAGTATCCATTGACAACTTGCACCCTAAAAGTAGGCAGTAATTTTGTTGGGGTCCTCGTGTCTGCTTGACGGCGAGAGACGTCCTCTGGAATGTCCTGTCACGGGAACCTGTAAACCTACAGCACTTTGTTACAAATAAAACTCACAGACACTTTTCGTTTAGAAGTCAAAACCACAAGAGAGCTTTATTCTTAAAATACTAGTTCTTATATACTATTTACAAATGAACATTACCGCCTACGTCTTGACTTTTCTGGTGTTCCAGTTTCGCAATTGTTATTTGTCAGTTGCTCAAGCCAACCGACCTACTTCAGTAAAAGTGTCGTCGGTGCATTCTAAATGCCCCTCGTCAGCTTGACTGCGGAACTGTGACACCCTAAAAGTTTACATCATAATTAGTGCATAAATACTACTCATTTACAATATTTGCACCCTAAAAATATGTGCATTATTAATGAGATTAATAGGAGCCGGTGCTGTGAGTCAACTGCGCGTAAGTAGCTTGATTCTGACTCACAACAATTTCAAGTGTTCTTGTTAGGTTTTTTACAGAACAGTGACAAGAATATTGCTAGTTAAAGAAACTACAATTGTCGTACATGGTAAAATATTTTCCAATACTGTGAACAATTATGATGTTGATGATATACCGAGAGTTCATTTTCATTTAATATAAGGGCTGGATTGAGGAAATACTATCATAGAACCAGGATCATCGAAACAAGAATATGAAAAGTGTTTTTTACTAAAAATATTTATTTGCTTCATAATAGAATATTTTATTCTAATTTATTCAAGCAAATGAAACAGATTACAATGACATACAATAAGATATGCGTGTTTGAACTGCCATTAGCAAAGAAGAAAATAGTAGAAATTTGTTTCTCCAGCTCATGTGTTAAATTATTAATATTACAATAATTTTTTCGTCAAGATCTCAGGGATCATTCCGTTTATTCTGCTTTCGATGTCTTGATAACTCTTGCGGAATATTTAATTTACTCTGAAAGAATAATACCACCCAAATTTTGGTGTAAGATGCAATTTTTTATAGACCGTACGACATTTGAAATTCGCTTTAGTTAGTATGCTTTTCTGGGAGGGTAGAATGCTTGAGTTGCTTATGGCACCCATAAGATCCAAACTGTGGCAGAACTTGCTTTTAATAAAAAATTGTGTTCGGTATTGATGATGTCGAACTTCTACTTAGCAAAAATTTCATCGATTTGTATTTTATATTTAGTTTGACGACAGAATTTTTTTAATATGCTCGTTCGAGCGCAGATTTACGTCCAAACGGAGGGCTACGTAATCAATAGAGTTCGGGAACGGAAGCTGGATTCAGACAATTTACAGCCTTAAAAAGCAGGTATTTTTTATTAATGAATTCATTTCAAATGGTTTGACATTAGGTTAGGTTAATCTGGCTGCCCAGAAGACCAAGCTTATACCTATTATGTTTTAAGCGATAGATAAGTTACGGTAGTATATACCGTTAAAGACACAGACGGTTTCGACTCTAACACCAATGTGAATGCTGCTGAGTATGTAAGGTGCGTTCTTGAGGGTACAGGACAAAAACAAAAGATATGTTTCAAAGTTTCCATTTCTTCCTGCCGTCTACATTGGCTGCCCTCCTCATCGTTCATGAGTCCCATTCTCAGTGCACTATACTCTGACTAGTTAAAGTGTCCTTGTAGTCGCTTGGGAACTTCCCGCTGCCTCGGTATATATATTTTATAAATGATATATACAGATCTAAATCATCTTAGCTTTTATTTTTTTTGTATACTATTGGAGATATTGATAATTTTTTGAAAATGAGTATGTAGATTGTCACTAGGAACGCTTGTGAACAATAAGGTTAGCTTAGGTTGGGGGATGAAATGGGTCACGCATCAACCTACTAGAACCTTAGCGATGCTCTATTTAATCGATAAAGTAAAGAAAGATTAAGGAGCAATTTTTTATTATGAAAGCATTTGAAACACTATGAAGAAACCATTTTGCTGGAAGATTCCACAATATGAAAATGACGCCGTCTGGATCCGAAATGTTCAGTCTTCCGTTACTGTTGTTTAATCTTTTGAGTTACCGTTGCCGAGTTAATTACTGTTGTTTCTTCTTCCGTGATTCGGCTCCTCTTTAGTCAAAAGCTTCTCTTATGGTGCATATCTGATCTCTTCCTATGATGGTCGCTGTAAAATCTGTTTAAAGGTTTCGATAGTACTGATTCCACTTTGAAAATCTCGATTCCAAATATATTGTTTTCTGTCACAATTGAGCATTGGCAAATCTTGAAGATAGTAATCCTGGAGTTGTGATTGCAAATGATGTGATGATGAGAACCAATCAGTTTGCTATAAATGAATGTTCAAATGGACTGAATTTTAGTGATTCTATTTTGTTGAAAATTAGTGTTCCTATCGGCATTAAAGTGTTCGACTGCCCCCCCCGCTGACGCATTAACCGTCTGCGGCGCGTTGAATGTGTGCTGCATGTGGTAGATGGAATGAATAAAATGCCACTCTTGCTCACTGTTTTCGGCGATTTTTTCTGTAGGTGATATTTGCATTCGTTGATTCGCAATGAGGCTTCAATTTAAATAAATTTATTCATTTCGCTTCAATGTCGGCTATTGGTGTTGTTGTTGGTGTTGTCGTTGTCGTTGTTGCAAGCGATTTTTTCTATTGCAGTTACCGTCAGCATTTTAGCGTCGTCGTGTTTCTTTTTCCTTTTCCCGATTGTAACCTCAAATAAATTTGTTTTGACTGCGAGTTTTCTTATTTTTATTGCATTTTATTGCCGTTCTGGTTGTTGTTGTTGTTGGTGTTGATTGCGGATGAATGGGACTGGTGGCTGGCTGTTGTCTGTTTGTTGTTGGGTGTTCTTTGTACTTTGTATATTGGCGGCACGGTCTGCCTACTCTGTCCTCGGCAGGAGGTGTTGTGGAGTGCTTTCACATTATGGTCCGATACGCGCTGCAACGCACACATCTAAAACGATTTTATGGCTGCCCAAAGAGTTGTGCAGCGGCCATTTATCGTTACATGTGTGAGCAGTTTTATCATAGCAATAACAGCGACAACAACAACAACCAGAGCAGCGACCACTGCAATAGCAACAACAAGCAAGAAATTATCTGTTTCGGGCACTCATTTCATTTTTTCGTGCTACAAGCTGCGTTTTAATGTCAATTGTGAATAATTAAAAGCATTTAAATTAAAAATATTAAACTTTTATGGGGACAGGGAAAAATTCAAATATGAATGCAAATAAATGAATGTAAAGTAGTACATGGGATCAGAAAGAAAGATATTTCCAAGAGAACATATAAATTCATTATTGAGATTTGCGTAAACAAATCCATTTGAAGCTTCTCACAGCGCAATAAAGATACAATTGCAACATTGCTTGACAGCAGCCCCAGTATGTGGCACTGGAGATCACATCCTGCCATAAATACTAGCGCAATTGCTCGTAATGCCATCTCCGTAGTCAGTAGCGCATTACAGACTCCTATCAGTCAGCCCCAATGAGCAGGCACATCACATCCGTATGCACACGTAAATCCTCCGCAATAAAATACGAAATAAAGTATAATCTTATATTTCGCGGATTGCTTTTATTTAGATGCGGGTAGTGGAAATCTCAAAGGAAATTGCGCACAGTGGGCAAATGCAAAATTATTTCATGGTAAAAAGGACTTCTTTGGATGCGATAGTAATTTATCACTTCGTTTGCTGCGGCTTTAAGGGTTATTTTTGCAGTAGAAAACTTTGCTGACGGTGTAGGAGAATTATTTCTTAAACTTAGTAGTTTTTTACTAGAAACTAAGTCTACTTTTAGGCACCCCTTTTAATTCTTCTGTTGAGGTAGTGTCACATAAATTTACCACTTACATGCAGTTTCGTCCATTCGTATATATACTATACATTAATGTATGTATTAGTTTTGGATTAATATACATATTGTATATATACTATACATTAATATTGTATGTATGTATTAGTTTTGGATTCATCTGCCAACTTGCGCAAAAGAGAGCTGAACTCAATTGAAAACGTCGCAATATGGTAATTGTGCGGATTAAAATTTTTAAATTATGTAAAGAAACTTTAAGACTCTTTTCTGAAAGTATGTGAAAGTGGAAATTTCGAGAAAAGGTATTCTAATATCACTTTTTCCTAGAAATACATTTAAGGTGCACATTTTCAGTTATACATTTTGACCTCTGATGCACATGAAGTATTTTGACTCACATAGAATGCAATATGTTCAACAGTTTAACCTGAGAAACTATGTAAAGTCGATGTGGAATTCTCTTCAGAGACTCATCGCTGCTGATTCAATTATTCAAGTATGCATGTGAGTGATATCATAACTTGCATCAATAGTGAATAAATGGTAAAGGACTCGTTACTCAGCTGTACAAAATTAACACCATATGGAGAAATATTTAAAGCCCAAAAGTATGTGAAGATTTGGATCGTACGTTTTCTTAGCAATTCTATATTTTACTCTTTGAAGTGACTCTACTGATATATGTATCTGTATATCAAAATCATCATTGAACACGACTTCTGACATATTGACTAATACGATTGCTATGCTCCTCTCTCGCTCTCTCTCTCTCTTTCTATCTATCTCTAAACAATTTGTATGTAAGCTCTTTTAAGGCATTGTAGCCTTTCGATTGCTAATTTTCTCAGGACTGGAGCATTGTCTGTTACCCATGAGCTTTTATAGATATTCGTACACTGAATATTGATAAACAACTTTAATTTAACTTTTATATAAATAAATGATGCTTACTCCATTGTGCATGGAAATAGAATATTCAACAGGCTCTGCACTCTATTGTTGTTTATTTAAGTCATATAAGCCTACAAAATAACGGCAACTGTCACGGCCAAAGCAGCATGCAAAGCACTCGCATGGAAACGTGTAGCCGCGTAGCATCCGAACGCAAAGTCATATTAGAAAATTGTGGCAAAGATGCGAGCACAGACGAGTACGTACATACAACAAACTTCATATCCCGAACGACCTTACAAATCCCTGTTTGTAAGCCAATTTGCACTTATGCTTATCTGATGTCATACCATTTGTATAATGGTCTCGATACATGTGCATTGGAGCGCCTTTTTGCGCTATGCCACCACACGAAGTGGCTCCAGGATACACACTCGTAGATACGCATAAGACCACGCACACACGCGAAAGCGCGCAAATATGCCAAGTATGCAGGAAGTTTCCAGGCAGTACGAACACAAACTAGTGAAATGAAAGTGTGCGTTATCCTGCGGGGTTCATTTCTAAGCTCATTTATGTTTATAACAAATGCGTGCGAAAGCATTTCGTATTTGATGCGTAGCTTTTGAAATATTCAAAAAATAAAGCAAAAGGCAAGCGCAGAGATAAATGCGCTTACGACTCCATGCGAGCGGAGCGCTCACAACACTCACACACTCGATGAGTGGGATCAGTCCCGGGGCATTAGCGTTACAGGCAAGACAAGCGCGTTTGCACATGTTTCGGCCATAGAAATTCATCTAACGGCTGTAACAGGTAATTGGAGGCGCCTATGCCGCTCTGGAATTGCGTGCGTGGCATGCTTGCAGAGTGATTGCGAATGCGTATGCGGAACGGATGCGGAATGTGGTGTGATATTACCGTAATGTGCGCAGGCTGACTGCGCTGCCAGCAGTAACTATGTAGGGCGCTCATAAAAAGGATTTTCCGGGATATGCGCCACATCAGGCGCGTCGTTCGCTGAAATTGCAAATGCGTATTCAATGGCGTATGAGGGAATTTCGAGCATACACATTTGAATGCGTGTAGCAAATTCATAAATAATTCATAGACGCCGAGAGATTTGCTTACTTCATTCCACGGATGTGGAGGAAGGTGCACACGCCGGCACTAAGAACTATCCCAGAAAATGGCATATCAATATAAGATGGCAAAACAATTTCCTATGCAGCTTGATTACTCGGCACTCATCGTGGACTTAAGTGCCATTTGGGCGAATGCCACGTAGTGCATTTTTAATCTCGCCCAAAAGCGGTAACATCAACAAAATCTTTTCAATCTACTTCCCAATCATATGCAGTATGTTTTTCGATATTAATATTAATGCTGGTGGTAAATATAAAAATATAGTACCAGAGTAAGTCAAAACTAATGAGTTGTAAGTATATGCTTAGCATATAATAGAAGTGGGGTAAAGAGAAAAAGCTCAGTGGAAAGAGTTAGACAAGCACTCGGGGAAGTGATGGTCATTGTGATTTCAGCCTGAGTATAAAAACAGAGGGGGATAGAGGGTTTTGAAGAGGGAGGTAACACCATTTAAAATGTTTGGGACTATTTCGTGAATGTCAGAAGTCTGTGGAGGCAATGCATCTTCAGTCACAACTTACTGCTTCCTCTAAAGAGCGTTTCTTCTTAATTGTTAGGAGCAAATCTGCTACTCTCCTGTACGGTTTCTTTAGGAAGTACTTCTGTGCGCCATCATTCCTTGTGGATTTCAATTCAAGTGAAAGTTCCTGCTAAACTCGTATCGATAATTGGCTCTGATTGGAGTGCCCGTAATTTCGCAGTTTCCCTGTTTATCAGCCACTTCCCGAAACCCGTATAAGTTCATAATTTTTCACTTTGGGAAGCAGTTGGGTCTTGACTCACTTTATTGGATAATATGCGAATTGCTGCTCAGTTTTGGAAAATAGCTTTGCTTTATTAGATGTCGAACACTTTGTTTATGGAACAATTTTGGAAAGTTCAAAAGAGTTGTCACTAGTAGATGTTGAAGTGGGGCCAGAAAAGGGTGAGCTTGATACCAACACAGTAGTTGTCATCTATGCAGCTGATACCATTTATTTCCCGCTCTTATTGAAATGTTTATATAGAAATATAATCACCACATTAAACTAAAATAAAATTTCAAAAACTATATGTTTCTTTGGAATACGATATCTTTTTAGCGTAGAACAACTATCTACAGAAGAATAAATAAAGGATCATATATATATATAAAAGTAAATGAAAGATAAAGAAAGATCGAACGTAGGAAGGAAGTAGGTTATTGGAATTGTGAAATCTGTTATAGATGAGCCCACTCTTAGGCTACATACTATGAGTGCCCTCGTTTTACAGAATGAGAACAATGAATTCTTACTATACCAACAAACAACTTCTGCACTTATCTTAAAAAAGATATAAAGCGAAGTACATGGAAATTTTTTTGTTGATGTCCAACAGAAATTGAAAGCAATTGCTTACAATTTATACAACACTTTGGAGCAGACTATTGATTATTGCCTGCACAGCACACTACCAACATATTTCCTAACATTCCACAAATGTGCACCAAACATGCCAAGTTACAACAGCACTGATTTGAGGTCATTTATCAGCACTGTAGCATAAACAAAATTGCGCCGTAAACGATGTCATCACTCAAACCAGTCCCATAATCAAATTACACCGACCACACGTTTCCAATAAATGCCAACTCATTGAAAAAACATGCAAACTCACGGCAAAAAATCCAAAGAAAGCAAATCGCACTTTCCACTGGCAGCAGAGTGCAAAACGAGCAGAAAAGCGTCCTGCCAAAAAGGAGCAACACAATTGCCAGCCAACTCGAAAAATCATGATGTCACAAAGGCAAATAAGAAAAAGAAACGACACGCTCGCTCACTTGTGTGCCTCCTCCCCTTCTCCCAAACTCAAAAGCGGCAACCGAATGAAATATCAATTGCAACGCCACCTGTTGAATGGCGGAGCTCAACGTTCAGCACCCCCTGTCTGCCGGTATTTATCAAATTCGAATGACGGAAATTTCCGTCAACAAAAAAACCAAGCAAACACTTCCAGACCTCGACACGCGACAGCGAACAGCAAAAGAAACAAACCCATCAGGTTGGCTGCTTGCACCACAAAAGACAAAAAGCAACGCAGCAGCAGCACCCACTTAACTCCGTGTCGCTGCTGAGTCACTAACACCTCATGCGCTGTGGTATTTTAAACTGGGCCACCAACAAAACCCCAATAACCAAGCCAAGCCAACAACTGGCAACATGCATTGCAGTAAAAGTGGAAACAAAAAGCAATTTGAAAACAAAACAGGCAGAGCCAGACCAGAACCAAAGCCAGCGAGACAGGGAGACAGGCACTCGCTACACACGCTGACCATGTGGCTTTTCAGTGCTTCAGCTTTCAAAACAGAAAAAATGCCGGTTGCACACCAAAGAAAAAGAATACGCCCCATCAATGGCAGCGACAACAACAGCGATAACAACAGCAGCTGCAGCGGTAACAACAGCCACAATCGGAGTGCGCTGCGAAAAAGAAAAACTTCTCAAACCACACGCGGCAGGAGCGCTGGCTGGAGCAGTAGTCACGAGTAGCAGTGACCCAGCACCACTCGCAGCACACGCTCCTCGCATACGTTGTGCGATTTTACGGTTGTACTTTGGCACACTTTCCACCATTTCCGTTCAGCCCAGCACATGGATGTGCACACGGGCCTCAGAAGGCGCCGCCAATGCAAGCAAAAAGCAAAATCCTTTGCACCCACTTTGGCGATGCTGCACTCTCCCGCTGGCTGACTGGCTTGGCTGGCTTGGCAGGGGCTATTATTGAACATCACAGTCACATGGCACTGGTGTGGTGTCCGCGCTGCTGGCGAGGGTCTGGGGACTTGGCTGTTGGTGCGCTGTGTTGTTGGTGTATGTGTGTTTGGCTGGAGTTTTCCGGCTCGTTCCCGTTTCGCATGTTCAGTTGGCAGTGGCGTGGATGTGCAGCACGCTTTTTTTTGTGCATAGAGATGAACATTGGCAGTGCGGTAGCGCATCACGTGGAGTCGCCAGCTGCTGCCTTGCTCTGCCATGTGCTTCAGAGGGTTGAGCTTTCCCACAATTCTGCCACACGATGACTCCATGCAACGCGACAACAGGACAATTTTCTATTTTCTTCCTCTGGTTTTTCAGCTTCTGCTATTTTTGTTGCTGTTGGTTTGATGTTGGCATTCGTTTGGCTAAATGCGTCGAAAAGTGTAGTCATAATGCGAGGTGTTGACGATATGGTTCCCATTATTGCCGTTTCTGTGGTAAAGGTGATGACAGCGATGTCGTTGGTGGGGCTGCCGTTGGTGTTGTTAATACTCTCTGAGATCATTGTCGATATTCTTGCCACTTTTTCCACATTGGGTTTTTAAATGATGTCATCATTACTTTGTGGCTACATTCCGCACAGGATTTTGAAAAACTCAGATAGGAGTAATACGTGTGTTAGCTGAATATATGGGTACAAGTGCCGATAAACGGCGTGTGTCACTTTAAATTGATCTGATCTAAGCGATTGTTAGAAGTGCTTCTGATTTAATTTTTGCTATCTTGCTTTTTGAAATAATTTATTGCTTTCAATGTTTCATTCCACTCTTTATCGTGGACGATGCAACTGTGTCGCTGCAATGATGGCCTAGTGTCTGATATTGCTAATAAGTTGGCTTCAACCAAAAGTGGCCCTCTTACAGGCACCGACTTCAGGCTTGTACAAATCTTATGTTTGAAGTGGGAAAAAGGAGGCTTGTCCGAATCAACTCTTAAATTTATTCACTCCTCTCGCCATACACAGGTGTCCTATCTTCAAATAAATCACTCAATCAATTTCTTCCCATTCTTCATATTGACTTCAAGGTTATTGTCATTTTGCGCGCTTAATTGCTGCCCCGTCGTGCTTCAACTTTTTCTGCACCGCGATATTTAATCTTTTTCGGGGAAAAAACTCCTTTAAAAAGTACACTGCAACCAAAGGCACTTGCTACTGTACTCGTACACATACGTATCAGCAAAAAATGCCAACAAAGTAACAACATTGTATTCGCGTGCATAAAAGCCCCATTCGCATGTCTGTCCGCTCAACAGCCACACCCCTGCCCTCGTCACACTTGCTGCTGCAATTGGCGGATAAGGCGACCGGCGAAGTCCCTGCTCATAGCCCCCACAACAGAGTTTCGCTCTGTATACGGACAAAAACTAACTTAAAAAGAAAGTAAAAAGGTGCTGCACTCCAGAAAAACTGCCAAAAAATTCGTCCTTGGGTCGTGTCGGTTTCTTTTTAGTTATCGAGTGTCGCGCCAAATTCTAAAAAAGAAAGAAAGCCGTAGTCGAGCATGCAAGCTTTGAGGTGTATGCTGTCCGTATGTGTGTGTACGCACGTGGTGCCGGGCATGGAAAATGGGGGTCTGCCTGGGCTCGTGGTCGCTTGCGTTGAGCGACAACAGCTCAAATGAAATGCATACACGCGGCGCACACAGGGGCAGGCCAAGAAGGCTGCCAGGTGGTTGGTGACTGTTGGCTGGTTGCTGGTTGCTGGTTGACTCATACCCTGTCCATGTTGCACAGCTAGACACGCGGAATACTAGGCGCACAGCCAGCACAACCAGCGACAGATACTGCTGCGGCTGCTACCGGTCTGCACTCGTCTGTCTCTGTTTGGTGTGGTTTTGCGCCGCTTCTGTTTATTTCTTCCTATTGCATACTTTTTGGCGTTTGTTTTGGGGTTTCGTTTGATTCCTTTTGCCGGCTTTTTGCATCCTTCCATGCTGACTGCTGAGTGCTTGCTGCATGCTGCATAACGTGCCGACAGCATGCCTGTTAGTTTGAAGAATTCGCTGCTGCTGTCGTTGTTGTTTTGGTTGTTGTTTTGCATTTTTGTGTTGTGTTGTGTTGTGTTCTGTTGTGTTGTGTTCTTTTGTTGTTATCGGTGGTCCTTCGGTCATTTAGACATTTGAGGGCACTTATGGCGGCATGTCGTTGTCAATGCTCCTAAATGATTTCACTAAAAAGTGTACAAAATCGTTTTGCCAACTGTGGAGTTTCAGCCGCAACAAGATTTGGCAGCTCACTTCTGATGGGGTCGGTTATGAATAGAGTTACCAACATTCTTAATTGGAATATATTATTTTCCTTTTATGAATCATGTGATTACAGTTTATAGGGACTTGGATAATTATACTGAGAGTTATCGGTTCGAAACTAATCGCAAATACAATACAAAGATAACAAAACTTAAAAGCAGCAAAGTAGTCCGTTTTCCAGTTATTGTGTTCAAATAACACAATCTTTCCAATTTCTGCAAACTCAGCCAAGGTTCAGAAAATGTCTTGATAAGTTCATTGCGAATTTGAGGATCCTGGCTATTCAAGTCAAGGTAAACACAATTAGTGACGTTTCTGTTTTTATATATTACAAATTATTACTCTTTGTGCTAAAAAAATGTTGTTAATGCAGACACAATTTGTCTTCGAAAGTTTTGTCTGATAGAATTCTTGAAACATTTCATAAAATCGCCCATCTGGGTGTCTCTTGGGATGTAATTCGACATTTGACATTGATAATATATATATAATATATTTGTCCGAAGGCGTACTCTCGCCTGGATTATGCACTGGCAACCTTCTGCTACTGTATTTTGTTTCGGCCTGTCCGATTATAATTGGAGCATTGCTTGTTTATAGTATTTGTGGTAAAATAAAGTACCCAAAATGGAAGTCCTCATATTGATTTGGCGCTTGTGCCTTCAGACACCTCCACATCTACAAGAATGAAGTAGTAAGTCCGGTATCCCCATTACACAAATTTTAAATTTTATTTTAATTCCCTTAATCCTGAATCCCCTATATGAACGTTATTTATCGTTCGGGCTGATAGCCGACTGTCTACTCAGATAATCAGAAGGAATGTGCATGTGAACACATTTTTGTGAAGTTGAAAGGTTGGTAACACTAGGCATGATGAAAATCGGACCTAAAGTGAGGCGATTATTGAAGGCAGTTAACACCGACCGAGCCAGGTTGAGTTCAAGCTGCTGCGGAGTGAGTGTGGTGCTGTTGGGTTGTGTTTAGCTTTATCGTGTGGCCATGTGGAGCATCATGACAGCCGCCCGAATAAAGATTCTTCTTATTGTTTCTTGCTCATGAGGCTGGTTGGCGTTTGCATTGCATGCTGTTAGCATGTTTCCCGGTGATTTTCACTTGATATGCGGCTGGCCGGTTGGCCATTTAGGCTCCGCTGGGCGACGTGCCCAGCAGGCGAAGTTTTTCGCGAATTTCGCTCGACACATGGCTGCACTTCATCGTGTGGCTTATAAATTGGATTAGTGCTGGGGTTTTAAGCATTTAGCGGATTTACCCGTACCGCTGGCGCTTTTTCGGCGTTCGCTCGGTTCGTTTTCTTTTTGCCGCTGCAGTTTTGTTGCTGCCTGAGCGAGTGTTGCCGCACTGTTGAGCGTTTTGTGTTTTAGCGCAAAATTTTCATAAACGTTTTTTCGCATTTTTGTGCATTTTCTTTTTCCTTTTTTCTGCGGCGCTCTGTGTTTTTATTTTCGGCACAATATCAAGTGGACTCGAGTGCATGCCCGGCTGAGCGCGGAGAGTGGCCATTGCGGTTGAGTTGCAACATTTCACTTGAGAGCATGCATTTTTGATCCCGAAAGCGTTTGTTAGCTAAATTGCAACAAAGTGGCTAAGGACTGTTAAAAATCCGTTTCGAGTGCGATTCTTTGCATGTGGTTTTTGCTGACCCGGAAGGGGCTCGCTGACGCAGCATGCTGGCCGAAAAAAGAGTGCCATTTTTTGTTCGCTTCGGTTTTGTCGTTTTGTGTTGTTCGTTTTTATGTTGTTGTTATTTTTATTTGGTTGGGGCTCTTTGAGCGAATTCAATTTGCATTATTCGGTTGCTTTACCAAATAAAACCGAATATTTTAATATAATTAAATCATTTTTTTGAACTGCTCTCTCTAAAAGCAAATGGAAAAAAGAGAAAATAACTTAATTGATTTTAAAAATGCATAAAGCCCTGTTGCAATTAAATATTTGCCTCTCTTGGCATGCAACTGGCTACCATAGGTGCAGCACATTTGTGTGGCAATTGCCATTTTTTCTGCACTCTGCTGCATGCAGTTTCTTCGCTGCACTTGCACTATTCTGGGCGACAGGCACTTCTGCTCTGCTTGCCGCAAAGTAATCTGTGAGCATTTCTCCGTGCAAAAACATGCAACAAATTAAATATTAACAAATGCAAGCAGGCAGCTCGCACAGTTGTATGATTTATTGCGTTGCTACACAAATCCGGAGTAGTGCCCCGTCTATGACGTCGAGCCCATTTCAAGCGCACACACACACAGACACAAGCGCTCGGTAGCCATTTGCTCTGTGCATTTTCAATTTGCGTTGCACTAAATTAATTAAGTGCAATTTTGTAGATAAATCACGTTGTGTGCAGTCGGCCTTTGTGGATCCAACGACCAGGCAGCTGGTATTGGCTCATCCATTTAGGAACACATCAGTTAATAATTACATCAAATCAGTTGCCATTACAGCACTTTTTTTACCATGGGAAATTTTAAACAGTTTCTGGGTCGCTCCTGCAATTTAATTATGAAAATAGGGAGAAGCTCGGAATATTCAAAGTGAAAATACGCCATCGATAGTTGCTATAGCGAAAAATCCAGCATAGAAAAAGCTTACGAAGACTTGTTTCCACACAATCAAACAAATATTCATTCATGAATTATTATTGTCTATTTTTTTGGAGAATAGACTGAATGCTTGCCGGGATTAAACGAAATTATTATTATTATTATTATTATTATAATTTATTAATATCTACACGGTTATTTATTGTATCTACACCGGTTTGTGAATTGAAGTACTACCAACTAAGGCCGTTGAAACGAAGAGAAAAAAATTTGGAAAGAAGAATTGAAAGACCATCTGGTCAGAAGTCGAAACCGGGAACCAACGATTAAGAGATTAGCTTACTTACCACCACCCCACTGAGGATATAGAGGAAATCATTTTATTCGAGTTTTACTCCACAGAGCAAACTTTTTGCCATTTATTTGTTTATTTACTGAAAATGTCTTAGTCAAGAAACTAAAATTAATTTATCTGATCTTCCAGGTTAGGTATACATATTTATATAACATTCTAAGCCACAGCTTTGAAAATTTAATGTCTCCACAACATGCAATAATTCAACACTAATTCTGATCTAGGTTTTCTATTAGTATAAAGCGTCTTGTAAAGGAAAAAAACTAATAAGATCCTGGCCAGTTCGGGTGATCTCCAATTAGAGCAGGAGTGTGCTATTTTGTTTTTTTCTGACTTAATATAGGCCACGATGGATGCTTAAGTTCACGAAGTCCCATGAAGCACGTGTGATAATTCTCAAGGAGGAAATGACTTGGTAGAACATAAGAGTGAAAATAGGTTTCGAAAGCATTTTGGGGCTATTAATCATCTGAACACAATTTTGGAAATAGGGGTAATTTTTCTCTATACACACTCTAACTACCCTCCTCTCAGATTTTTACATTTATGCAGTTCTTTATGAAAAAAATCCAAAAATCTAAGAAATTATTCTGAAAAACAGAGTATAATACATCTTAGATAGAAGCTAAAACTTTGTAGAAACGCATTGAAGTACCCTCCTCTCTCATTTCCCTATAAATTAAATGCTTCCGATGCCGATTCCAAATCCAAAGTCAAAACATGAACTTCGGGCTGGACCTTAGATCATTTGTATAATTATATAGATGTGGAGCATACATTTTATTGCTTTGTATTTATAAATATATTAGTTATATTGAATAATATTTTTCTAGATTAATTATTTTTCAACAACTTACACATACCATTACCATCAACAAATCTGATGAACCTTTCCTAGTAAAATAACCATTAGAAAAAAGTTAACAACTAACTGAAAAAATTCAAGAAAAAACAAAATGGGACACGAGTATAAGGCTGGCAAAATAATGGAACATTTATATTTCTCTACTAAAAGAACACCGAGAAGCGGTTGAATAACAATGTGATCAAGTATAATAATTGCTTGTTTCATCTCATTAAGAAAAATATATTTCCTCTGATGGCAAGAATGCGAGAATAAGAGCAATTTGCCAGATCAAAGGTTGGACAATTCAACTCGTAGCACGATTTAATTACAATGGTATTACACACACGTAAAGTATCTTTGTACCGTGCTCGCACTACCGGTTCGATGGTCCATTGGACAATAATTATCCTCTTTAAACTCATGCTTCTCTTTGTGATTTCGCAACTAAGTATACAAAGTACCACCTAAAGCCAGAAATACAAAGCAGTGTCTCCCCTTTCCGAATGTATTGGATTTTTATGTTTCGAACAATCGTTTCCTGGAAGCTAGTAACATAATTTCAGGATGAATATTTATAGTGCAATAGATAAACGAGATACAACATGAAGGCGTAACCTTTCATCGGCATATTTGCAGTTGCTACTTTATGTATTATAATCCTATTTACAAGCGATCTCCCTCTACACTTTTCGAGTAAACTCACCCCAACTCTCCTTGCGAGACTTTATCTGCCCTGTGAGTTCTGGTGTCCCAACCCCACCATCATTGGGATATTTACTGCCTACCTAAACCATTTTGCACATTTTCGATTAAAAAACTCATCTAAACAATTTACGAGTGTGTCATGACGTAAAAATAAAATTCCAAGTACGCAAAACTGCAGCATAAAATTTGAGCCTGTACACCTCTCAGGCGCCCCCTCTGCGCCTCAAGCGCCGTACACGTAACAAGGAGGCGAATATAGCATTTTACAGTTTACAACTATGCGCACATAAATTTAGAAATAGCTGAATTGAAGAAGCGGGAAAGTTGCCGGCTACCAGATGAATGGGCCTTGAGGAAATGTGTGTGTGTGTGTGTGTGTGTGGGTATGCGTGTGTTTGTGTACAATTCGAAATTACCGAATTATGCGCCATAACAGTTTTTAATGCGGCAGGCGTCTTCTTCGATGACGATGACGATTAGCCATTAAATGCGTGCGAGTGGGCGGTGTGGGTGGTGTGGGCGCTGCTGCGCTTTACTGCTCAAGTTTTGGTAATCGAATTTCGGTACGTAGCGCATAATTTGCCGTTTTGTGTAAAGTTTATGTTTATGACTTCACTTCTAAACGCAACGAAATGGCATGCAACTGACTCCCAAGGAAGTGGGCGAATACGAATAAAAAACAACGGAAAAAATATAAAATTGCCGTTATATAATATTGAGTAATAAGAAAACAAAGCGTGGCCCAGGAGCGGTGGTGGCGTTTCGGTGGTAGTAACAGAGCTGCCAGAAGTGGCAGTGACAGTGGCACTGGCTGCTCATGTGCGCGCCGTAAAAAACTGCTGATGATGACCTCTGCCTGACGGAAAGCCATGCCACAAGATGGGCTGCGGGGCGCGAATGGATTATACGGTTCTTATCTAGTTACAACTTAAATGCGCAAGTGTATGGCACACATCTGAACTCCCTCAGAGCATGTTACACACACACACACACACACACATACAAATAGAAATTCTCTCTCGTATACACTCGTTGGCTGATGCCATTACAAAGTTTCTAAACTTTACGATTAAATATAAAAGCGGGCTAAGAAGTTAAACCGCCCTCGATATTAAAAAATGCGCAAATAGCGAGCGCGGTGTACTCGTACATAGCTGCAAAATGTAACTGTCGTTTTATGACAGCAGCTTCAGAAGCGTTGCAGTAGCAGTAGCAGGAGTAGCAGCAACACCAGCAGCAGTGCTTGTAACTCACTCGCTCATGTTGAAGACACCACTACTTCTATTCAGACATCGAAGGCTGCATGCAGAAGCGTAAGCGTTTCAAAGTCGTTTCATTTTTAATTTCCGTAATTTCAGCAGAAAAATTTTTGCAATATAAAAAGCAAATATCGAAATTTTTATAGACTTTCGCCCGCCCGCCACTACCACGCTGCCGGATTGCCCTCCTGTTTGCCTCCCTGCCTGCCTGCCTGCCAGCTGTACTAAGCCAAATGACCCGGCGGCGGTACGCGCATCAGAAGACACTGCCAGGAGCAGCGTATTCAGCCACAAAAACAAAACCCCCGAAAAAAAAATACAAAAGGATATTAAAATGTTAAATAACAACAGCAACGGCAACAACAACCACACCAAGCTCTGTAAGATGTAACAAATGCCGAATTGTTGTTGCAGTGTGGCGGTAAGTTAACCGATATACGAGCGCAGGCAGCAGCACGGGCAGCGGCAGCACTAGTAATGGCGGCAGTATCGGCAACATCGTAACAAATGCTGTTGCTGTTGCCGCTGAGGATGCTGCTGCTGCTGCTGCTCCTGCTGCTCTTGCTGCCGCTGTTCAAAGTGCCTGCCGCACCGCTACTTACACGAAAAATTTAATGACAACACTAAAAAGTTTAAGCGTTATTATTTCTAGGGTAAAATAACGCGAATGACGCTCGGCAAAATATGAGGCTGTAAAATGGCAAATTCATGACCCAGCAGCGACCTACAACGCCTTCGTCTGCCGACCCGCTCCCCCTCCGAACAGCATGCCGAGCCATGCCCCCGCCCCATAAAGGGTAGGTGTAGTTGCGGTGCATTGAGACTGCGCTCGCAGTCGTTGTGCGCGATTGTAACGATTCGGTTATTACCGTTATATTGCTGAAACAACACGAAACAACGCACATAACTCAATATTCGACATTTCTGACGCTAGTAGGGAAGAAGCTGGCGCGGCAACACCAGCCCTAGAAGAAGAAATTCAACCACCCTTTTTATGGCCACAGGCGCTGCATGTGCGAGTACGAATATGTGATAAAACAGCGCGCTCCGACTCCGGCTCCGGCTCTGGCCTCGGCTCTGGGGTGTTGGAATCTTGGAATTTTTGACTGCCAGCGCACTTGGCCATAGTGCTGGAGCTGGGTAGTTATTTATGCTGCTCCTTTGCTTTGAGGCAACACTTTTACAACTTTGTTGTGCACTCTCGCTGCGTTGCTTCTAGTTTCGTTGGCGCTTTTTACAGCGCCCATCGCTCAGTCGAGCTTAGGGATATGCCCGGGTGCTCGCTAGCCTGCCTGCTTGCCTGCCTGCCTGCCTGCCAGTGTTGTAATTTTTCAAATCTTTGTCTTTAATGGACCATCAACCTGCATTCTGGCATGTTTGGCAGTTTGGTCTTGGCTGTAAAAATGCGTTTTAATGGTTCAATAAAATGAAAGAAGTTCGCATTAAACTCTGAAAAAACAATTAGCGTAAAAAAGCGTTCTCAAATTTGCTTCTTTATTTTCGCTGTGCGCGTCTCTTGTTGTTGCTTCTGTTGCTTTTCTTGTTGGCGTTATTTTATATGAACGCAAGCATTTTTCATTTTTGGATGCTGCCTTTATCGCTAAACCCATTTTGGAACTATTTGCCTCCTTTGTTTATTTTACACTTTTCTGGAGTTGTTTGCAAAGTTCTCTATTTTAAATTTGGCCAGGAACAAGTTATTTCTTGAAAGGGATTGAGGTGCGTTCAACACAAACAATTTATATCAAGGTAGCTTTGTTCGGTCTTCACTCTACTTTACCTTATAAGTGTTCATAACTCTATACTAAGATGTCTCCAATTCCACCCACAGTAAGTTTAACCCTGCAAATTTTTTTATTGTTAGTTAGCAAGGTGTGATCATGATCACTAAAACGCTTCCAGTAGAATGATAAAATTTAATAAAAAATTATACTGTGATTCGTAAAATTTGAAGCTCCCAAAGATAAGCTGACTGCATACAATTCTCTTTCTGAAAAAATTTTATTACTACAACATGGTGTTACTGAAATTTAATATATTAAATTGAATTAATTAATAAAATAGGTCAGTAACTGCCGCTTTGCTATCACGCTGCTTAAGAAAAAAATTTGGTCCTTATTCGAATTTTCGTAGGTCCACCACCTTTATGAATACCATAGAAGCACATTACTTACGTAGTATTTTTCTTACCAAAAGAGAACTTATGTCAACATTTATAAACGTAGAAAAGCGTAAGAATTGGTAAACATTTTTAATGCAATATAATGACATTATATTCTTTCAATTGCTTCACCCAAAATATGCACGGATGGCGAATCACATCTAGTTGCAGATATAATATTGCATTAATATTGATATTGACAAGAAATCTTTGATATTTCTCAGTTCTCTTGATCGGAGGGATAATACGAATCTTGTCGGTATCATAATTGGTCACTAAAATCTGTAGGATCGGTTTATCAGTTGACCTCAGATCTGGAGGACAAGGATACAGTTTTGAACTCCTTTAGTAACTGTACATGGTTTGCTAGACTTAGGCTACGAGTGCTGTATGGTAGAAACTCTGCTAGAATCGTTCACTTTGTGAAGAAGAATGGATGATTTGGAGCAGTTTTGCCAACAAGCACAATGGATAAATAAGTATCTAAGGGCTGGGCATGTTTCATAAAAACACAAACAAACCAAAATCACAATAATATTATGTTTGCAAGGGTGTGAGGGAAACAGGGTCCAGAAATTAATGACTATAAGCTAATAAATTTATGAGCATAAAGAGTAGCATGCTCAAAACAGGCTTTGGTATGTAACGCCCACAAAGAGGCGTGACAGACATGAACATTCTTGATAAAACGTTTCACTAGGCAATTCTTTCTGCATTTGCTTTTCTCGCTGCTTACAGCGATCAGATCAGAAGCAAATGTTGAGAGTGTCTGTTTGATATTTTTATTATGATTATTATTACACCTTATAATGTATCACAAGGGGTCAATGCTGGCCTAAGTGCTCCCTTCGGGCGGCCGCCTTACCTACCTACCTACACCTTATAATTATTATTGGACCTTATTATTAATTATGTAAGCAAGGGGTTGGGGTGAAGGTGTCCCAGCAACTAAAGCCTTCGACTCGAAGAGAAAAAGATTTAGAAAGATGCATTTTCAGACCATGCACGGAGCAGGATTTAAACCCACGACCCCCGACTGTGAGTCTAGCATCCTTACTACTAGATCACGGAGGCCGGCTGATAATATTTTATTGAGAAAATATATTCAAGAAAAAAATGGATTGTTTTCAGACATCCGTTGGATATAAAAAGAGAATAGGGAGTGTAAAAATGTGAACTGAAAATACTCCGAAATTTTGCAAGTTGTATTGGCTCAGAATTTCGCAAAACCTAATATTTGATATTAGACCAACCCTAGTCTATTTCTATGCTAAAGTTGTTTGAACTATATTCCGTTTAGTCTATTCAAACTTAACTTCAAATTTGAGGTTTATTACATTTACAAAAGAAGAAAAAGAAATAGAAAATCGCTATGCAATATTCAGAGCACCATTGCCACTAGAAATTTAATCTACTGTTCAAATAAGAAATCTGCTAAAGTGAAAAACTTAATATTATCCTGTCGCACAACACCGCTTTAGATTGAGTCCAGAAACGCAAACTGTGTATATCCAATAGAGACAAGCCATATTATCGTGGCGTTGATTTCATCACAGATGATCGGGAATGTCAGTTACCGAATATTTATGATAAAAATAGTTGTTTTGTAAAACTTTTTTTATCGTCTCCCTTTCAATATTAGTATTTTATATTATCGAATCGTGCCCAGAACACGGTTTATAAGCTTATTTCTAAATGTTTTTCTCTTCGAAAGCGTTGTTTGCTGGTATTCATTTCTCCATGTACTCGTAGATGATATTCTAAGGATTTTTAAAAGAAGTGAATACATCACTTAGTTTCTTGTCTGATTTTTCATAATTTCTCGTTACTCTTATTCTTAGAACTTTCCAGCTTTCTTCAATAAGTATTTTCCATTTCGAAACACCGCAATAATTGAAATTTGTACTTATCAAGCCTTGGCCGTTGGTTGAATGATGTTGCACCATATTTTCGTTGCGCTCATACACAGTCGTATTGATGTGCCGAGTTATATTACCACCATGGAGGATGAGATCTTTCTTTTCTGATGTGCTGCTTTCCCTAGTGACGTTTCCACCGTGTTTGCATATATGTTTCGTATATTTTTATATATCTCGTCATAACCAAAATATATTTCAACACATCAAATTGGTCGATAAGGAAGCTAAACTAAACTAAACCGAAGACCTTTTCATAAGTAATAAAGGAACATTTGTTATTTTTTACAACTACATAATTGAAATGTATAGAATAAAGTAATAAACACTTTGTACGTCGTTAAAGCATTTGGGAACCCTTTTTGTTGCTAAGAATACCAAAGAATGCTAATTAAGATGAGAATGCCGTTCTTTAGCTCTTAATTTCATATAACGAAAGTGTTCGCACGGTAAGGATTTAAATCATAATTGAAAGTTCAACGGATACAGTGGTCTTCTCATTGCTCCTCTCTAATGTCCAACGTAATTTTTAATACTGCTCCATAACATGATAATCATTGCTTATAATGATGAAAAGAAGCATCAGTATTTGAAACTGGAGACTAACTTCCAACCAACGGTTTTATTTTATATACACGAGTTTTACTCGTTGATCCCATTCAAGGCCTTTTTCGAGGCAATAATATTAAAAACTAAACTCCTCGCCATAGAAACGAGCCGAACAACGAATGAATTGGACTCGTGTGGTGGAGTAGCGCCGATATACCCATCGGCCATGGATATTTACCTTGTGCTGTTACGAATGCGAACCGGAATGATTCCACTAAAATGTTTCTTGGTAGTATACACCAAGGAATCAATAAAAATAAGAATTTTCAATATTAATTTGTGCTTAAGAAACCTTCTTCAAAAAATGCTATAATTCCAAAAGATATGGTGCCATGAATCCTAGAACGACCCTGCAGTCGGACATGTACTCGTGCAAGTATGTCCATTATTAATCCAACTAAGTCAGCAATTTGGGGGATTTAAGCCCACGCACACACATACACACACACACACACACGCACGCTCCCAATGCCTCACCCGCCATCTATCAAGGAGCTGGGGCTCAGATATATAAACGGGGGAGAATAACTCATTCGCGGCATTTATGAAGCCATCAAAGGCGCTTATGGATAAACAGAAACGCATTTTATGCGCCGGTTGTGCGCACACATTTGGATCCCCATAAAAGCAGCCATCAAGTACAAAGTTTGGCAACGTTTATTACCCGCCTCGCCGATAAAAGTAAGAAGCAACATTTAAAAGTTGCAATTGTAAATTTGGGGCGTGCAGCAAGATGTGGCGGCAGAGCAGCCCTGCACTGGCACTTAGAGTGGCCCGGGCCGGCGCTGCCCCAACGAGGCTGGCCTGACTTAGGTAGCGGCGCGTAGTTCCCACCGTGTGTACAGTAAGTAAAACGAGAATGAGTAAAACTTCGCTGTTGTTTTGGCGAACAAATTAAATGTATTCGTTTTCTTACAAACAATACTGTGTAAAAATTAAAAAAGAAAAAAATATTCTGGGAGTGACTTTGAGTGGGTGACTTTAATGTTCCTTTGAGTATTTGTGTTAACGAAATTCGTGCCGTCGCTTTCATGTGATCCGCCTCGCTTCGCCAATGTTAGATGTAGAAAGAGATAGTGAGAGAGAGGGGGAGGACACGACAGAAGGCAGAAGCCACACACATCAACGACGGCCATTGCTGCGTCGTCGTCGTCGTCGCTGCTGTTCTTGCAACAGCTTAGAAGCATTTGCGGTGCACAATGCCTGGGCCGGACTCGTCGTATTCCTGCTTCGAGATCCACATCTGTTGGAAAGTGGACAAGGAAGCCAGGATGGAGCCACCGATCCAGACGGAGTACTTTCTTTCTGGTGGAGCAATGATCTTGATCTTAATGGTGGATGGAGCCAAAGCAGTGATTTCCTTTTGCATACGATCAGCAATACCTGTTGGTCGGCAGAAATTTGATTAAAAAAGGTACATACTCGGAAAAGGCTGAGAGCCAAATCAACTTACCGGGGTACATGGTAGTGCCGCCGGACAAGACGTTGTTGGCATACAAATCTTTCCTGATGTCGACATCGCACTTCATAATCGATTGGTAGACAGTCTCGTGAATACCGCACGATTCCATGCCCAGGAAGGATGGCTGGAATAAGGCTTCAGGTGTACGGAAGCGTTCGTTGCCAATGGTGATAACCTGACCATCAGGCAATTCATATGACTTCTCCAATGAGGTAGATGCGGCGGCAGTGGCCATTTCCTGCTCGAAGTCCAAAGCGACGTAGCACAATTTTTCCTTGATATCGCGCACAATTTCGCGCTCGGCAGTGGTGGTGAAGGAGTAACCTCTCTCGGTGAGGATTTTCATCAGGTAGTCAGTCAAGTCACGACCAGCCAAGTCCAGACGGAGGATGGCATGTGGCAAGGCGTAACCTTCATAAATGGGCACAGTGTGGGAGACACCATCACCAGAGTCCAAGACGATACCGGTGGTACGACCGGAAGCGTACAGGGAGAGCACAGCTTGAATGGCGACATACATGGCAGGCGAGTTGAAGGTTTCGAACATGATTTGGGTCATCTTCTCGCGGTTGGCCTTTGGATTCAATGGCGCCTCGGTCAACAGCACAGGATGCTCCTCGGGGGCTACACGCAATTCATTGTAGAAGGTGTGATGCCACACTTTCTCCATATCGTCCCAGTTGGTGATGATGCCGTGCTCAATGGGGTATTTCAGGGTGAGAATACCACGTTTGCTCTGCGCTTCATCACCTACATAGGAGTCCTTTTGACCCATGCCCACCATTACACCCTGATGGCGTGGACGGCCCACAATCGAGGGAAAGACAGCGCGTGGAGCATCGTCACCAGCGAAGCCAGCCTTGCACATACCGGAACCGTTGTCCACAACGAGAGCAGATGCTTCATCATCACACATTTTTGCTAATTAGTTTATAGAACCTGTAATATACGAACAATCCACTGTATTAGAGACGAGTTTTCCAACTGCAACTAAAATATTAATGGCAAGGTGCAGAAATTTCGTGGCACTGTCTCGAAACTCGAGAAATGTGTATGAACGATCTTTGCGACACAGCACAGCACGACAAACTCAGCACCAGAATTGAATATATTTTAAGATTTGCGACAGAAATTCCAAGACTACATACACGAGATACCAGAAGAAAGATAACGTTACAATATACAACGAACAACGGACAGGCTGCAGTTCCGTGCGAATTCCTTCGAGACAGCGACACGAGTGATTCGATTTTAGCGATCCCGTCTTCTTTTAAATCGCTGCCTCTCCCGACGTTCTGCTCGCATATTTGTCATTCAAACATCAAAAATGTGTGCAGCTACTCACATAACTGCAAATGCAACAACAAATATAATAACGAAAACAACAACAACAACGAATAAATCTAGATATATGCATGGATGTATGAGTATAGACAGAATAATGGCAACTTGTAAGATACAAATTTCTTTTGTTAAATTATTTTTTTACGTGAAGCGAGACTGTTTTGGTGCCAAAAGTAACGATGTGAGTGACAGAGGAGGTGATTCCGCGCATGAGGGGCCCTGCGGGCATTATGCTGTGGGCGCGCAGGACTCATGTATTTGTATGATGAAATTATAAATAAAATCTCTCAATGCAGCAGCAGAAGACAATGTGTTGCGTCGCGACGGCAAAACACTTGAATTAAAAATCGCCATAGATGGTGCGGTAGGGTTCTCAGATGCAGCGCGCGATCAACAGTTTGTTGCTGCCACAGTGATCACCCCTATCAAGCATGTAAAAATGCTGCTTTAATGCTGTACTATCCATAGTAAGTGATTTCTATTTGGCGACCACTGAATTTCTTTCTCATTGAATTTTGTTGTTCTAGTAGCGTTGTGCTAGTTGAAATGATGACGTTTTTATGAGATTATCCCAGATGGTTACATACAAAAGGATTTCTCTATTTGACTTCTGGACTTTGAAAAAATACTCCATTTAGATGAAAATCTACGAATATGTCTCCTTTAAATTGAATTGGCAGATTTACTTATTTCATAAATTAATTGTGTAAGCCGAATGTAAAGAGATTAAGGATAATAATCATATTTTGCCCTACAGTAGCTCATAGTTTATTAAAACAGAAATAATTTAAAGTAACTAGAGCTGAAGGCCCTGGCAGCTAGTGCTCCCCTTAAAATGTAAAATAATAATTAAGTTATTGTTTTTCTAGTAATAATAATAATAATAAAGGAACTATAAACATAATGCTTAAGATTTCATTGACACATTAGAGGCAATGAGTACTAGTAACTTCGACAACTCTTGTAGTTACATAAGGAGGACAAACAAACGTGTTTGGCATACTTGCAGAAGATTCTTGGAGGCTCTGCCAACGATGTGAATTTGGGCCTAAATTCGTTTTTGCGTAGAAAATAGGCGTCTAGGTAGAAGACATTTTCACCCTTTTTGGAGCCTAGATGTGTAGGTTACTATCCAACTATCCTCATAACTATAAATATAAATTAAAATATCTAAGCCATTCAACTCGTCCATTTCCTGGAAATAAGACTGAAGTCATATTGTGTCGACTGTGGGCATAGAAATAAGTTGGAATACGAGATGAAAAATTCGCCACTCATATCCTTTATTAGCATATCATGGGGGAATTCGAACCTTTAGCTTCTTTATAGAATACAACGCGAACATGAAGGAGGCACACAACATGGCAATTTTAAACCGGAAAAATTAAAATTTCTAGCAAAGAAGCAATTAAAGGAGGTAGAAAACACACGATTTAATGGATAGTGGAAGCAATATGGTGAAATTTCAATGAAAACTCTAGTTCAGTACAAACTGTGGTATCACAATGGGCCATTATGTGTGGTCAAGTGTGCTTTTGGCAAACTGGGCGGCCAGTCATACCTAACCTAACCTCAGTACAAAAACAAAACACATTTGAATCTATTGATCCTATGACAATCGTCTATTGAAATAATAACTTTTAATTTAATTATTTATAAAGACAAATTTCTTATATACGAGTATATGTCCTAAAATGATGTTAATCTTAAAAAAATATATTTTGGTTTCCCCGTTGAGACTATTGACATTCACAGGATGTCGTAGCTATGATATTTTTTAAATTATTTAGCTTCAAAGAGACACAGGAAATATGACGGTTGTTCTGATATTTGATGTGTTTCTTTGGGGAACAAATATACAGAAAAAGCTCTCAGAATTCACCACGGAAGATGGATTCATCTCCAGTTCCACCTTCAAGCTCGGAAAACAGTTATTAAATAATTCAAGTTGCAAGCTTCATATCTCGAAGTGTGTTTTATATTGGTCTTATTACAATATTCGAAGTACTTTCGTAGATCAATATACAATTCATTCAAATATTCTAAACTAATTTTTTACTTTTGGCGGCTATACAGCACTGATTAGTAATGGGTGCAGAAATAGTGTCCTCGTAGTTTGGAAATGTAACAAATATAAAAAATATGTTAAATTACAGTTCAAGTGTTCTTTTGGTTCTTTGTTTTGTTCTCTTAGTTCTTCAATGAACAGAGGAAGTGGTCCAGTTTGTGTTCCAAACTGCCTCAAGAACTCTTCGAGGTGCTGAAGCTCATCTACATATGACATTTCAGTCTAATATTTATATTAATTGTTGACTTATTATTCTTACAACACACGGACGTGAGCATATCAATTCAGTAAGCGGAACCGACATTTACTAATATATATTCGTACTGTCTCTTTGTTGCTACATTGGAACAGTAATTGTTGTGCACAAGAATACTTACTGAATACATTGGGAGGTTACCCATTTGAGAGGCTGCAGTTGATAGTCAAGCACACCTAGGAACATTTTAGGAGGCTCTCATGTGTTTCCTCATAATTAATATTTTGTATTTGTGTAAATATTTTTTTTGACTCATCAGAACAATTACAATATTCATATAGAATGAAGAAACCAGTCACAAAGCTTTTACTTAAACTCATCCTACTATGTTTATTTAGTTAATGGAACACTTTATTCTGAAATGGGGTAAGAAGATAAAATTGAATGAATTAATAGAACTTAAGAAGAAGAATAAAATTATTAGAGAGGGTGCAGTCCTGCTAACAGATTCATTTTACCTAAGAGCGAGTTTCAAACTGCGGTTGAAGACCAACAATCGTGCGGCAAGTCAAACGAGTACGCAATTGATTAAACATATATTTCTGATCAGTACTTTTTATAGTATCACAGTGATATATATCTATGTGAATGTAGTTGTTAGACACATTTTATGTATTTCGCCCAGATTAAGCACACATCTCTATACTCTTCTATACCCCATCATCTCAAATTTGATTGATACGGGTAATTACACCCTCGTCTCAAGCTATGGATTTATATTAATATTTATGGCAATTAATTTGAAGATGTGACTACTTCAATTTGGTGCCACCAAGATCGTGGGATTGGACGCAGTTATATTTTTTCTGCAGAATTAAGTCAAGTGCGTAAACTAGTGATTTGAAACAACATATGTAAAATGTTGTCCCCGGTAAAGCTAGAAATGTACTGGAAGGTAAGAGAGAATTCTCGCAAGTGAATCATAATCTGCAAGTTGACCCAGGGTCGTTAGTTCCAAAAGTATTTGCAAAGAAAAAACTAATCGATTAAAATAAATATATTCAAAAGATGTTTGTAAAATGAATTTGTTATTTAGAAACAATTTTGCTTCCAAAATTTCGGCGTGTTCATATATCCTAACTGGCAATATAAATGCCTGTTTTTCAGCGTTACAGAATTATTTCAGAGCTAGAATATTAGTTATATGTCAGTACATAAGAAACACATTTCATTCAGGCAAAATATTCTGTGTGAGATTCATTTAAATTGTTGTAAACGTAGCGGGGACAGATAAACAGAGGGCATACGAGTATTAGCGCTGATGGTCAAATATTGTAAAATACACAATTTAAATGTATAATTACGCAACATTTATTTACATCGAATTTTTGGCCTATTTGTATATTTTTGTATGACCTTGCATTTTTTTATACTTAGATTAAATAAGAAAATTATGTAGAGACTCCTTTATTGGTGAAGCAGGGGACCAAGTAGGCATGGGACCAAGTAGCTCGTGTCGCCAGCTGATCCATTTTATACACAGTTGTTAATAAGAAATTTACTACAATTTAAATACTTCAGTTTGTAGAGGGATATCTGAATCTCCAAGTATCAGGATTCTTGCTATTGTCGTAAGAGCTCATTGATTGCTAAAATACGACATTTAGGATAATTTAATTTTAGCAAAAGAGGCATTTTAAGATAATTTGACGATTTCATTAATAAATTACCAATGAAATACAATTGATATTAGGTTATATTGTTCGTTGAATATGTTTGATTGTGTCAATTTCATCGTCTATGGTGGTAATACAACACATCGGTACACAATAGGGCT
Organism: Clusia tigrina; assembly: GCA_920105625.2. Lineage (NCBI taxonomy): Eukaryota > Metazoa > Arthropoda > Insecta > Diptera > Clusiidae > Clusia > Clusia tigrina. The sequence continues at coordinate 169,441,986 of OV050033.1, read as the reverse complement.
GTCCATGAGCGCAATGGCCAAGGCTTGATAAGTATTGCGGTGTTTCGAAATAGAAAAGACTTAATTTGTACTCGACGGAGGAACTAGTGTTTCATCTTCCATTGACTTCCTGTACATTTGCATAATGTGAATTACTATACGTTATATACAATACATTATATAATTTCCTTCTCTTCATATAGAATTTCTTATAAGTCAGTTCGACATTTATAATTTGGCTATCATTCCCTCAAACAAATAGTTGTGTAAGAATAATCTTGGCACGTACCTCAAAATACTCGTATTATATTATTTGTGATTTATTTTGATGCTTCTATAACTGACGTAATACAAAAGAAATTGCATGACATCAGCAAAGAATGGACAACGGAACGAGAACACAAAGAGAGAAGTGCTGAAGAAATGTCCCTAAATGGCCACTTGCGGCTGTGCAAAACAAACATCAGCATTTGATGCACGTCACTGCCAAACAAAAGAGAGGCATTTTCGTCAAAAATAAGCAGCACAACTATTTTTCGCTTAGCAAATTTAGACGTGGCTAATATTTGAAAAGAAATTCAAAACAAATTCAAATAAGACGAAAGCACATTGGAATTCGAATTCAATATTGGCACGGGTGGTGCCTGCCCGCCTGCCTGCCGTGACAAGTGGCTGACGTTATTTTTAACACTAGCGACAAATTTGACAGCGAGGATTTCTGAAAAGAACTACAGCAACAACAGCAACAACAGTGACGACGACGACAACAACATTGCATCGACATCCACCACAACGCCGCGACGACGACCAAGATCTTGAAGATGCGTATCTCTCGTTGCTATTGTCAGCCCATTTTGCGGTTGATGCCACACAGTGCCCTGCATCCGGCCGAGGTGCATTCGCTTGCTGCAGCTAGGAGGCCGGCGCGCATTCCACTAACCGCCGCTTATCTAAGCACATCTCATAAATCATGCTCAGTCGTTCGAAACTTCTTGAAAATTGTGCATGATTTATGAAATCTCTAATTTGCCGGGGAAGAATAAAATTAATAAACCATTCAAGAGCGTGAAGTGGAAAAATTTGCCAGAAAGATGTGGCCGTGCGATTACGCTGATCAGACTTTGACAGTGTGGCTTGAGGGTTTCTGGCGAATGCGGAGTGTTTTTGGCAGTAGAATTGTCAGCATTAATTATTCAAAATGGGCATTTACGTAGTTAAAAGGATGCTGATTTGGCCGAACGGACGCCGTTTGTGCATCATGTTGGGGGAAATTGGCTTTTGCGTGATAATATAATGTGATTTCGTTCGTCCACCAACTTCGACGCAAAATTTAGCAGTCTTTAATGCAATTACTTCACCTGCAGCAGGAGCTTCAGCAGCACCACGGTTCACTTTGGACACCCATAAGGCTCGTTGGCAAATTCGAGCGTGGAGTAGGGGAAAGCGCCGCTTGTGCGTTGTTGCCTTAAATGGACATGCAGATGCATTTCACACTTCTCCTGCTGTAGCTGCTGTTGTTGTGTGCGTAACTGCATTTTAAATTATCGCACATTTATTTAGCGCCCAGATGTATGCAGCACAATTTTGGTTTTGCTCTTTTTCTTGATGCACTTTCTTTTTTTTGCTGCGTGTGTGTATTTTTTTTAGTTTTTTATTAGCTTTTTTTACAAATTTCGTAGCATTTTAGGGCGGAGTTTTTAATTTTTATTTTGTGAGCATATTCGCCGTTTCACAGTGAAATGACCGCCGCCGCCATTGCCGCTGTCGCTGCACGCACACAAATAAACGCAATGCAAACCTTCATACATACGTCGTGTGTGTGTGTGTGTGTAAGTAGCTGTTTATGTGTGTGTGCTGTGCCGCCTGCCGCTCGGCCCCTACTTTGCTCCACTTTTTTTTTGTTTTTTGAAATGTTTTTTTACGTAGTTTTTTTTCTTTTTGCCAGTGTTTTTTGTTTTTTTTGGGTCGACGTTTTGCTTTGTTTTTCGCGCAAATTTTATTCATTTGATCGTATTTTTATTTTGTTAAAATATAATGCAACCATTCCAGTGCGCCGATGTCGATTGCACATCCTGCGCCCAAAAGCGTTGAGTAGCTTTGCCGTAATTTGCGCTGCAGTTGCAGTTTGTGTTCTTGCACTGCAGACTCTCGCACCGCACAGCTGAGTATTTGCGTGCAGCTGGCCGCCCATGTGATATGCTACGCATCGTCCTGTCGCTCACTCATGCCGCAGCCGCTCTCGCACTACGCGTAGTTATAAAATAAAAATTCTATTTAATTTTTTTTTACTTTGAAGTTTTTTATTTTTGTTTGAAAAAATGAAAAAAACTTCAAATAAAACAAAAAACATTTCGCTTGCATAGCTGGGCGAAAGGAAGGACATGCATTCGCCTACTCACGTGCGTGTTTGTGCTTGCGCTCTCACATCCGAGGCCTATTCAAGCGAGAGGGAAGTGAGTGCCCAGTAGCGCATCCAGTGATTGCAGTTTTAAACATTAACTAAGTACTCGAGTTGATTTGCATGTGGAATAGTTCACTGTGGGCGTATGAGTAACATTGCAGGCAGCTGCCCCTCTGGCTTTGCGTGAACGTACTTGCACTTTGAGTACTCTCAGCAGTGAACACTGAACCGTCCCTGGATTTTATCCCAAAGTGCCCTACACGACCATGGCGACAACAACAAGCACGCATACAACAACCACTTCAGCAGCTGCACACACGTGTTTCCTTCTCACTCTCCGCTACGTATTGAATTTAGGATGGCAATTTCTTTTTTGGTCATTTTTTCAGGGTCAAACATTGACGCTCACACTCTGGCGCAGCGCTGTGCTCCCACTTTCACACCCATATTATTATTATTATTATTGCAGTTGTTGTTGTTGTCGCATTCTGCCACTGTTGTGGTTCATTTTTGTGCGTAGCATTCTGCATGGCACTCTTTTTGCTGTCATTTCACTCGCTCCAGTCCAGCGCGGATGTTGTGTTGTTTTAGTTATTTTTTCCCGTTTGTTTTGCTTTTGGTGCAATTTGGTTTATTTTGGTTGATTTTTGTGAATTTTTTTGATTTTTTGTATGCAAAATCGTGCAAAAAAGGAGCCTGCCCAAAGTAGGCGCAAGGTTGTGCGGTGCAATCGGTTCGTGCGGTGCAACGCTGACGCACTGGACTCGTCCCACTACCGCGGCCATGCCGTGCGAGTGTTTTATGGCCAGGATAATGACTGCATTTTTATTGGCTGATTGAAAACAATGTACTAAGTAGTTGCTCCTATTTTTTGGTTTTTTGTGTTTGTTTTTATTTTGTTTTTTTGTTTTTTTTTTACTTTTTCCACAGATTTTTTTATTTTGGTTTGTTTGTTTTCTGTTTGGATTTTTATTTTTGGTTATTTTGGATTTTTTGTCAGCGTTTTTTCGGTTAATGCAAATGAAATGTTTACGTTTGGTGCATTATGCTGATGTGGACGTCAATGATGCGTTGCAGGGTGGTTGGGGTTGCGTTGGGGGTTGGGTGGAGGTGTTGTGCATCGGTTTGCTTTGTGTGAGTTGAGTTTTCGAGTGCAGAGCGCGGCGTGGCACTGACATCGCGTTCTGTGTTCTGTTTGCTGATAACACAGCAGAGCCGCCATTTTTATTGCCGCAGTTGGGTGGAGGGAGGGAGTATTATAATAATTTTTGCCTATACAGTTTTTTTTGGTTTTGTACTTTTTCGCAAACTTTTTAGTATACTTTTTTTAGTCATTAAAAATGCTTCATCCCCCACACAGCATGAGCAGTGGCATGAACGCCATTGGGAGCTTCGGGTCGAAAGTGGGTCGCTCGATGGGTGCTTTGGTGGTGCTGCTGTGAATGCGTTTGGCGCGTAATTTTTGTAATCGTTGCTTCGCACGCAGGTTGCAATGTTGTGCCGTGTTTGGTGTTTTGGCTGTCATCCTTCGGTCCGCCAGCCAGCCTTAGGCTGGTCTCCAGCTAGGTGGGTGGGCTTTTTATTTGGCCGTTGCAAACTTTTGCTGGCTAGCGCATTTTTTATGAGAAATGGCTTTCGGTGATGATGATGTTGCGCGCATTTATCTATTTCTGCTCAAGTGTTTTCATTTTGCTTCAAATTCATTAACAATTTGTATTAAGCGAGCAAAATTGATTCCTCTTTTTTACAAAACACCAATGATGTGTATGAATGCAGATGAGTGTTGGCGATTATTTTTTGCAGCTGTGGCGTTCATGCCGCTGAACTTTTGCAATTTGTTTTAATTGCATTGATTGTCGAGTGGTTAGAATGTTATTTTCAAACTATGCGCTATGCACATTCTGAATAGTTTTTGCCATTGTGTTATTGGATGCGAATTATGAAATTGTTCTGTAAATGGAAGTTAATCATTATGAAAATAGAAAAGCAAATCAATAAAAAAATAAAATTCTTTCAAATAGAAAATATATAAAAGTTTAGGTTTAATTTTCCTGAAGTCTTTAATTGGGACTTCGGAGGTAATGATATATTTTTACATTACACCTACTGAACAGATTAGTCCCCGGTCAGTAGATATCCACTGCTAGGAAAACCTTGTAAGATTAATTATTAATATAACTTTTGGTTGAAATGAAAAACATTCAAAATTATGATACTATAATTTGTTTTCCAGACTTTATTTTATGGCATATATTATTTCAAGGCATTTGAAGTGAACCGGAGTTACCTCTGCTTAGAACATTGTTGAATTTTCGCATACTTTTGGAACGTCAATAAATCGCCAACAAAGTGGACAATTTTGGCTGCCAAAACGTAAATAGTCGTTGGTTAGTTGACATAGATTTGCAACTTGGGGTGTGTTGAAACACACGATCGTGGTAGCCAATCAGGCCCATTTCGCAAAACTGCTGCGCCAATAAGTACTTTCGATGGCATATTGCGCTTTCCTGTTGACAACAAACGTCTTCCAGTTCGATCTCACTCAAGTTTGGAAGTGAATAATAAGTCGAAATATTTAGTGAAATACAAAAGACACTTCTGAACTACAATGTTACCTAGTATAGTAGTAAATGAGCCGGAGCTTGTGTGTGTAAATGCGGCCAAAACTCTGGAAGTTATGGTACTCTATGATGATAGTCTATTGAAGTCACAGTTGGTAAATTTTACGGAATGCTTCGTTTTCTATGGTTAACGCAATATTTCACCGCACCACGAATTAGAATGCCATTGGCTAAGGCCTCCCTTCTCCCAACTATGGTGTATGATTGTGAAATTTTTCGAAAATTGTGATGCAGCTAGTAAACGGAAGCTAAATGTGTTATTCAGTAACATAACAAGATACATTTATGCACTGAAAAGAACGGATGATGTGTCCTCATTTTCAAGGCAACTTTTCGGGATCATTTTTGATAAACTTCTGGAATCTAGAACTAGTATATTTCTGCATAAGATTATTCACACTTGGGACCTCCATTAGATGTCTCAAATTTATACGTTCTTGTCGTTGTAATCAACTTATTCAGTTCAATCATACCTCGCTTATGTCAGTTTTTCATGTACGCTGTAAGACTCTGGAACTGAATTCCTTTATGGCCACGAGGTATTGGCAACACTGTGGAATTCAAACAATAGCTTAAAAACTACTACTAAGTGTAATGAATTAATGGACAAGCTGTATTGCTTTGTATTAATTCTTGTTGCCTTTATATTTGTTGGGATTATTCTCTTTAGTTATATCGAATAAATTTTTTTTAATAGCCTGACTCAACTATGTGTTTATGTTCCTATAAAATGATTATTATACTGTTACGAAATTGCCCTCCTGACAATTTACTCGAACTCTCTATACTCGGATTCGTACCACTGGATTGTGTAGTAATCAAACAATCGCTGGTTAAATTAAAATAACTAACTACACTTCGAAAGAGGGTTTTTCAGCAAGCTTTTTCTCCGAATGATTGTGTCTTGACTTACACACACGTCTCTCGTAGTAACTGAACTAAATCTCAGCTTTAAATGGTATCCTAAAAGTATGCAATCATTTATGTTTCAATATGTTAATATATTATTATCATGTAAGTTAAATATTATGACGTTAGGACAATTTTATAAGGTTATTACCTTAATGTCCGAAGAGTGTTTGTAATAAATAAATATATAAATAAATAAATAATCTGTGATCATCTTTCAAGCCAGTAATATGAGCGTCAGTCCAATTTTTAAAGAAATAGGGTGGAAGGGTGCAAACAGTCTATTTTTGTGGATATAAGGCCATTTAGTGTGCTGGTTATTTTTATTCCAAAAGCTTTAATTTTTATTCCTTGAATACTCAAAATGCCAGATGAAATCTGTGATCATAATAAATACCCAAAATTGGAAAGCGTTGTTGCGGTGTAGGTCTTGATTTGTCAAGGTTCCTGTAACCCGAAAGCAACTGGATTGAACAGTGCTGCCATATCGATATATAAGGACAGACTGCCAAAACACCCATTACAAATTTGTACTCAGGTAATTTAAATCTTGATGTTTGCAATACCAGGTGTGTCGGAACTATTATTTTCTTTTAGACTAAATGAGTTCCCGCATATGAACAAATCGGGAATTCCAATTAAAATTAGTTATTATTTAGGAGGCTAAGGTAATAATGTCTTATCATTATTCATTTATATAAATTCAGTCTTTTTATAACAATTGTTTCAGTCGTAGGATTGCAAATCTACGTTGTAATAATATGATGAAGGAGCAGACAGAATGAATCGACTGCGTAGAAACAATTCGTTCAACTGTAAAGGGCCGACCAAAATAGACGAGACGAAACGGGACGAGTAAGTTCGAGCATGTGAATCAATACGAATATCCAAAATGGCCATACGTATTTGATCGAAACTGAACGAAACATTTAGACGTGACGATCGGTTCCGTAAGAAGGTAGGACCAAAATAGACGAGACGTAACGATAGCGATTTGACGAACGTCTGCACTCGTTACGTCGATTTTGACATTTAACCCAAAATGTGACGCTACCAAACGCATCGATGGATGCCTTTTTACATAAATTCCGAGCTCATCCCCCACAGCTGCGATTAAATTGTAGCAAAATTCCGTCATTTTAATTTTAATTTCTTTAAAAAACAACAAGCGTGTCAACAAAGAAGAGGTTGTGACGAGAGCAGACGTTTGCAGTTCGGTTCTTACGGAGCCGATCGTCACATCTAAATGTTTCGTTCAGTTTCGATCAAATACGTATGGCCATTTTAACTATTAGTATTGATTCACATACGAGGTGTGATCAAGAAATAACCGTTATTGTGTGATCAAATAATAAAGTATTTATTTATTCATCAACAACTATCTTGTCCCCTTCAAAGTAATTCCCCTCAGATATAATACACTTATGCCAGCGTTTTTTCCAATCCTCGAAACACTTCTGAAACGCTTTTTTTGGTATCGCCTATAGCTCCTGTTTCAATATTTCTTTTATCTCCTCAATCGTAGAAAAACGCTTTCCTTTCATCGGTGTCTTCAGTTTTGGAAAGAGGAAAAAGTCAGCGGGGGCCAAGTCCGGTGAATACCGTGATTGAGGCATGATAACGGTTGTGTTTTTGGCCAAAAACAGCTCCTGAGCGATGTCCATGCGACGTTGTTTTTGCTCAAAATTTTGCAATTTTGGAACAATCTTCGCTGTCGCTCGTCTCATGCCAAAAACATCCGTAAAAATTGCTTGGCATGAGCCGAACGATATGCCAACATCATCAGCAACCTCTCTGATAGTGATTCGACGATTATCCAAAATCATTTTCTTCACTGCGTCAATGTTTTCATCTGTTGTTGACGTGCTCTGGCGACCAGGACGAACATCGTCATTGACATCTTCTCGGCCTTCCTTAAACCGGTTATACCACAATTGAACTTGTGTTCTGCTCATAGTAGACTCGCCAAAGGCCACAGTCAACATATCAAATGTCCTTGCGCATTTAATTTCATTTTTTACACAAATCTGAATACAGTTTCTTTGATCCATTTTTTCGAATAGTACAAAATCGAAGAGCACACCAAAACACGACTAACCTTTTTATCTGTCAAAAACAAACTGACAATCCAAAATGGTTGGTATTGCCAACATATATAACAGACATGTGTACCAACATAACAGAAAAAAATGCGAACATCGAACATACGTAACTCACGAAAAGATGAAAATAACGGTTATTTTTTGATCACACCTCGTATGCTCGAACTTACTCGTCACGTTTTGTCTCGTCTATTTTGGTCGGCCCTAGAACCGAACTGCAAACGTCTGCTACTCATCACAGCAGCTACTTTGCTGTTATTTAAAATAATTAAAATTAAAATTACGGAATTGTTCTACAATTTAATCGTCGCTGTGACAGATGAGTTCGGAATTTATGTAAAAAGCCATCCATGGATGCGTTTGATAGCGTCACATTTTGGGTTAAATGTCAAAATCGACGTAACGAGTGCACACGTTCGTCCAATCGCTATCGTCACGTCTCGTCTATTTTGGTCGTACCTTAACACTAATTTTCGCTATAGCAGGGTAGTTAACGTTGACCGATTTGTTACCTCCTTTATGTATGAAAATAATATACTGAACATGAAGGGAAGTTTGGTTTATATAAGAACAATTCTTGAATGTTTGGGAATCTTATCTGAACTAAAACTCAACGGTGACTCAGAAGTTTCGGAAATTGATGTTACCAAATACGAGAATGTTATGTAAAGTGTTGATACTTGTCAGGAATGTCCTGATTGCACTCTAAGGTGAAACACCACACTTTAAGTAGGCGGCTTAGTAAATATGGAGATGATGGATAAACTAACATGAATCTACAATTAATGCTGTAAGGAAAAAGTTTTCATTCCACCAGATCCAGTGTCTTTAGTTAACAAAACCGGAAATTTGTGCGTCTAACAACCTTGTGGAAGGTAATGGTTAGCTCGCTGTTAAGAGAAATCGAGCCAAGTATATCAGAGGAACCCGAAAAGAGAGAGAATGATATATTGAAAGAAAATCTAACTGAGACTAGCTGCTGGAAGAATATGCCTCGCTGTTAGATTTTTGGTAAATTTCTGGCGTTGTGAAATCATTGCAGAGAGAGATATAGTCACATATTTGCTCTTTAAACGGTATGTACGGTACGTCCAGGACCAGTCTAAGCACATTCGGTTAATATTATTACTCGGCCTATAGCAGTGTTCTAACTTTACCCCTGAACACAGGTGGATCTGACCCTTGAATTGTGGAGGAACCCTTCGTAATGACAAGTTGTTCTAGTCAATGCATGCAGCAATTTAATTACCAATTGCGACAACAAAACGGAGTTAATTGGGTTGGTTTGTGGGAACTGTCATCATAAGCCAACAAATGATGGCTTGGTGTTATTTTCTTATTTTTCTATTTTAGACCACATTTCGATATTAATACTGTCAGCTCACTCAAAAAAATAATTGCTTCTTCTGCAGCAGTAAACCATCCACCGCGCCCAAGGACAGAGGAATCCGCCAGACAATGCCAATCATTACGCTATGCAGAAGGTTTCAATTATGTAATTTTTTGTTTGTAGCAGCGGACGTCGGAAATGTTATTAACAAATTGTTACGATAGCTAGTATTTGATTATAAAAAGCCTCGTCTAATTTGTTTTCACCTTCAATTGATTAAGGGAGCTTTTGGCAAATGTTTCGAAAATGATTAAATAACGATGTCGGTATCAAATATTATTGCGTTGAGGGAATTCCATTGTGATGTAATTTACTCTCGAAACGTGATTATTATGGGTTTCTTGTTTTGCTTTCTGGTTCGGAAACAAGTTCACGCACATATTCTTTCTATTTATTACTTTCAGATATATGAAAACTTTGAACAGATCCTGCTCAACTCTTAGGATTAACCGCAGGCTACCAAATGGAGCATAAGAAAATTCTTGCTCCAGGCTCAAGAACGCGGAGATAGTTACTTCAACTCGACTCTTCTAACATTATCCTTCAACAAAGTGTTGTTCTCATTTTGGTTTTACCCATTAGACTTACAATTGTTTCCTAAAATTAAAACTTTCAGAAGAAATTGAATGATAATTACATTTATTGGTTTGCGAAAGAACCAGTAGCAGTGCGAAAATGTAAGGTCCAGATATATTGATGTACTCGTATGTTAATATACCACAACATACATGGTAGGACTAGGTTCAAGCTCAATGCTGATGTAATTATACGATTGGTTTCCCTGGATTCCTGAAATCAGTGGTGTTTCCATATATTGGGCAAAATCATTCCAGGCGGGTCAAATATATTCCCTACTTCGAACTAGAATTTTGCAGCAATATATTTGATATTTTTACTATGTTAGTCATTGGTGTCATTATTTGAGGTGTTGTCTCATCAGCTGGAAAATCAAAAATGACAGTGATTCTACGAACGTTTATGAACAGGCGATCTCATATCGAGGACTCGAAGAGAGGTCGTACGTATTATTTCGGTCGTAGCAGTACACTTGGTCATCGCCCTGAATACAACAAAAGTAAGTCTATCGCATAGCAGATGTTTCCGATACTAGAGGATGGAGCATCTCTTCTGTAGTTGCCCCACTCTGGCTAGAAGCAGAGCGGGCTCTTTAGGCCAATACGCTTTTAGCTCTCTTACAGAGGTGTCTAGCGTGAAGGTCAAAGAAATCCTGCGCTTTATTAGGGCTTCGAAATGGTTCGACGAGTGAATCGGAGGTGCGTTGTTACGCGGTGGTATCACAACGGACCCATGGTGGTGTGAGTGAGCTGGTCCTTAGACTGCCTGCCACGTTAACCTAACGTAACCTAACCTACTGGAGAATACGGACTGGAGGATACGGCTAAAATATCAAGCATTACTCTAACTTGATGTATGAGTAATTTTTCAATGGTGGTTGACTTTTAAACTCATAGTAAACCGTAAATACAACTTCGATCGTTAAGAATATTAAAGAGTGGGCAACATGGAATGCAGCAAATGTGGGGAGCAACGCACAAGGCAAACTTTGGAGCATCTACTATGACTATGACCCGCAATATCGAAAACGCGCCTAACATATCTGGAAGCCCCTTGGTTTGAAGGTCTAGAAGAGGTCGCAGAATTAGGGACAGTTTCGCTCTTAAGATTTCCTAAGAGTGTCTCTGTTTAACGATCTATACTACAACTCTTAAACGGACATCCATCTGGCACCGCAAAGGACCTTGTGTAGCCATCACGGCCAGCCAGTTTAACCTAACCTAACCTAACAACTTGGAAAATACCACAGAGATTCGTAGGTATAAAAAATTCATCGAATATAACAAAGTGGATTTAGTTTGGTCTATCCACCACAAATACACAATACTACAATTCATCCACCAAAAATAAAGTAAAATGGTATCAACAACTTATGGTTGTGGTAAGGTCTTTACACCAGTGCACGAACGAAACTAACATATAATTGCAGTAGCTTCTTTACTGAAATATCTCAGAGAGAGACATAGATGTTTAAGACATGTCATGTTATACCCAACATTTCATTGTTATACCCAACAATGAAATGTTGGATATAACAACGGCTTCAGATACTCTTCATCAAACCGAGTAAATTAGAATTGAAATATTCCAAAAATCGACTTCTTCAAGATCTGAAGAACATCTTAGAACCTTTAACCAAAGATATCCCACATATGTTAAAGGAGAATATGTAAATGCGATTGACATTTACAGGATGAAGAATGGTCTTAATAAACAGGATAGTTTGCAACATCTTTAGGAATAAATTTGAAACCAGAGGCAATAATAGTATAGTAAGGAATAATAGTATAGTTTTGTTTATGAAGTTCTTTAATCAGATACTGCTTGAAATCTATATTCATCTGAGAGATGCAAAATTCATTGTTACTGCTAAAAAAATTTAATTAGTTGGAATATGGTAACTATGAATTGAAACTGGCAATCGGAAAAGGGAGTGGGGTGTGGTGAGTGGAGAATGGCGACTGATGAAATGGGGACTAATAAAATGAAAGCACGCACTTCTCTTGCATTAATATCGAAATCAAATCACATCGGAACATGTAAATTTGTAATTTCATCAAGTCATTCATTCGCCTTCTTATGTACATGGCATGCTGGCTGCCACGAGGGAGACTCGAGAGGAAGTGCTGCACATATGCTTAGAAAAATTAGTTTTTCATAACGCACAAGTTGCTCTGTGCCTTCTAAATGGCGGCTTTACTTGCGTCTTCCTTTTATTGCAAATTCTATGCAAATACAATTTTATGGATGTCAGCCCACACCGCCAAGCAAGGAGAGAACGCGCTGTCATCAAACGAGACCCGGTCGGTCCCCTGCCCCCTTCCAACGGCAACGCACATGAGCATTTTAAAACAAAACAAACACAATTTTTAATATGCATACAATTTTTATGAGTGTATATCGGAATTTTATTGCGAAAGATTTTTTAGCAGTGGCAGCGATAAGCGGTACTCGCGCAGGACGCCACGGCTCAGCGGCGGTCGCAATGCGTGCCTTACGCATAAGTAGTACGGCAGCGGAGTTGTACGAGTATTTGCCATATAATGTCCTTTAGTATCATAAAATAAAATGAAAATAATATTAAATATTATTATGGCATGTGTGCGTATGGGCGTGGGTGAATGCGTGTGGGTGCGTGTGGGTGTGCGTGTATGTATGAGGGTGGTTTTGTTTCCATTTTAAACTAAAACAGAAACTTCCTTTATGGAATTTTTGCCTTCTTTTCCGTTTACTCTGAAATTATCCTTTTTACGCATGCTTTCGCTCGCTTCTGCTCATTCTAAGCGTGTTTTGTGTACATTTTTGTGCGCGAAATTCCACTGCAAGCCTCCAAGGCGTGCGACCGTCCTTGGTGCTTCATTTCTTCCGCGGGTGGGAGGTGTGTAGAAAGGCAGCTGCAAAATTTCGCGGCACCGCCAGAAGCTTAGAGCCGACATATTTACCTTGCTTTATAGTTGTTGTAATTTAATTTTTTATTTCAGCGGCTGCTGCAGATATCGCTGCTGCAGAGGGGGTGTATGTGTAGTATAGACCTTGAGTAGTAGATACACATTACTGTTGTTTTTGTTGCCGTTGCCGTCCTTGTTACAGTTACTGTTGTGGGTATACTTTTTATTTGCCTCGCTTGCCGTTGTTTATCTCATACATCGTCTATTCTCGTTATGTTCCCGGGAGAGGGAGAAAAAGAGAGAGAAAGAGAGAGTCACGGACTGTGGTTCCTTGCCTGTTCTATGCCTGCCTGATCCTGGTCGCACGAACCAAATGAGATATTTTTATTACTGCACATTACATATTTAACTTAAAAATAATAACCATAAAGAAAAAGTTGTATAAAAGCAATAATGTTGCCTTTCTTTTGCTTTTGTTGCTCCAGTCGCCGATGCTGCTGCCGTTGCTATTGCTTGTATTTATTATCAAGAGCATAGTATGTTGCAGCATAAAATTGTGCTTTTAATTTGATAACTGTGGTTACAGTCGCAGGGCAGCTAATAACGCATGAAGACTAGAGGTGAGCACTTCCCTGCATGTGCCCGTAAAACTCTCGTGAAGATATCCAGAAAGGGAAAGGCGTAAAAAATTTAAATTTTCAACTATTGTTATTAAAGTTTTGAATTCTTTTAAAGTCATATGGAATGAACTGTTCGAAAGTCTACTGCATGAGATATATGAGAAATATTATTCCTGCAATTATCTAAATCTAATGCAGCTGCAACAACAACCCCTCTTTATTTGGGGAGCCAAAGCCTATTTCAAACCTAATGACAATTGCTTAATCTCCGATTCCTTACCAAATTCCCCCTTGCAATACAGTATTATTCCATGCCATTTATTTTTTATTATTATCTATATATATATATATATATATATATATATATATATATATATATATATATATATATATATATATATATATATATATATATATATATATATATATATATATTACTATATGCAGTTTATTTACATTGCATAAATGTTGTAGATAAAAATCTTGGCACTCAGACTTAACTGAATCCATTCTATTAAGTTCAAGACTGATATCTTTACAATTCTCAGGATAAATTAAAAAATTATCTAATCACTGAATATTTGTACCGAACAATGCCTCAGTTTTCCAGATATCTCAGGCACGTGAGTTGTGAGAATATGAATATTTTTTAATAGTTTTGTTTTTACATTAAAGTATATGATATCCCATCCTCGTCGCCAGTTTTGTTATTTTAGAAGATGGATTAATTGATTTTGCAATATTTTTATTGATCTTTATCTATCAACTTCCACTCCAGAACTTCTGCAGCAGTGTCATGATACTGCCCTTTTATATATAATTATTTCTTCATTTCCTATGGTCCCAAATATTTGTTTTGCAATTTCCTATCAAATATCGTCGTGATATTTCATAGGAATTGTTTTTATTTATAATCTTTCATTTATCAATCTCGCCATCACTCTTCAACCCTCATATTCTTGGTAGATTCTACAACTGATGAAACCATCCAATCTCTGGTTCCAGTTGTATAATAAAACGAGGTGAAATTTAACAATCGATCCTATTTAAACACTACCTTTGGATTATTGACCCATTCTAGAACTATTCGGTCAGAGTCAATCGTGAGTCAGTTCTCAGCTCAGAGAACCAGACTCGGAAGTTTCGGTATAAGATTATCAGACGTCATTGTATTCAACAGATGGGTATCTTATATATATAAAAGAATCACGCGTCGGTTCAGGTTTTCAGTCGTTAGCAGGTCTTAATTTGCTCATATTTGATTAACATGTAGTGTGGGGGTAATGAGATTACATCAAGAGTTGGTTCATATCCAGCTGAACTTATTATCCGTACTCCAAAGGCAAACTAATCTGTCCCACCAGGCAAGACGAGCTAACTTATTAGTTTCATTTTTTCAAAGAAATTCTGGTAAGATGTTTCTGAACTTATCTATGTTTTCTAAGAAATTTCTAGTTACCAAAATTTTAAATAGTAAATGTTGGATATGAACCTTTCGCGAAATAACCTAAATCAAGGTCAAATAAATTTTCCACTATTTTATATATGGAAAACCCATTTTTTATCCTCGTATTCCAAACCGATTGTAGAAAAATTCTAAACAGAAAATTTTAAGCGTGTCCTACAAAATGAGTTGGGTTTCTGTGGTTAAAAACACAAAAACAGAAAAAAGGAACTCAAAATATTTATTTGTGTATTATTTAAATATCATTTCCTGATTTTATTCAAACCACTAAACACTATAGTTTCCGATATGTCGTCACGTAAACACTATAGTTTCCGATATGTCGTTACGCAAACACTATAGTTTCCGATATGTCTGATGATGTTAAAGTCGTGTTAACAGCGACGCTTCTAAAGTGATTGAGTGGCTTGCAGGATAAAACAAGTTAAGAACTGTCGCATCCTTGTATCACTCTTGTGATATTAACCTTCATTTTAGATATACTGCTTATACTAATATATAACTTCGGTCCTCATATATCAACGACTCAGATATGACGTAATTTTCTGGCCACAGTAAATTTCATTACATATGAGAAATATTCGTAGTCCTTAAAAGGTTGTTGCACTTAATCGATGGGTTAGTCCAGTGCTGGAATCTAGATGGGTAGGAGACTTACGCACTGGTAGGATAATATGGAAATGCGTGATTTGTTAGTTAACTTATCCCACATTCCTTTATTTTATCTAGAAGCTAATGAAGACCATAATATTAAGTTAATTTTGACTAAGATATTGTTATAATGCCACAAAACCCAATACCACAAATTAAATTTATGCATTAAACTTTTATTAACATATAAAAAATATAAAAAAAAATATTTTAAAAAAATTTTTAACCCGTCTATCTCGAAATCTGAGGCCATAAAATATTTGCGTGATATTCATAGGCGTTGGTTCACATATTAATCAGACTGGATGCAGCAGACCATCTTTTGTTGTGTTAGTACACAGGACAAAAAAAGAAAAGAAAAATGCGCTGCCAAACGTTGTGAGTCAATAAAAAAATTTGAAAGAGGAAAAACGAAACAATAATACAAAAAGAACATTACCACGGGAGTTGCAGGAAGTCAGCCGCCATAAACGAACAAAAGTGCAAACTCTAAGGAAGCGCGTGATTGCCTGATTGAAGATGAAGGATCA
The DNA here is from genome assembly GCA_920105625.2 of Clusia tigrina. Taxonomy (NCBI): domain Eukaryota; kingdom Metazoa; phylum Arthropoda; class Insecta; order Diptera; family Clusiidae; genus Clusia; species Clusia tigrina. The sequence goes on along the minus strand of OV050033.1, from coordinate 169,425,854 downwards.
CCAGTGTAATAAAACAATAATTTCATTTTTAACATCTCCGGGGACAGAAATGTTATTACATTTTTCTGATACGAAAGCGATAGGCCGCTTCCATCGACTGGCTGCCTGGCTGGATGCCGACGGAGTATGTGCGCTACATGGTGTCACTCACAGACGGTGGGTGCGGTGCGACCCTTGTTAGAATGTAGGGGCCCTTCACTGATATGGTCGTCGGTCGCTGGTTGCCGTCTCGTTAAATAATGACATTTTTATAGGCGTATGCACGAACAGGCTTTACGACGACATGTTATTAAAATTGCCTTGCTCTAGTGTAAAAGTATGAGTGGGGGCGGTAGGCGGCGCATATGAGAGTTCCGGCAGCGGCACTTCGAGCGTCACTAAGATCGAGCACTGAGATACCGGACCTGCCAACCGCCCGCGTTGTGTTAAGAGACATATTCTTCTCGCATATTAGAAGGAAATTGCACGCGCCGCACAACTGCTGCGCCTGCCTGCCAGTCGACCGTTTTGTATCGTAATCGGCACAAAATGTTGCATTTTTATGTTTTCAAAATTACGTTCTATCACATTTTTATGAATAACGGTTGTAAAACAAAATGCAAATTGTAAATTACAAATTTGCAATAAAAAACATTTAATACGAGTACGAGTACATCGAATGCGAGCGGCATTCCGCCTTTATGTGTTTGGCGAAATTTATCTGCTTTTACGATTACATTACGCTCTGCATTAACATTAACGTAATTCTTTCTTGCATTATCATAAATACATTTACGAACATTATCTTAACTTTATGTGCATGTGTTGGCGGGTGGGCGGTAGTGGCACCGAGTGCCATTTTTCGTTTGTCTTTTTGCTGCCTTGCCATACGAGAGTGTATGTGTGCGTGCATGTGTGGTTTCTGGTTTGAGCTAGTGTGGCAATTTATTTTGAAGCATGCATAGAATGTTTATGAATTAACAAAAAAGAAAAAGACCACACCAACAAAAAGAACAGCAGCAAAAGTAAAACCCAAAATTAAAATAGAAGCAAAAAGTGGCGAAGGAAGGTCGAAGCAGTAGCCGCAAATGGGTTCACCCTTTGCGAGGCGTGTTAAAAGCAGCTTCTATGGTTGCCACCGTCCCTGATGATTGCTTAAAATGGCGCTGATGCCGATTTTCGTATTTACTGGATCTATTCGCAACAGATCACAGCAGAGAAGGTATAAAGGAAAGGATTGAAAAATTACGATTTAATAAAACAAATTCTAGAATTAACAGTAGGAAGCCTGAAGTCAAATTCGGCTGACGCAGAGCAAACCTCTACCTTGAGTTAATTATCAACCACGCCCACAAATAACGTGGGAGTTCTACTTAGTCCTTATCGATATGAGATTCATATACTATGATACTAAGCATTATCTTCGTAAGTCAGTTTTTTATATTGATGAAATCTACGTTAAGGTAGGTGTGGCCACTAAAATAGTACTGCCACTATGATTAAAAAATTTCATAAGCTAAGTTTGATCTATTATAGTCAAATTTAGTGTTATATCTTGGAAATATATCGAGTTATGTATATTCGTCAATAGTAGACTGCACTGTAGTTAAACTCTCCATTTTTCTTTTACTGTTTTGTACTCCCACTCTGATCAATCGAAGCTGGGATAATTTTAAATAGGTCCTCATAGCTACTTATATGGAAGGTAAGTGTCATTTATCTGACTTTATATTTTGCATATGGCTTCAGAGTGTTCGTATGCTTAAGCACCCCAATTTCGTCCATAATTTTTGAGTATGTATTAATTGTAGCCGTGGTAATTCTGCATAGAGTCTAGTAAGACCATAAGACCAGTTGCGTTCCTATCATATTTTATCATTTTCTGATCAATGGAACCGAAGTTGCCGTCATTTTAAAAGATCTGTTTTCACAGTTACTTATATGGGATGCGGTAGTTCTTTGTCTTTCGTCCAATTGCATTCAGTTTTCTATTTCTCTTTCTAAAATCCAGGCCTCACTTTTTCATCGTATCACTTTCCAATGAAAGCTTTCTATAACGATGTAAAAAAAAATTGAATGCAGACGGAAGGATGTGCAAAAACCAATTTGATTTCTAAAGTGAGGCTAATATTCATTTCGGGTGTTAGAAAACAACTGAATCGCACATTATGCGTATACTATTTCTTCCTCTATTAGGGTAAAGGCTATTTAAAAATCTTATTCTACGTACAATCATGGAATATGTGCCTTGGCACCCTACTACTCAGTGGGATAAGCAATGCCCCCTCTTGGTTAAAGCAGAGACTTTGATCAATTTAGTTTTGTGATGTCATACAACATTTTACATTTATCGAATTGAGGATGCAAATCGCGCAAAGTCTTATCATCAAATGATTAATTATATATATTTATCATATATATTAATCATACTATATATTAATCATACTATTTATATATAGATATTATTTTCTTATCTTATCTATCTTCTTATCTATATTTATATCTTTCATTTTTGCTTGTAGTTCCTTGTAGTATATTTTGAGTTAAACTGGTGGTGGTCTGAAATCAGTACTTTAACTACGAGTACTCTGAACATTTGGTTAGCTGAAACGACTCGCCGGTTCGTAATCCATAGAACTTGTAGAACCACCATCCATTATTCCAATATGTTGTGGCGGAATCGTAAATTGTCCGATATGAAGTGTTTTTTGATATTTTCAGTTAAGAGTTTTATTTCTGCCGATTGATTTGCTCTCTGTAGAGCTACTTGGTATTTTTACTATTTTCCTGCTACTGTTTACTACGATCTTCAAAATTTGGTAAAAAATTGTTTGGAGAATTTAGTTTGCACAATCAGTTAAAACTTTCCAAGTATCTGCACATCAATTCATCATCACTGACAGTTCCCCACTAAATTCAGTTGAAACGGATTTTGTGAACGGATGAATTCATGGATCCTATATCGACACACACGTTTTCATAGTTCCGAAAATTTCCTGCATAAATTGTCGGACGCAAACTGCAGCATATTTCAGTAGTGGTTGGTACACGTGGCAACTCTGCATATGCAAAACTACTCGCAACCAGCGAGCACACTCTACTCTGCTGGCTGCCAATGACGGCGCTTAGAAACCAAACCAAACCAAACCCAACACAGAAACCTCCGCAACGCATCCTCGTCGGCCTGGTTCGGTGCGCCTCTTCGTTTTGAAAAGTTTTGTGCTTTTTAGGTCTAATCCGTTTTATGTTCGTTAGCTAGCGAACACAGCGCCTGCCAACGAGCACATCGTGCGCGTCGTTTGCCGACGGCAGCGTATCCTTTTTTATGGTCGGTGGGTGTGTGCTTCGTGTGTGCGTGCGGGTCGGCTGTGGTCGGTGCTCGGGTCGGGATGCATGCTAGTGTACGCCTTCCACTAGAGTTTTTATGGGTTTTTGGCTTTTTTGTTGGGTTTTTAGTGCGCGGGGTGCACAAACGGGGATGTTCTAGATTTTGTTTAAATTATTTGCGATAGTGTGATTGGCCTTTGCTAGGCACGTGTAGTTGCATTTGCATGTACTTTGTTGTTGCTCTGACATACGCTCTCTCAGCCAATAGGAGGCTTGCGTTTTAGTGTTACCGTTTTTCTCAATTATGTAGTAATTAATGCCAGTATATTGATTTTTTTGGAGCACTCGTATATGGGCGCGCCAATTGAAAATGTCTAAAAGTTTTTTGTTAACTAGTTGTAATAGGTACTAATTAGTTTTTGTGGCGGAGTTCCATGCTACTTAAATTGAAACTTAATTATTTTAAGAAAAATTAATTCTTGAGCACAAACAGCACAATGCTCCAATTTTCCGACGATTTTTGATGTAAAGCCCATTTGCAAACATTTCATTTTCCTTTAAGAGCTTTCTTTTTAAAATGCCTATGTTAATAGAGACAATAACAGGACATTAAAAACAAAGCAAACAAATTGAAAAAATTCAATATAAAACTAATATTCTCATTCAATTTCAATTTCAAACTTTCTACAAAAATGTCTCTGTCTCTGGCCAGTTCAGTAATGCCCAGACATCATCTGTTGCTGGATAAGCCAAATAGAAATGAAAGCTTGATTATTGCTAGATGATGATGTTGTGTTCATTCAAAATCTTCGCAGTATATTGAAATATTGCAAATCAATCAAAGACCATTTCGCGCCATCTTGGTTTTTCTCTAAACCTTACGCAAGACTAGGATCCAGGTGACCTGTACTTTTATATAAGATGTGCCGATTGCCCATTGACAATTTACACTTTTGCCACGAAAATTTTCCCCGCTGCAATTTAGAGTACGACTAAAAGTCTCGCATCGGCGAAATTCCCCATATTCAAAAAATGAGTGGTCATTTGATGCACTTCCTTAGTTGACATTGTAACTGGGCCTTGATTTGATGACAATAAATTATACTGATCGAATTTTTTGAGCGGACATTTGTGAGCTTAGAGGATCTTTAATAGGACGTTAATGAGTGTCATAAGAGTCGTGAAATAATGAATTGATGGCTTGAAGATCGTGCTTAGTGATTAACTTGTATACTACATAAACCTAATAAAGAGTATATTAAGATAGTGCAGATGTGAAGTATTTCGGTATACATATATATCAAAAATAAAAAAATAGCTTTTAAGTTTGAATATTTCTACACAGCTATGGCTGCCACGGCTGTTGCTGATGAATCTCATTCTGAAAGTTGAACTTTCTACGACTTTTCAAAGACTGCTGGCAATATGACACTAACAACTCGAACAAAGTTGATTCTCAAATTTGCTGCTTTATCGCGACCCAAAGAGAATATTCAGAGGTATACAATCGCAAGATTTTTAAACCAATATAATAATAACATTTTTTTGTAATGACTTCATTTTTGAATAAAGTAATATCTTATAACAAACAGCTTCCAAGAGTGCATTATTACGGGTTCGTGCGTTCACTTCCGATTTGGTCTTACTCCATGAGCAGACATTTTACTAAAAATAATAATTGTTTAGCATACCCGTTATTATGATCCTCATCATTAAGCAATGTTTTTCCATAAAACCAAGTGGCAGCTGCCACTTTTCTAGAGCTCAATCGGCAAATGAACAAACACTCATTTTTAAATTAATATTCACGAATTGGTAATGTTGTAGAAGAGTAAAAGGATCAATTATAATTCATTAATTGCCAAAGTCCCATCATAAATAAATGTCGAAGAGTTTGTAAATTAACTGACTTTTCAACACCAATAAACAAAACAGACCCTATATACGAGTATATATAAGTAATCGGAAGACTTGTCGATATTAAAAAACCCCATTGCTATGTAAAGAGAATTGTAAACAAATCACGCCCATCTCCCATAGTGTCAACGCCTCGTTTTAAATTACCATTGCTTATTTCTTATTGATTATATATCGATAACATTTGGTAAATATTTGGTCTGACATTATCAAAGGTGTTATGTATCAAATATACGAGTAGCCACAAATAAGCGAAAACGTGAATGAAAATATGAATTTATATCCAAAATCCCCAAATGGTTGGCAGTTGCCAAATGGATCCAAAGCCATCAATTGCCAGATATTGTGTTTCACATTTCTTTGTACAGAATTTCAACTCTCTTGTTGAGTTATTTTCCTTTGCAAATTGCCTTGCCCACTTCTTTAAGTTATTAGGTTATGATTTTCTCAGCACATTTGGGGATCTATTTGGAGGAATTATCCACAGTTCCCTGAAATCAAATTACCAACCGATTAGGGTTATAAGATCATGTATTTGGTTGCATATTCGCCGTCAAAGAATTTGAAGTTTTCTCAACAGCTGCCGAAACCAAAATTTTTATTAAAATGGGATTAGAATTCAAATTGCTCAAGAAAACTAGCTTCTTATAATTGCCTTCAAATTAGTTTTCCTTTAGAAGTTTTTGAATTGATTTCAGTTGGGCATTAATTTGCTTCAATTTACACAAGTCGTAATAATAATTGCTTACTTGGTTTGCGAAGATTATCGGTGAGTTTACTTGGTAATAGTATTCTGCTTCAATTATTATTATTTTGCTCTGTGGTGTTGTGCATATTGCTCATAATTACGAGTTCTTTAAAATATCACAAACAGCAGATGTCAACGAGATTAAACAACACAAAAGATCTACGAAACACCTTCAATTGAATTTCAAGAGATTTCGAATATACACAGCAAACTCTGCTTAACTCCTCTGAAGCAAACAATTGTTTTATTAACTTAGAAAAGTTGAAAGATAAGGCAACATTTAGGATCACACACACGCCGTACAAAACAGATATTTAAAAGAATTTCGAAACAGTGTTAGAAATTTATACGGGACGAAAGGAATATTACAATAATTCAGATGTTTAATGTTTGTAGTTTGTCAGTTTAAGCCTGAACTTTCTTAAATTAAATAAAACAAACAACTTTCGAACGACATACAAATTATGCTGGTTAGCTTCTTAAGTGATGTCCACCAGAGAGCGAGTCAGAAATTGTATTCAGCCAGCCCGTATTACAATACTCCACTAAATAAGAAAACAAATCAACACAAAGACATCTACGACAACTAGCTTGAAACGAACAATACCGGAAAGGCTAATGACGAAATCCTTGACGTCTGCGTTTCTCAGAAGATTCCAATGTTTGCAATGTACTGATGTTTTTTGTATTTTTTCCAAGGTACACAAGAACATTTATTTCCGTTTAGAGTCCAGTGCGAGCATCGACACCATCTTTCAGAATATGATTACATAGGAAATACTTTGTCCGTGGAAATACGCCACATAGTCCCATTCGTTGGGCTTGAACAGATATGAACATTTATTTCACTGACCGGGCTACTTCGGACTATGGTTTTCAATCTGTAGACCGAGAATAATATTGAAAACCGCAAAATTTTCCCATTAAAAGAGTAGTCAAATAATCAATATTTAACTTATTAAATTTGATAAACATGTTATAAGCTATTTCGCAGCTGCCATTTGACGCCTCTTAACTTTCTTATATGAGCTTTTTTTGTCTTGCTATATATAAGAAATGTCTGTCAAGCTATGATTATTTTATATGAGAGCCGATAATTACGTATACATAAGGAAGGTGAACATATCATTTCTTCCAATTTGTTGGTACAACAACGTGGAGTAGCCTCAAAATGAAGGCACTCGTTAAGCAATTTTCTATTAAAATATCTCTAACGAATGGGAACACCAGTGTCGAAAGACTGTCCGGCGAACATGGCTATAGAGACTCTCAAAATGTTATTGATCAAACATATATATCGAGTTTATAGCCCATACCAGGGCGCTAAAAATATTACCCACCTCCAGAAACTAGTTTGAACTTTTATACCCTACACTTCCTTAAATATAGTAGTAAAAGGGTATAATAATTTTGTGTGGTTCAGCTGCTTTATAACGCCCGAAAGGAGGTGTGGCCGGTGTAGAGTATGGAGGTGAATACATATGTGAATTTTCTGAGTTACTTTCTGAATCGATTTGGTATTCGTACCGTTAAATGTCGAATCAATTTGTGTAATTTTTTATTAAAATGAAATTCATCTTAATGTATTAGTGGCTTCATATACGGCATACGAGCATATGAATATAGCATGCTTAGCTCAGTTACCATAAATCTTCTATTCAAATAAGGTGCCATTAATATTATTGTACAAAAGCCATGCATTCTAAAAGTTCTGCGCTCTCCCTTATAGAAAAGGGAAATTTAAATTGTGAATACCTCAGAAATATAGGGTTAAAATTTGCGTAAGCTGAAATCTTTTAATGCCTGGAACATTGAAAGCTCCTTTATGCAAATACCATCATTTCCCCATTGATGTGAAATGCGCACTTAGGTACATTGCTTAATGCCAGACCCTAACTCGTCGTATTTGTTAAAATCTTTTTGACATTTTTAAAAATGATTTTGATTAATTCCATAATGATTAATAAGAATTACTTAACTCACATCTCGAATGCACATTCACATTCACATCCACATGCACATCCCCATCCACGTCCTCATCCACATCATCATCGTCTCCATCATCTCACATTGCTTTGACGCTGCCTTAGGGATTCTGTCGGGTTTAAATTAGCTTCTTTGAGTTTTTACGAAATTTGCATTGCGGCTTTCGTGGTTAATTTTTCAAGTTAAGTACGCCTTCCGACCTTTTCCTCACCCAGCGTCAGTTGTTGCGCTCGCGTATGACATCCGAAACTGCTGTGTGGGTATATATGCCCGTACACATATGTATGAAATATGCTTCATCTCGGCACCGCTCAGCCCCAACCACAACGCTGATGAGTATCTTCAAAAAATTTTTCTTTTCTTTTTGGTGTGGGAAAAGTTTTTCAAGAATTCTTTTTGTAACCAAGCAATGGATGTGTGTGTTCATGGGTGCACGTTGGGCGGGTGAGTTGCGAAGGAGGCACACATTCGTTTTCTACTAATTTTACATGATGTGAGCAACATTTGCGGTTTTAATTCCTTCTGTTGAGCTGGGGGTAAAGTAAGTGAAATAAAAGTTTGTTAGGTTTACTTTACGCATACATAGACGAGTACATACTCGTATGTGCGTACTATGCATGTGAGCACCCATACGCGTACATTTGAAATTTGAAGAACAACATGGAGCCACAAAACGCGCCACCTCAACCCATCCTATGGTGCCGGTACAGTCGAGAAAGCGCCTCATTTGCGAGCATACAGTGGAGCAAAGCCACGCTTTGGATTGTTGACAGGCCTGAGTATACAAATTTTCGGGTTTTTCACGAAGAATCAAATCAAGTCAAAGCTTCAACTCGAGCTCTAACATGGATGAGGTGGCTTTGTGCACTTTTTTCCTACTCCTCAGAAAATTTAACTTGATTGGGTAATTTTGTTCCATTGTCTCGTCGGATTTTTGGTAGTTGGGTGCACTTGTAAACTTTAAGGATGCGTGTGCGCTTTCACTGTGTTCATTTCTTTCGCACACAAGATTTTCATAAAAAGCTGCATATAGAAAATTATTCAAATGCTGAAAAAACAGCTCGCAAAAAAGAGGAGCAAAAAATATGTGGTTTTTCTTTGAGCAGCCAAGATTCAGTTACAACGCTCTACAACGCTGTTGCTACGGCAGCCGCTCGCGTCTTGCTTCTCCCTTGTGCGGAATTTTGCAGTTTTCCACATGTGCCTGAGTTGCCGAGAGGCAAATTAAAAATTTTGTTCCTTCGGTTTTTTTTTCTTATTTTGTTTTGTTTTTCATTTTGTAATTTTTTTCTTCTTTTTGGAAAACTTTCTAATAATGTTGTACACAATTTAAATAGAATTTGCTTTATTTCTCCTTTGGCAGAGGGCGCGGAGCAAACTTTGTTATCCTATGAGAGGGGGAGGGCGCGGTTTCTCATTATGTTAAAAAAGTGAAAACTTTGCGGCAACGCAGGAGCATAAATGGAATAGCGACAAGAGAGAAATTGTGATATTGTATAAATATATGTACGACTTTTGTAAAATGAACGATGTGAATATATATATAAATATATATATATATTTATATATATATATATATATATATATATATATATATATATATATATATATATATATATATATATATTTTATTCAATTGAAACGCGTGCTATCAAACTTGAATGTAACTAAACAGAAATTGTCACTCCAACTTCCATTCCGCAAGGACTATTGCCATTTGTTTTAATGGTGTGGAACCGAAAAATATATCCAAAATGTCATGCACTCATATTATTGCATTCCATTGAATTTAACACGCAAAGAATAATGAATTATTGACAACTTATGAAGTTGATATTTCACACCGCTAAGTGGGCAAAAAAGTGGTTAATTTTTCACATAAGATCTACTACCAAAGTGTAAGTCAGACATCAAATAATCGACCGAAAACATAAAGATAGAATATAAACGCTTTCATAAAATTCAGATAAAAATGTATTGAGGTGCACAGGGATTGAGTAAAGTACTAAAGTCAATCATCTGGAGCAAGTACTCTGCACGAATAGAGCAATTAATAGCAAATTCGCTTACTGCAAATATGATTGAACCGGGAAGAGTGTCAAGGAACTCGTTGCCTTTTATCTGGTAATTGTAAGAAAATCAAGGAATATATGGCAGGGATTGTCCACAGAGTTGATATCCTTCTTATTTTCATTTGTACATATAAAAAACGACTATAAAAGCAGACAAAATAAAACTAATAAAGAACAATATGTTATATATATATATATTTATTTATTTATTTATTCCTATTAGTCCATTAAGGAGTAAAGGGCCGTGTGTGATATAATGCACTATTATAGTTTAAGGTGCTTATAAGTAAAGTGGCGCGATGAATAACCGTACTTACTTTTGTCAGTACTTCTGAATAATAAATTCTGTAGGCATGGCATCAAAGTAAGCTGGCTTCTAAAATCGCATATGACCATAGAATTAGCAGATTACGAAATATACCCATACTACTAATTTTTCTACTGGAAAATACATTATACACATGCTCAACTCTCATGAAATAGAAATATCGTCTGGGCTAAATATGTTTTGATGAACGACCGTATTCACTTCATGGCCACTGCATGTAAATCCTAGAAGAATTGAAGAGGTGTATGAAAGATTTTACTAATCATTGCAATAGGTATCACTTTCTCAATCAACCTTTTAATCCTTAATTCTAATCAAATATTATGGTTGTATCTGCTCCACAATTGTGGCGATGGTGCAGCTATAAATCGACAGTGGCATATATATAAGAGGTATGCAGGTATTTTGTCAAGCTATCATCCTTTAGCAATATAATTCCATCACCTGATGTGAGCGACGTTCACAACAATTTTCATAAAAATATCTGCAAATGGCTCTTCAAAGAAGAGCGGATGGTTGGTCGCATGGTGGGTATGGCTACATCGATTCAGGAAGCGATGCTTAAATGGTTAATTTTGGCGGCTTCATTAGTTTGTTTGGGAATATTTAAACAAAGGTTTTATACTTTAGGTTGTCGTAGAGGGATTCAATATTCTTATGGATTTTTTTTTAGTTTTTTACTATCAATTAAAAAACTGAATAATATATAAGAGAGCTAACATATCATCCAACTCATGGTTCGAATTGTACAGTTGTGTCATTTGGTTCGGTTATATTTCACATTTTAAATTCATTAAAACCTAAATTTGCGTTATTTGGTGTAATAAAAGCCCACAAATGCTGTGAAGGCGTTCTTCTTTACGTTTGGGAGGTTCTTAAATCATTATGAATAAGTAATTATTACAGTCAATTATGTACCCTAAAGTCGAATTATGAAAGATTTTATGTGATCGGAACTGGAAATTTTTGATTTCTGAAGACATTTGGTTTCAACAAAATCAAGCCACATATCTCAGAGCTCACGTATCAATGCCTCGATTGCCTCGTAAAAAGTTCCATTACCATTTGTTAAAAAAATTTGACAAAAATTGGCAGGGACCAACATCTTTTGATTTGACACCGCTAGAAATATTTTTGTGTTGTTATGATAAAAGACTCATCTATGTCAACAGTCCGCTCATTTTTAACATTATTAAAGGAGACATCGCAAGTGCTATTGCCCAAATATGACCTGAATATAGAGAAACAGTCCTCGAAAATTAGAGAGAGGGGCCTGTAATCTGCACAATTCCTCCAGGGATAACTTCATCGAAATTCTCGAATGTACTGAATGCATGAACATGTCTAATGCTCATAAACAACTGTGACAAAATTATTGATTGAAATCAATAAAAAATGCATATCAAAGTTGCACAACCCTGTATATGTGGTATCAAATAACAAAGACCTCCATCGAAAAACTACACGAACATGAAACGTAAACCACGCCTTTAAAATGAATCTAACTATAAAATTCTTACAAAACATGGATAGAAAAATATTGTGAAGTTCAATTTAGATAAGTAGTAAATAAATAGCACAGTCACTGTCGTAATTACGAGCTTCTGTCTAAAACAAATTATCGCTGAACAGTTGGAACATTTTAAAATACATATGAAATTGAATAATTGTATCCTGAGAGGATGTGAAACAACCCTTGACAATAATTGAATGGAAAACTGAAAAGTAGTTAGTGAAATAGGGTGAAAATGCTGTGCTGCCTGCTTAAAAGAAGAACATTAGTTTCAAACACAAATGATGTGAAATTATATAACAATTGTGGATAGAGAAAAAATCGAATAAACTAAAACTAGAACCTTACTCTCTGCCACGCTGCACTATCACAACAAACTGATATTAGTATAAGGGTTCTTTTCTTGAAATTGTTGTTGTTTATGATTCTAGGCCTATTCAAATTGATTAAAGTAACACTCAGATGAGCTGTGTGCTCGCACAATTAATCATTTTGTTCCTGTTCGAGTACCCACGACGAGTCATCATTATAAATAAACCGACTTTTAAATGCAATAGCATTATAATTATTTGATATGTATTGTCAGAAAAAGTACTTGGTCTCCAAGTAGGATACTTGTAGATACAGACCTAAAAAATGTAATGTACAATTTAAGGTATATGTAATATTTCACATCGTATACTCTGAGAGCTCATTTCACTTTTGAAAAAATGCATATTTTAATTCTGATTATAATACAGTATTCTATAAATTAATATGGAAGTATCTGTAACTCCATTTTTTATTTTAATGATAAATATAGATAGTATATATAGTTTCTTATCAGTATATTAATCTGAGAATTCTAAAAATTAAACATAACGGCACAACATTGAAATAATTATGTATAGAATTTAGTCTTCATAAGGTAAAATATGTTCAAAGTAAAGGAGAAGGGGTCCAAATAGTTATTGTCTGAACAGCAAGTTTTAGTTCTTTGGTTCTCGTAGGAACCAACTACGAAAATCAACTTCAAGTAACTAAAACGCAATCCTTAAATTTGTATGAAGAGTCCTCTTTTGTGACTACGAATATTATGTTTGAACACGCAACTGACGAGAAATTATTGACAAGTGAAGGAAATGATAACCACCTTGTATTCTGTATATAAATAAAATTTAATATCAGTACAGAAGTGTTTTGTAGGGTGAGTCAGACAGAGAAATATCTTACAACAGGACAAAGTAATTAATTTGAATGGTGAAAATATTGATCACATTAGTTTTTAGGCTCTTACCCTTTTCTTAGATCATATAATAAATCTCCTTAATTAGATGGGAGCATCAGTTGAGATATTTGCCTTTTTTAAAATTTTTAGTTTTAAATGCACCATTCTTAATTTCTTTCTTTTTGATTTTATTTTCTCATAGATAAACATCAAGATTATGCGTCGTAACAAAAACTTTTGCGGACAAAGATCATTCGAACAATATTTGTTGATCCGTCTCACGTTGTAATCTATATAATCCGCCAATATTTTGTATACAGAATTAACTAAAGAACATTATCAAAATATTTGATAATTTTATCATTAAATTCTGCGATAACATTTCTGAAATGAGCTGAGGAGGTGAGAGTGCGTTTTGTTCAGATCCGTTTCTATCACAATCTTTTTTAATCTCAAGCTTCAGTCGATGAATAGAATATGACTAAAGTCGGTTCAGACATACCGACGATTAAGGCTAAATCAACACGGAACGTGATTCTGATTCCACTAATTAACTATTTAGATTGATTATTCTTTATTATTTTCTAAAGTATTTTGGACTTTTTAATAAGAATTTCATGAAAAAAATCGTGATTTTCTCTTATACGAGTATATGTTCGGATCGGTTTCACGTATTAATGTCCAACACTATAAGTAGTCTTTGAGCATATTTTTTTCACTAACAATTGTTGTCAAATATTAATCAAGATATTTGTTACAATATTGTCAACATGGAAATATCTTGGAAACGATTGGTGCTAAGATATGTTTGATGACAAATTCATTTTGGAAAGCAAAACTAATTTAGAAAATTATATTACTGTATCAAAAGCCTTGTTGATAAAACTTTTTTGTGTATAAATATTCGAAAGTTGTTGTTTTAGACGTTGCAAATACTGTTCAACTTCATAAACTTGATCCAGTCTATCTTGCATTTGTGCATACTTTTGAATGTGTATTCTTGGTCAGTGTCACCTTCCGAGTCAATTTAGGCAAGTCTCTTTCAGCATATCCCAAGTAAGAACAGAGATGCGGACTTAAAATCTAAAGACAGTTCATTAGGTTTTGGGGCAGTTCGAATTTTCTTAAAAAGACTTTATCTGGGTAATGCAAGGAGCTCTTTGTATGTAATTTTACTTGAGAATAAATTCTTGGTGACAATCTGGTACTAATAAGTTCATTTTTCATCTACACATTTTATTGGAAAAAGCATCTCTTAGTATTTATTGATATTTCTGTATCCACTTCAAGTGCAGTTTGGAAAATGTGGAACATAGAAAACGGATCACAGAGTTAAAAGAAGGATTTCCAATAAATATTTATGAATTTTATTCAAAATGTGTGCATTATTTATAATTTCTATTTACTTTTATTGAACTTAATATTCGTTATGGCTATAAGGGCAGCTTGATTCGCCTAGTCCAATGCTTGCAGTTTTTTTTCTCTTACTAATCTACAACTTAACAGGAGACTTTTCATTTTAAGCATACCCCATTCTTCACGACCACTTTCAATAAATTGAGAAATATGAGCTCCGTGTCCAAGATTAATTCTTGAAGTTACAAAATTGTGTCCACAGGCCCTCGACTTATCATAAGAAGTCGAATGATTATAGTCGAAAACACCTAAGTACGAATATGAAGTAGCAATTCCATTAGTGTCAACAACATATTCCACTAAGAATACACCATTAAAAGTATTGTTATTCAAGTGATACCAAACGAGAATAGAATCGGTTTTATTAAAATGAATATTATATAATAAATAAGAGATGCATTTGTGTGACAAAGATCCTGCAGTTAAAAGCTTCTGGCCGCAACAAAGCGTAATTGTGACAGGCCGTAATTGGATGACGAACAATGACGAATAGGCTTTTAATGCAATTAGTGCAGTAAATACAAAAAATTAATTAAGCATATGCCGGATATAAAGCAATGAAGGATGCTGCTCGCTTTCGCTGTAGAAAAGGATTTCGCACTGCGTTTACAGCGCCCACGCAAATTCTGTCATGGAAGTACTTGCAAGAAATGGCAACAACAATTGAATTAATCATACTACATAGAAGCCCACTTCATTTCGCAATTAAATATAAATCTGAATTGCTTTTTATTATTACCTTTGTTGCTGTGGATATGTTTATTAATCTCAGTGCTATGCGACACCCTACTTCCCAGAACCCCAGAATCCCAACATCACACATTGACTTCAATATAAAGAAAATAAAATCAATGCCCAAATTTAATTTCTGTTGTATAAGTCAGCCAGCCGTTACTCAAGGTCAAGATCAAGTCCAAGGACAAACTCCACACTGCGGTAGTCGGTCACAATAAGGACTCATCAAAAGAAGCAACTAAATAATTGCTATTAGCATACAAAGACTCCGGTTTTCGTACGCCGAAGTTCGCCAAAATTCACACCTGATTGGACGCATAATGCTGATGTGCCATGATGAGCGCCGATACCTTCGGGAGGGGGCCAGGAGACATTTTATGATGGCTGATTGTTGCAAGAATGTTTTGCCGTGT
Source organism: Clusia tigrina (assembly GCA_920105625.2). NCBI lineage: Eukaryota > Metazoa > Arthropoda > Insecta > Diptera > Clusiidae > Clusia > Clusia tigrina. The sequence goes on along the minus strand of OV050033.1, from coordinate 169,410,213 downwards.
GACGCGTTAGCATAAATGAGAGAAAATAATTATGCACGAAACTGTCGTAAAGAAAGAGACAAGATAAATATAATCCCTGCGTGGGTGTTGCTGAGTGTTCAGAAAGCGTGGATGAGTGTGTGCAAGTGAAGCACCAAAAGTGTCGTCATACGCCAAAACATCAGCTTCCGTTATTAGGTGGCTCATTTGAAAGCCATTTTCAGAAATCATCTCCGACGGAGTATGAAATATTCGCATAAATTCCACTACCAATACACTCGAAAAATTCTGTGTTATAAAGTCACGAATGTTCTCGATGATGCAATTATTTTTGTGGATTGTAATACACACCAAAAATGAGCTCGTTTTAATTTTCTTCGATTATTTGGGTTTCTTCGTAGTGCAATCAATCCTTGAGTGATTTATCATTATTTAATATGGAGTTGGAATGGAACCAACGTGACTGCTGAAAATAGAATCTGATTTGGAAACGATACATTTGGAATAGTTTGAACGAAGTCAGTGTACATTTGGAGCGCAGTTTAATCTTCTAATTATTGAATGCATGTGTGAAAATCTGACAGTAATCATTTTAATATAGAGGCCATGCTTTGCAGTGTCCAGTAGTGAAGTTAACTACAGACATATCTTTATAGCATATAAAAAAAACTACAATTATCAATTAACCAAAATCGTGGCAGCACAAACATAAGCCTTAAGTTTAAGTGTGAGATCCAATAAACTAAACGGTATAAGGTACAGAATTCCTGCCAATTGAATAGGTATCTAATATAAAATTTGCCGATTTCTCAATGGATCTGTCGCACAATTGTAATCTTTTCAATCCAGTCTATGCAGAAAAAAATGAAACTAAACTATAGTTTTGACTTTACAAAAGCTTTCGATAAATGTTCTTCTATAGATGAGTAATTCTTATTATATCTTCTAAAACGGTTGATTTTTAAGTGGAAAATTAAAAATTTTTTTTAAGTTTTTAGTTTTCATGAAACTTGTAAACATATTCTAAATATTTAAAAGAATATTCTCTGTTTTCAAGTTTCATTTAACTCTTTTGTGCAGTGAAATTTGCTCTTTGTGGTCTGGCCTAAAAATTACGAGTACTACCAAAGGTATTAAAACGAACATACGACAGCTATCTATTCAATCAATACTGTATCCGGAGAAAGCAATATACAGAGTTATATAGGAGTAAGTTTCACAAAAGTTTAAAAGACACAGTTGTTCTGAATCTGCATCATTTCCTTTAAAGCATTGACAGAAATGCCACAACTCTCTCCACACCAGTCCAATCATCCACACACTTATCCCGCTATTCCACTGATGCTCTGCATTGTTGGCGCTGACATAATCAAAGGTATAAGCACCTGTAGCTGCAGCTGACTTGGTGCTAGCGCCAGAACCTGTGTCAGCGTCTGGGTCGTCTCACATGCCCGTACACGCTAGCCTCTGTGTCTTCAATCCCTTTTTCCACACATAGCCCACCCCGCACCTTGAAGAAAAGTCCTCATCACTCGCTTGAACAAGCGGAAAAACAAGAAAAATTTTGCGAAAGCCTGATAAGCAAGTATTTTTCACACTTTTCACGCCCTGAAGGTTATGGTTATGCCTGATGACCTTGTGCTTGTGATACACATAAACAACTTCTCGCTACCCTGGTCGCACTTTTGGCCTTGGGGAGCGCTCGCTTCGTAGAAGCAACACATGTGTGTGGGTTTTTCTTTTGCTTGTTCGGCTTTCCCTTACAATTTTTTTTGGCAAAAATAAGAAGACGAAAAAGGGAAAATAATCGAAAAGGAAAAAAACGTAACATTTTCTCGCTTTTGTGTTTCTGCAGTCGTCGTTGTCGTCTTTCAGTTTTCTTGAATTTCTTTCACAACAACTCCAACAACAACAATAGCAGATATAATAATAAGACGTACGTATATGCGACGGACCGGCATAATCGTTGCCTTGGTATTGATAAAACGTATGCTAGTATGGGGAAATGTGACTGCATTCGTATGTGAGAGGGTGTCTATGTGTGTAGAGAGAGATGGGCTTTGTATCCTAAATGTTGCTGACAGCATCCTGTTGATTCGTTGAAAATGTTATTAATTGACTTTAATTTGAACAGGAATATCATTTGTTTTAATGAGGAACATGACAGCAAATCATGACCTATGTAATCAATAGACACAATCTTTAGTGGATACAACAAACTACTCGTATACACCAAACTACTCATATACACCAAATTACTTCTATACTTTTAATTTATCTTTATATTCAAGTGCGATATACACATTCATTTTAAATATATGAATAGTACCCTAATCGATGGCAAATAATATTCCGTTGTCATTTAATTTAATATATTTAGTTCCTTATCGAGTCGAAGGACTTAGTAGCCTATAATCTCAATATTATTATCAATTCCATGACATTTGACACAATAAAACTATACTTATGCTAACAAAGCTAGCTAAAAGACATAATTAAAAAAAAAATTCAACTACTCTCAATATGTATCAAATTAATTATAATACCTTTTTATGCATTATAATGAATTTGTAAATAAAAAAATTAATAAATAATACTCAGCTGATGTTTCAGAGTCACAGATAATTCACAGTATAGTGATAATGAAATTCAAATATCGAAGGTCAAATATTAGGTACACATTTTGTTTCAGGGTAAAAGTAAACGAATTCATTTCCGAAGATTTTCCAATTTTAGCCGGTGTGCCCCACGGTAGCGTTCTAGGCCCTACATTATATGTAATATTCACATCTGATACTCCTATAAGTGAAAGCACGCTAATTTCAACATTTGCGGATGATACCGCCATACTCAGTTGCAATAAATGTCCGATAAAGGCGTCGAGAGCTCTACAAGAGCACTTAGTTAGGGTAGAAGAATGGTTAGGAATGTGGCGTATAAAAGTCAATGAGCAAAAAAGCAAAAACGTAACATTCTCTTTGAGGCCTGGTACGTGTCCAGCCATTCGGCTCAATAATATTGAGATTCCACAAGCTAATGAAGTCACCTATCTCGGCATTCATTTAGACAGGCGCTTAACTTGGCGTACGCACATTTCAACTAAAATTTTAAATATGAAGTTGAAGGTCGTCAAGCTGCATTGGCTAATAAACCACAAATCTACCTTAAGCCTAGAATACAAAAGCCTCCTATACAATGCAGTTATTAAGCCGATATGGTTGTACGGGATTCAACTGTGGGGTAATGCATCCGCTTCTAACATTGCCATAATTCAAAGGTTTCAGTCGAAGATACTTAGGTTAATAACAGGTGCTCCATGGTACATGCGTAACGAAAATATTCACAAAGACCTGAAAATACCAACAGTTATCACAGAAATAAATGCTAGAAAGCAGATATACATAGCAAAACTGAAAAATCACCCGAATCCACTAGCTAAATCCCTCGCAAAACCGATAAGCCGATCCCGCCTGCAGAGAAGAGATCTTCCGGCCTTTTGAAGAGCGAAGCAGAACCGAAATTTTGATGGCCAAATACAATTTGGGTTAAAATTATTTTTTAGTGACTAGTTTTAAGATTTGATATACTTATTGTTAGGCTTAATTTAAGCAAATTCAATAAACAATAAATTCTTGTAATAAAAAAATAAAAAAAAATTTTGTGCATAAATATAGAAAAATTTAAATTTATGAATAATTTGACTGCTTTATAAAGATTTTAAGCGAGTATATTCTAATGATGATTACGATGGTGAGCGACATTTCCAATGTTCGGTGGTTCATGAAATATTAATACGACATACGAGCAGCACTATAGTTCGACTGTAAAATGACTTAGCGGTCAGAATAGTGGTTGGGATCGATCAGGTTAAGAGAACTAGCCTATTAAAGTATTAATTAATTTAATGATTCCATGATTCATTTTTGAATAGATATACAAAATTTTACACATTGTCCAAATTTATGTTTGTAGGTGCAAATGTAAAAAAAAAAACATATTTCAGAAATGGGAATGCTTCCTAACATTGAACCTTGAACAAGTACATTACTCGTAAAACTTTATTAAACAAATATAATTATGTGGTGAAATCTTGCTCAATGAAATCATTTTTTATTGCCAAAATGAAGTGGGACACATTCAGAAGGGAAGGTGAAGAGCTTCTGGAATTATAAATGAAATGTCCTTAGTTGATACTACTCTTTCCTCGAAGATTTTTTAAAATAAAGTTGTTTCATCGAAATGTGTTGATATAAATGATTTAGATTTCATTAAACATTATGGATGGAATAAGAGTAAGAATAAATGGGCACCTCCGGGTTCTTGGGCACCTCTCGGTTTTTGGGCACCTCTGGGTTATTGTCCACCTCTGGGTTCTTTGTAAACAAAAATTCTCATCAAATTTTAGCTGCTTTTTGAGAAAATTTCAATCAATTTATTACAGATAATTCATCTTTTAATGGCGAGAAGTGTTGGGTCAGATCCGTTGAAGCGTTATTCAGTCCTGAAAACTGCGTATAAAATTATCATTGCAACATGAACAATGTGTGATATGGCATCATACTGGTATAAAGATATGTGTCAATCCAATACCGGTGCCAAAATATTTTCTAATTTACATATATAACGTTAATGCTCAATAGTAATTGTGCAACCTTTACATCTACTGTCCTGAACAACGCCACAATGCCGTCGGTGGAAATATCACAACATGCAGTCCCTTTATGAGGATGCAAAGGTCATAGGAAGTTTATTGAATTAAATATCCAGTGGTGCAAACTATGCTTACATCAAATAAATCACGAAGTTTTCAGCGTGTATTACGAATATAACTGCAGATCAGGAACAGCTATAATACTCAAAAAACTTGTTTGGAGTTGTTAAAGTGTCCATAGTAACTCGTAATCGAATTTCCTTCAGGACTCTTAAATGCGGACTGACGGGCATATACAAAAAAAAATATATTGATATTAATAATCAAATTCAATCTGTGCAAATTGCAATAAAGTACACGATTTAGTCCCTGTATAAAAAGCTATATAGTTAATACGTTTATTCATTTTAAGTCACTATTTATTTCTATTGCCACGGCATATAGAATTAACGACTTATGATATTAATATTGTGTACGGTATTCAATATTTCAGAAAGTAAAAATCTGAGGAGATTTTCACCTACAGATTATAAGACACAAATGCGATAGTTCGATCCTTAATGCTACAGGATCAATATTTGGAGCGATATTTTTATGAATCTTGTGCGGATAAGCCGCAACTTGAGTGAAAACTCATTTTTGCCTAGCATTTGAAAACTGTACCTGGCAGTTGTGTCTGGAATTTGAGCAACTCTGAACTATCGATCCTGCACCTTGTTTAACCAACGCATTTCGTGCGAGAAAAACTGTCCACATACTGCGTACACAAAGGCAAACAAACTGACAAGGATATATGACGACCCATGCACTCACACACACACACGCATGCATGCTAGCGCACGCACACCAGCCAGTGCCATCCTACTTAATAAAGTAAAATCGTGCAGAAAAAAAGTGAAAAACAAAAATAAAAAATTCGGTAATTTTTCTGCAAGCGTTTTTTATTTTTCACTTTTTATTTTTGTTTTTATTTGTGTTTTTTTATGCATAAATACAACATTTCCACTAAATGCTGCGCTGAGTGGGTCGAGTGCTTGAGCGCGCCTCATTATGGTCACCACATTATAGCAACGCACAACCCGCTCGCAGGCCTACCGGCCACACACGCGCACACACAACAGCTCTCTCTCCAACTCACACGCACATATACACAATGATGATGTTATTATAACCAACACATTCGCATAGGAGGAGTTGTTCAAAAAGTAAAAAATAACTACAAAAAAATTGGAATATGATTTTTCTACTTTTGTTTTTTTCTCTGTGTTTGGCTCGCATTTTCGTTCAAAAAAAACTCGTTATATGATTACACAAAAAAGAAAGGAAGGATACAGTGGGGAAAATATAATGAAAAAAAGGACCAACAAAATTGACGAGTAGCTCCCGCCGAAAAATAAACCAACAGAAAAATTCACAAAAATGCATCATTGGTGGCGTAATCACATAGGCCTATGTTCAGCTCCGTTGCCTGGACCCCACTCCTGAAGCTGGTGTGAGCGCATGCTTTGCTTGTGCCTGGGAGTTACGCTGCCGATGCATTCACTGCATCGGCATCGTGTTCTGTCACCACACAATATACGAAATTTGTAATCGTTGTCCACGAACATATTTCAGATTTTGTTCTCCTTCTTTTCTGGACTAATTACAAATTTTATTGTTTTGGAATGATAATAGTGAATGATGATCTTTATATGTGATTCTTTTACAAATAATAAGAAGTGAATCGTAGTTTTCCAACATATTAACTTTCAGATTTAGTGCGGTGCTTAAAATCCAGCTTCACAATATATTCTAGTCTTAAAAGGATATTATTATTTTTAAACCTTGCACCATATTTAATTATGTATGCAAGCGGTTGGGGGAATGAAAAGTAGAAACTAAGGTCTTCGACTCGAAGAGGAAAAGATTTAGAAAGAAGCATTTTACATACCGAAATCTCGGCAGGATTGGAACCCACGTCATTTGAATGTGAGTCTAGCATGCTTACAAGGAGCCCACGGAGGACGGCAAGAATTATTTTTGTTACCGAAATTTCACTCCAACAGAAGCGTCATAATTAAACAAACTCAGGGGCTGAACACCACAATCGCAGCCCTTATTGAATTCGGTATTCCCTTAGCCATTAGGTAATGCGTACCAATAAGCCAATAGAAAATCCATAAATATGAAAGAGCTCAGATTATTCACGTTCAAAAACACGGTGAGTCTCTGTACTGTACCATATGTTTTGCTTGTCTCGTTTTCAGTCGCTGACCGAAGTGTGCGGGGTGGAAGAGCACCAGCAGTATTGCAAATAATATACACAAATTAAAATGTTTGGAACCACGAACTTGGAAGATGATCTTGTACGAAATTTGTTGGTGAACAGATCACACAATCAGGAAAGGCAAGGAAACTGATATCTTCTAAATTTTAAGGCTCCTGAATCGTTGAAAGATTTGAGTGTTTATTTAAGCTTTTATATCATATCTTACACTATAACTAATTGTGTTATTTTATCTAAATACAAGTTTTACACAAAACGGAGGAGTGCATATCGTCAATTCGGAGTCCATATTACTCAAACGCATCTTGGCGGCCACTAAAGTCCTTCTGTACATCTTTTGGGAAGAAGTGACATTTTATTGAATGAGGATCTTTAGATTATAAAATAATAGCATACCTCAATTAGGGACACAGACAGATTACTGTAAGTTAACTCGTTGTCGTGGTCCAAAATGCGTTTGCAATGCGCATAAAAAAAGCCACGCCCGTTCTACTCTCAGTTTTTTTACCTTTTCGATATTTTTTGGTGATTTTTTTGCTTTAGTTTTTTCGTTGGTATTTTGTTTTTTTATATATTTTTTTACGTTTTGTGTTTTTTCGGGTTCGTCCTGATGAGGATTTTTTATTCAAGCAGATAATTACATTTAAATAAAATAAAAATTTTATGTTGATGTACGTGGCGTGGTGGGAGTGGGAGTGGAAGTGGTGCTCGGTGCTTGGTGGACGATGTCATTCGGGGAAGGGGGTGTGACAATGCACTCGTAGTAGGCGCGCTAGCAAAGTTGTTGGTTTTGATGGCGCATTATTTTATAATTCAACAGCCAGAGAGTGCAGCTGCAACGGGTTGAGCGTGTGGGACAGTAGCCAAGCATCATTGCTATCCAGCTTTTGGGCGCATTTGCCTCAACATGGCGGTCTTGTAGCGGTTTTGTTATATGAAGTTGGCAATGTGAATCTTTAATTTTAATTCCGCTGGTCTGCGTCTTTCAGCTTTTGGTCAAAAGTCAACCTGAAACGTGTTTGCTCCTCCATTGTACGCGCACTTGTTTTGTTCCACTTTTGGAGGCAGATGAAAACGCCGGTTGAAATGTTAATTAGATGCCCACGAAGTTAGGTGAAACGTCCCCGGCATGTCTAGCTGTAGCCTTATGGGCTTAAACGTTTTGCCGCAATCAATTGGGAATTAAGCCACATGTCTTTGATAATATTAAGGCAAGGGTTTTGATGGACTACAATTTATGCTCCACTAAATACCGAAAAGAAGTGCTGCAAGCATGTGGCACAGTCACCGATTCTAGACACTTTATAAGAGTACAACTCAAACACTTGTTATGTTGTCTGCGTTGTCTGCTTTGAAGCGATTGTTACAACATCCTCAGAAGCGCCTGCAGAAATGTTAAACTTCCCAGTAGGAAACTCGACGGAATGAATACTGTAAATATAAACAATAATATTGTGTTTAGAAGAACTTGCATGATTTTATAAAATATTGCAGACTTTATAAAGTTCTGCAGACTTTACAATATAATTTATATTGAACTATATACGCAAAGCTGTAGTCATGATTCATAATGAGAAAACGATGGTTACATATACCATACTATTTTGAGGCTATATAAATAAAGTGCTTATAGTCTTTTTTACAAATCCATGAAACCTAATTTTGATATTTTTCATTACAGCTTTGCGTCTTTGCTTCTCTTCTTTACTAGCTCAGTTTATCCTCCGAACTATTTTTTCTTTAGTTTTTCCAAAGAATTTTCATTACTTTGAAACCTTATTTTTATACCCAAAAAAGCGACCTCTGCTGTGGCACATATGAACATATATATATATATATATATATATATATATATATATATATATATATATATATATATATATATATATATATATATATATATATATATATATATATATTTTTTTTTTTTTTTTTTTTTAACCAACAACACTGTCTGTGGACACTTTTTTTCATCCAGACTTTACATGCGTATTCTCTGGACAACAGATACGCCTACCTGGCATATACATGTTGACACCTTAGTTACCATTGCAGCAATTCATAGTATCGTACTAAAGATTGGTAGTAGTAGAAATTTGGCTACATTAACATGGGGGATAAATAGGAACTACCACGCCCAAGATTATAATATATTCATCACTAACAAAAAATGTATTATTTACAGTACCGATAAGCAAAAAAAGACTCCAATAATATGCTTACCATTGACCAATATTTTACTTAAAAGTGAAAAATTGGGGCATGATATGTACTGATTATTGTGGGCATGATATATATCAGCTGCCGTACGCAAAGATTAATGTTGAGTATTCAGTTATATGATCCCATATCCCCCTGGCTTAACTCAAAAGCCACTTATATGCGTTTTTTAATTTGTTAAATTGTCAAAGAGGGAAGGGTATCTCGAAGTCGGTATAACCTACTTTCAGCTTTTTTTTACATCTGTATTGGCATGAGAACTCTCAATTATAATCTTCTGGACAAATCCGATCTAGTATCAACACTGAAACAAAAAATATTTATACAGTTCTACACATGGTACATTTATTTTATTCGATTCTTAGGCAGTGTCACAAGCATTAGAAATTGTAGCTCAATGAGCAAATCTTTAGATGGTCTTTTGTCGTTATTTCGCAGTGAAATGAAACCTTTTGAATTTATAAAGATTGATACAATATGAAGCTAACTGTACAAAGCTTATAGTACTTCACGTTGGACGTTTGTAGCAGTATAACTTCAAAGCACACAGTTTCATTGCTTTACTGTGCGGTTATATTTCTCCACTAGATCTGTGACCACACCAACGGAAAATTGGAATGCCTTTTTAAGAAAAAACCTAATGCTAGGGGCGCGATATATCGTTCGGTATAAGTTATAATTTAAGGTCTTCTACCTATACAGGTCATTTCCCACTGGGTGTCACACAAAGCCGAACAAACAAAGACACACATTTGCTCGTACTTAAATTTAAAATGAAAACACAAATAAAAGTGCAGTGCATGCTCAAAGGCAACTCCACTGAAAGTCAGCAGCAGTAACTGCAGCAACACAAGAACAACAACAAACAAATCCACACGTCTCCGCACGGATCGCTCGAAGGCGTCAAATGCTCGCAGCCGACGACTTGAATGCGTTTTAAAAATGTTTTCTAAAAGCCAAAGCGTAGCGCACATGCACACTTTGAGGCGCTTAAGAGCCTCCTCGCATGCGGGTGTGTGGGTGTGCGGTGCGGTGCACTGCAATGCAATTCGCTGCAGGATGGCAGGCATTTGTTATAATTAAAATCATGTTAGAACGCTTTGTGGGCGCACACAGCTGCATGCGGCGGCAATTGCAGCTGACAAGCTCAAAGTAACGCGCGCCACCACAGCCCGCAACAAAATGACAATTCAAATTCGGTACAAAGGAACAGTTTAGTATTAAAATGTGCTTCTTCCTTTTTTTTTCTCTGTGCTTGCTTTTTCATTATTTTTGAGTAATGCAAAAGTTTCATCTGTTAAAAATGTTGAGACTCCTTTGAATGTTGTTTGGTAATGTTGTTATTGCTCTTATTGTTGTTGTTGTCGCTGTATTTCCAGTTTCTTGTAACTTATTTGCGCACATGCGGGGAAATGAAGTGTGGGAACTTGATATTCCATTTGCGGGCATTTGTTACGCACCACAGTTGCACAGCCTTTAATCCCGAGTATCCTCATGTAAACTTTAATGGGCTTCGTAACGAAATTTATTTGTTCAATGTTCTGGTAAACTATTTATGAGAAGAATATTTGTTATTATTTCATGGTGTTACGTGTTGTGATAAGCAGCTAATGCCAAATTTTACAATTCCACAGAAGTCAAGAATAATACAAGAAGGATCGAAGAGGAATCGTGATATAAAATGTAAATTTTGTAAAAATAACTGAGTAAAGTATTAAATATATTATTATAGATTATAACAAATAAATAGAACAATATTAAATTAAATTGTAGGAACATTATTTGTATCACATTTGAAGATAAATAAATTCGAATTACTGAATAGGAGATCGAGTGATTCTTTTAACAGCCCACTCTTGGGGATTTTACTAGATTCAAGCTGATAGAGCCGACACTCTGTTCGAGCAATGAGGATTTTGTCCAACTTATTGCGCAATTCATAAGTGATTATACGGTATATTTTTCAATGCAGGATTGGTCAGCAAATCTAGAAACTTCTCCAAGTTAAGGTGAATAAATACTGTTGAAGTATACCCACATATTTTTTATTTGATCCAACAGAGTACTAATTTACCTGCGAACTCCAGAAAGTTGTTGCCAATATTATTCACTGTCCCTCTAACTTATTATATACTTATTAGCATTATGTCATGATAGCAATATTGTAGCAGGGAAGTGAAGAAACTCTGTAGCCCTCGAAATCCGTAGGCCGTTGGTGCTGCGGCAAAAGCGATGGAAATCGGAGCGAGTATTCGAAATCGATACAAAGACTTTTGGGTGTTTTGGCTCAACTTGAGCTATGATAACCCTTCAATTCAATTATAATGTTATTCATATTGAGGTATAGTGGAAAGTTGGAAGAGCTTGTATGCAGGGATCCTAAGTTTTCAATCGATATATTACAATTAGGTTTTTATTTCTGGTGGCTTCCGTTCACTTCTTCTGTAAGTGGGACATTCTTTCTTTTGCTAAGTGCTCCGATAGGGTCGTGATTATTTTTTGTCCTACTGTTTAGTATGATTGTCCACTTCAAGAGGTACTCACCATATTTTTGTTTCTTATCCAGCAGTTTATTTGTCAATACTTCCTCTACATAGTTTATGCCAAGAACAAAAATCGATATTGTTCTGCTATTATATCAGAAACATTTCATTAATCATGTTATATATCGGGATACTGCTATTTTAATTTTGCGAAGCATGCTATTTTCTTTCTTGAAAATTATTATTTATCTTATTATTAAATGTCGTAAGTAAAATGTTAAAATTCAAAGTTTCTACCTCAATAGGAAAGTGAAATTGTTCATCATAAATACTCCCAGTTCAATTGTAGCGGCCATTTTGTATTCGGTTTGAAAAGCCGTTACGTTGAACATCCTCAGCTTGAGATACACTCGATTGGCATTCATCACATGCTTGTTATATCTAATAAGCGGTGGGGGAATCATTTGTTCACGACCACACTTAAATATATTCCAATTGAACAATGTTTGGCGGAAGGTGTGGCATCTTTTGTTATGGAGTTTATACGCTATCTCGCAACGCTGTTTTGTGTGGCACAAGCAGTTAAAAGAGGGAAACAAACGCCTGGCAGGGTTTCCATGGTGATTCTACGAGATACGTTCAAACGGCCAATTTGATTTGCAAAATGTGCAAAATACAGATCTGTAATAACAAGCAAGTTGACATATGAGCAATCGACAAAAGTTGCAAAATGCTCAGATAAGATTGGAAGAAAGCAAAGTGTTCGAATTTGATTTCTTCGACTGGTGACGAGTTCTTGAAACTTTCAATATGATGCGCCAAAAATGTAGTAAGACTTTCCGCATCGGTGTCGAAAGGTGAAAGAGTGGAAACTGACATGTAAAGCGATTTCGGTGAGGTTCAGAATATAAACGAGCAATTCACAGTGACAGTGCTTCTGTCATCGTTTTCGAAAACCAAGCATTCTTTGCATTTACATACAAAACTATGGGTATATTGTACATTAACAGATTTCATCATAGATACTAACACTGACCGAACCCGCTTCATGGACACCGCCAACACCCCACCCACAATATATTTTTTCTCATGTTAGGTTTAAAACAAGAACACCGCTTCCACTCCGCTGTATCGATCCACGAAATAATGAAAGGATAGCGCAGACAACCCATGTGATTAATTTACCATACTCATATTGTGTATAGGGCTGTAAGTATGCGTATAGTTACCGCGCCCCTCCTCCTCATCATTTTTAAAATGTAAAATGAGGATAAATTTCACAACTCACGATTATTTCAAAATAGCAGACCCAACTCAGCAGTGAAAAATGAGCATCGCTGAACCCCAAAACGGCCGCTGAGACGCACGAGTCGCTGACCACATATTAACCCTTGAGTTGCTGCCGCAGCATACTCGCTCAACTTTCTAATTAAGCCTGTTTAGATGACGAAGCCAGCATAGCAAGAGCGCGGGTGAGACGCGGACGGCCGTCACATTCAGTTGTGCAGAGTCGCGTAAATTTGCGTTGGAAGGGGATCCGGCATGTCTAAAATATCTAAATCGGCTTTGTATGTGTTTGTCCAGTACGCCATAGCGTCTGTTATGTACGTCCGTAGGTAAAATGATGTGCTTTGTTTGGGGAAGTGCACAAATCCTTCACACACATGACCGTTCCCCATTCCCACAAGTAATTGCTGAAACAACGATGCTGCTGCCCCACTAATTTTAATATTTGCCAATGCCGCAAAAGCGCTCTGCTCTCTGCTACTCTACTTGTATTCACATTTAACATGTAGACACACAATGGGCACTATTCCCCTAAAACCAAACGTGTCTAAGAATCGCTTCGAGTTGCACATGCACACAACAACATCATTAGAGAGAAATAATTGCCCTCCCCGCTTGCAGCAGCCACATCCTGTGCAGAGTGTGTGTGCACACAATAGTATGATTTGTCATGCCAACTCCTCCAACGAAGCACGCGTCCGCTTACAACTCGTGCTCGTGTACGAGTAGGCAAACTTTCATGCATATTTTCAGGCGCTGCAGCTGTCTAAACTCTAAATTGTAATGAGCAAGTGTGCAGGGTTCGTACTTGCAGCCCCTGACACTTCTCGCTTGCGACAAAGCCGTTCAGGTACAGCGGAGTGAGTGGGCAGAGTGGATCGGAGCGGTGGGTAGGCAGATGTATGCATGAGGGAAGCTACGTGTAGTTTGGGGCTTTGGGTGGTGTTGGCAGGGGCATATGTAAGTGTTTAGTCTGCGTCTGCTGCACACCTACACAGCGACATAGCGACTCATACCCCCTTACAAACACACACACACACACACACACGCTCTCATACACACTTGTATTTAGATGCCAAATTGTAATTAAAAAAATTTATTCAAAGTAGCGACATAAAAAAGGACCAAAAAGGACGCAGTCATTTGAAAATGAAAACTGCAAAAAACCCAATGCGCTAAAACTGTGAGGGTATTTTTGGGTATTTTATTTTTTTAGGGGTTTACAAAGTTGAAAAGGTTGTCGGAATAGAAAAAGCTGCTCTAGGTATGCACGTTTGCCCAGAGCTGCTGCCAAACAAACTCCCCCAATAGACTTAAAGTTTTTTTTTAAATTTTTTTTTAGATATTTGCTTCAACATTGTATTGAAAATAACTTCTGTTTTTTTTCTGTTTTTGTGGAACTTTAATATAAACGGATTCCAATGCCGGCTCATGTTCTTCATTAAAAGGTGCCATTATATTCTGAACAAAAGCACCTCATAAAGTGTGACACATGCACAAGTGCTACGTCAACTCGAGTCCATCGGAAACAAAGAGCAGCCTCATCTTTTCACTTTTACTTTAGCATCTCTCTAACTTCTAGAATTCTTATGCGCTCATTGTAAGCGCAGATGTCTCAAACTTGCACTTTTACACTCCTTTGTCCCTTTATTCGTGCTGCTAATGGCTGCTAGGCACAGCAAAGAGCTAAGCATCCTATTTTGAATGACATTCAACGGCTTTGTTCTGCAGTCTATCACTGACAATCTGCCAGCTCCACGCCTGACAGTGTTCGAAGGATATATATCACACAAGCTTGGTAGCTTATTTATTTACTCGTAAAGTGAGGGGCAAATGTTCAAGAACCACGATTATATTTATGATTATTTCTAACGCATTTTAATAATGGAGTTTCGAACAATATAAATTAAGATTGCGATAAACTACACCCGCAATAGAGCAGGAGCTGGAAAAGAATACTTACTATTAGTGGAACAAGATCGTTCGAAAGCAAGATTCTGTTGTAGATATTTCGGCCCTCTCTTCGATAACGGCATAGCCCGAATTCTATTGAACCACAATTTAAATAAACCTAATGATATCGTAAAGGATTTAAATACAGCAGCTGTGATTACCATTTCATGTCGAAAGAATTGAAGTCGCTTCTATATTGAAATATATATTCATTTCGAAGGACAACAAAGAATATGATAGAATCTCCATTGAAAGGCGCAAATTTGGAGTTCCTAATTAACACCGGTACTCGCATTGCAGACGCGATTGGCGGAGTTTTATAAATACATCTAAACCCGATTTAATATTGTTTTATAAATACATTTAAACCCGATTTAATATAGTATTTGGATACTATTATTAGAAGCCACTTTAAAAACTGTAGACGTGATAGAAATGTCATCTTAGAATACATGTAGCAGTAGCGGGGATACTTGCACGGAAAGTGAATGCACTGAAGTAATAAATCTTGTTAGTAGTATATAGAACAATATGGTCTAACCACAGGATCTATTATTTTCGAACTATAACCGTAGCTTTATAACCGTATTCATATGTTGTTCCATATTTAGTCACATCCTTAACCACATACAGCATCCAGTCAAAACACAAAGAATCATTGTCATCAACTAATTTTCCAGCAATGGGTTTAATAATTTCATTTTAAATTTTTAGTGAATTCATGGTTTCTATTAAATCCTCATAAGAGTATGTATTGTCGTAAAAAGATAGGGTGCAACATGATGTAATTGCGCATCCTGCACTGTGTCCTGTTGCAGAACACAAATCTGTATCCTGCGTCAGGGTAAATTGCACACAAAAACACCCCAGTAAAAACACTTAACACGACGGCGACATGCACTTGAGCTGCACAAAAGCACACATACAAGTGTACATCCTCAAAAGGCAAGTCCTGTGCACCATAGACGTACGTATACACGAACATAGCAGTGCTTTGCACGGAGCGCTCTATGCTCGGGGCTACGCTTAGTGCATTAGAGATGTGTGAGGTTGCATGGCGCGGCGGCAGCTCATGTGTGTTGACATAGAATTGCCACATAGATTTGCCATAACAAGTTCAGCGTATAGCGCAGGTGCGATGCTGGGTCTGGACAGGCAAATGCAACTATGCTCCAGGAAGCGAATGCATGAACGAAAGTGAAACAGCGCTTTTAGGGGTGCATGCGGGTGGTTCTACTGTAATTGTACAATTCAAAGTTGGCATGGAAAAGCAGTTGCAACTCCATGCATTGGGGCTGTCAGTGGGCTGAAGGACGTTTGCGAGGAGCAAGGACGACGTGCCAATAAGCCGGCAGCAGCATCAGCAGGAAGGTAGTTGGGTAAGTGGTAAGTTGGAGTTGCAGCTCGCATAAATATTAAACGCGTACTCGTTTGCGACAGTGAATGCTGACGACATGTGGAGGCGGCATGTCTGTTGAAAAAATCTTTGCAATTGTACGACTCAATGGCTTAAGGACGGGCGCAAAGAATGCGAAGGCAAAGAAAAAGTTAAACTTGGAGTAGTCACTGTGGAGAAAAAAAAAGCGAAAATGAATGCACATATTCAGGGTGAGCAGGAGAGGCCACTTGAATGGAACACTTTACGCGCGACTGAATCGCAAAGGCAACCTCCCGCTGTTGCGGCCAACAACAGCGCCTATTCAAGATGCAGTGCCTCCACCCAAAGTTCAGTTCCACTCGCCCCCATGCACCAGACATGTCTGGTATGCGCTATTGTGCTGTGTCCTCTGAATGTGTCTACGTGCTTTAAAGAGGGTTGATAGTGCACGCACGGTGGTTGGGGCCTGCATTAATACTACTAGCATCAGCTGCCACATATGAATACTCGTACGAGTACCTCCTTCCAGTTCTTCTGGTAGCTTCAAATGCAGTTGCTCGCCGCATTCGCATTCGCATAAGGAGAAAGTGAAGGAATATATTTGAGCAAACACTGAAAGCGAAAGGATATTCATATGAATGCCTTGTTTTTCACTTTACCTGACGCCACCACGAAGGGCGCAAAGATGCAACCAAGTGAATTGCATAAAGAAGGCGACACAAAGCACAAACATATTGGTATACAAATTTGCGAATACAGTCATTTTACATGCCAAGAGGGTCCGACGCAGGAAAAGTTGGTATTTTAGAAGCTATTCTGAAGTATTACAATTTACATAAGGGAAAAGGGCTAAAGTAGAGAACTTTTTTGCGATATTTCATACAATTTGTTAGCGTTGAGTACGATGTTAATCAGCAGGGAGTCGACTCGACAAGCGATAGAAATCGGCTGTAGTGCTTTGAACTTGGTGGTAGCTTCCATTCAAATGTCTTGGTACAATGCTTAGAGCTGATGGCACTCGAGAGCAGCAAAGTAATTAAAAATATACTGCTACCTCGGAACTAAAATGGCGTCATCAGTACACCACGGTTTCACCAATCTATGTGCGGGTAGCGAGTTAAGAAATTTTAGAGAGATGTATGGATGCACGATGGAGGATATATATGTATCAATAACGGCGCCATCTTCGGCCTAAGATGAGATTTATAGTAGCCAAGGAATGGCGATGTGTTTGCGAGTAGATCTCTGCAGTCACTAAATTTACCTATGGGGCATACTAACACCCCGTCACAGTGACCCAGTATGCGACTCTTACTTACTCTACACACATCACTCTCGAAGATACTAATGTTAACGATATATATTTAGAAGGCCTATGGCGATTTGCGTTCCCACATAGTTCTGAGTAGCAATATACCTGGATTTCAATACGAGTCCAAAGCGACTGGTATGAAATATCTGAGTACAGACAATTACTAGAATGCGGAGAAAGAAGCTTCATAATAACTTTTAAGGTTAATTAGTTTATTCAACACAAAGATTTATACAAAACATTTCCATCCCTTTCAAAGTTCCTTGGATATTGGTCAGTCAATTATTTTGCTTAAGTACTACAGCATATTTGAATAGCTTTACAAATCTGTAATAATGTTTCTCAGAACAAAAGCAGTTTTCTGTAGAGATAAAGAAATGTTGATCATTCCTAACAATTTTATCGATATGAATACTCTGTTCGATTCATCTTGTTTATGGTACCTGCTTTGGTTATCGTCAACCATTATTTGGAAATTATTCAATCTCATTACAAAAACTTACATTATACAATTCAAGGTATAGAGGTCTTTTCAATAAAGAAAACTTCTATATTTTTGATCAAATCAATCCACAAAGAAGAGATAAAACTTCTGTGAAGTGCTGATTGTGCATTAGAAAGACAACCATTAACCATAGAAGTGTATCAAGCGATGAATAATGATTTGTTATAATTTTATAATTTGTGAATAATCGCAGCAATGGACTCATTGGTGACTCGCTGCGGTACAGAGTATGGCGTGGCTTGAAAAGTAAACAATTCTGTCAGCTGGATTTCAAAGCAATATGTGTATATGTTCGTGGCACTGTCCTAACTTTCTTTTTAAGGCATCTTATTCGCATTACATAATTCATGCTATGGAACAGACTCGAAAATTAACAGTGGGAGGCGAATAGAGTAATAAGCATTTTGGATTGCTGGATATAAAAACTTGTAAAATTCGTGAATACCTCCAATGCAATTTTTCGCTATTACAATACTTTTTTACACTCCACAGAGCTGAAAAATAAAAAGTGGAATGAAATATTTACTTCACATTCGTACAGAAACTCTACTGAGCCTTTCTTTGTGCATGCTATGTCCGCATGCAAAACAATAAAACGTCATGGAATTGCGATCAGACGATGAAATGGCAACGCCGCTCTTTACGATACCACCGAAGGCGAAAATTGCAAAAACTTCCAATAAAACCAAGCGAACTAATGTCCTTTATGGCAAAGGATGGAAGCATATTAAATGCGTTCTTAGAAGGAAACTTGCAAAGCATTGCGTAGGCCGCATACGCGTAGTTACACTTTCGCATATTTTACTACTTCAGCGGCAGCCAGCATCCGCTGCGCCCCCACCTACGCAGCAACGAAGGTGCTCGTTTGTGAGGCAATGCGACAGGGAATGGTCTCATCTGTTGTCGAACGCGACATAACTTTTTATACTTTTGTTTAGAATAATGCTCGTTAGTAGTGCTGCAGGTTTAGGGTGGTGGTGATGGTGTCGATGGTGGTGTGGGGTATGAGGTTGTTAAATTTTAATGTGCCTATATCGAAATGCGTGCGTGAAAAAATCTATAAAATAAAACCCGCACCCCATACTCTACGTGCCAACACGGTGGTTGCTTAGCGAAGGTAGCACAGCTGATGCTGCCTGGCTCCACTACACAGTGGCCTGGTTGCCGGGCCACTGTGGCTGTCACAGTAATCGCACGCCTCACCTATGAATTTCGCATGAGCAGCACATACAAGTGCCACTTCAAATAAAAGAATTCTCGTATAAATTCGTAAATTCAGGACTCCTAATCAATATTGCACATATCGAATATCCGCATGAATTTTAAAATGAAATCAATGCCATGAATTGTTATGTGACTTGATATTTGACACTTGCGTTCGATTGCCTGCGTACTCGATTTGAGGCAATATGCAAATTACGTTGCCACTTCTATCGAGCCAGGACAATTTGAAATGCGTGTTCAGAAACTATGAGCGAAATCTTAATACTCGCAATCAGAAATCTAAATTCGTTGAATTTCTGATTTGCTGCGTCAATCTCTTGCATCTGAGTCCTGCTTTGCACACAATTTTTCCCAAAAAGAAGTATAAAATGTGTTCATCATTAGCTTCACTGAGTCCACGACCAGTTTATATTAAGTGCTAACTATATAATTCGACCGTTTAATTGTAGTGCATACATTTTTAGGGAGTTGTTGTGCTTCTATTATGTGATTGTGTCTCTTAAGATTCAATAATATTGATATTTGCATGCCCTCAATCAGTATTCATGGTTTAAATAAACAGCTACAACAACATTTAGGGTTGTACCGACGTTGGTTTTTGACAATATTATCGTACCTATCGGAGCAATGGCTTCTCTATATGGGTTCATCAGTTCTGTTGTGCTTTGTGAAATCGTCACCGACACTCGATTCGTGGAGAATAGAAAGATTAAATCTTCAACTAGATCAGCAGTTGAAACAGTTCTCACCAGTACATCATAGTTCAATTGCATTGAGGGTAGCATCTGAAAGTAGTTCCATCAAAATGCAAAACAGTTCGAGAAGATAAAATACTATATTTGAACTTAAGAACGAGAAATCCAAGTGCAAAACAGATTGTGAAGATAAAATACTGAACTTAATAACGAGAAATCCAAACTACTATTGAATATTGTTAGGAATATTTACATCTTTGGTACGGAGAAAAACTATTCAAAATAATTTGTTTTGAATAAATCGATATTTAAATTTAATTTGATGTTTTATTTCAACAGTACCAATGTTTTCCACATAAGCGGACATAAGAAGTATTGAATGTATTTCCAACCTCTCCGCTATTTAGAACTTGGTCCGGGAATAGGTCTTATTATACATATATGAATATGTATTTTCATAGAAAACTGAATGTATATCACAATGTAGTTTGTACTGAAATCTGTTCAACTTAGGGTTGTGATATAAAAAAGCACAGACTTTATGTGTTCACATACTTCAACCATGAAATGTAAAATTAAAAACATAATTTCCTGTCGAAAAAAAGAAGCACCGAAATGAATCATTTGAATTCATAACAACTTGTGAAATGAAAACTTTTTTCGATAAGTTAAAAACACATTCAGCTGGCTGAATGGTCCTCACAATTTGGATAATAGCAAAACTGTTTCAAGTGTTGATATATTTATATTCCCGGGAATAACACCAGAGTACATGGACAAACAAGTTATTAATTTGAAGACTATAGAGCTGAAGAGCCCATCAAATTCGATTTGATTCAGTGATTTCGCAACCAATGAACAAAAATCACTGCTATAAAATAACGCAGGTGCGAAATTAATTTATAACACCCCTTACTTCCCAATCTTCACTGCTGACAGTAAATTTGGAAACTACCCGTAATTAGTGTGCCAATTCTAGAAACTTTTTTCACATCAATTTTCAGTTACTTACAAGCAACGCACATGTAAAATTCGGTGGTGGTTTCACAAATTTATACAATTTACTGAGGGAATTCTCATTTGATCAGAAATAATAAAAAATGTCATTCAAAGTATTAGAAGAGCCAAATACAAAAAGTGGAAAGACAATGAAAACACTTTTCAAAACAAATAAGTAAATAGTGATAAAAGTCGGTCATGCAGACAATTGTAAGTCCACTACATTATGCTTTATTAATCTTTGGACAAATAGAAAACATTTAAGTTTAGAGGCAAATTTTGTGCTAAGAACAATTTACGCTAAAACATGCTAGAAAACTCAATAAAGGAATGACAAATGTGGACATGCTCCTAGCTTCTTTAGTTAGTGGTAGGAGTGTTGATGGCCCAAGTTCGGACAAATTTCAGTCATGCGCGGATTTATATAAAATTTCAGGTAAACAGTTAAATTAGTTTTTGAAATACACTCATTCAACGATGAAGGAGTATGGCACGTCTCTTTTTGAAAGGTACAAATATTTATCCAAATTTAATATATATTACAAAGTGTGTGTAGTGTATACACAACGAAATAGTAAACAACGATTTCATTATTTGGGAATCTAATTTAAAAATAAATTGGAACGCCGGAATAACTTTCGAAGCGAAACTACCCCCAGCACAATAAACCATTCTGGTCTTATTGGCGATATAAAATTTGGGCATAACAAAAGGTGATGTTTTGAAGGTTTCTTTCATTTGTGAAATGCGAATGAAATATTAGAAAAAGTTTTTTGGACAACTATCTAGATTGTCTACCTTCATTAATCCAATCATGTTCTGGGTTATATTGCTTCAATTTAAACTTTTCTTTAATTCACTAAATAGTATAGGGTCACTTGCACGGAACGGACAGATGATCAAAATCTAGAAATCGACTTCTACTATAATCATAACATACTAGGATACAGACAAGACAGACTGATGCTCATTTAAAATTGGGTTTGTTCTTAAATTCTCTATACTCTTCAATATCTTTTTGTCTGTCTTCTAAAAGTTCCCCATGAACCTGTGTACGAGTATATTTAATCGGAAATTTTTCCTACCGAATTGCAAGATAAAGAGGAAATGTCTTTGATGGTATACCTTATGCTCCTTTCGTGGGTCACTATACGTCCTTATCAGGGCTATTCTACAAATAGAAAGACATGGCTGAAATTGACAATTTACCTGTGTAGAATTATTTTATAAACCTGCCTATGATATACAATTTCTAATCAATTTAATATAAGATTTCTTATAAAAAAAAACTTATCTATTCTCCCGATAAAAGGGATAAATGTGACCTGTATACAAGTATTTTCATAACTTAGTAGAAGAAATTGATAAAATCTGAGATTGGTGAATTTCAAAATAGCCTTCAGTAACTGAAACTTGTTTCCCAGACTACATCATATACTTGTAAATTAATGAAGATTATTTCTCAGCGAATTTATTGACCAAACAAGTGGCACACGGTAGTTTGCAATTGTGTATGTTTGGTTATGCCTCCATAATAATTTTCAGAAAGAGAATTATTGAAACATTTTGGCAGATCTTCTAGCTATTTCAGACACGCCACTTGCCCTCATCAGAGATCTTTCATTGAAAGGCAATTTTCTCCCAAGCATTTATTATGTCTCAGACATCAGCAGCACAACAACTATGAATCCTCCCAGGAATCGAACCTGGGCATTCAGCTATTGTAATCTGTCCGTCCAGACAACTACGCTAACTGCAGGTGGGGAACTCACTGATCAAATTCTGTCCATGTACTGTCTCATTCCACCGTACTCTCAACTACTGTGTCACATTATTACCCCTCATTTGTCCCGTTATGTCTCTCTTTCTATTTTTATTACATATTAGTGGTGTCAAAGTTTCTAGAAATAAATTTAAATTGCAACCTATCCGCACATTACTCTAGTGAATCCTTACTTATTATTTCAGATATTATTCGACCTCTAGACAATATTTAAGTTTAATTAAATTTAAGATTCAAAACCACCAAATTTTTAGAATATGTTATGAACAAAAAAATGTGTCTAGGGAACATTTATTCGCTAGCAGAAATGTCCTATTTTGTATCTTTATCGAAGTTACTCGCATGAATAATTCTTCTGCACCACCCTGCCATTCAAGTGCATACTACGAGAAGCTCTCATTGGCATCCTTAGACAACCACCATCGGACGATTCAGCAAAACTTGAACAATATGCTTTTTCGGTAGAGCTCAAAAAGTTCAACTAGGCAAATGTGAGCGCTGCAACAGGAGCAAGGACATGAACCATCAATAATGCTTTGTCGAAAACACACCCTAACGACGGTTGCATAGCGTATAAGACACTCCACTGCAGCCAATGAAAAATGTTTGCTAAGCGGGCACAAATGCTAAAGTAGAATAGTAAATATTTAATTTATTTTTCAAATATCTTATTCCTTTGTAATGTAATTTTCAATATAACTCCACAAGTAACACAAACTACTGTCGGATTCACATTGTGTGACAAGAAAGTTACTTTAGTTCATTTTATAGATGAGAAAACCCAGCGAACATGACATTCATCTCTCATAATGTGAACTTGGCGTAACCAACATTTTGAATCTAGTGTAAAATTAATTTAACTGCTTTAAGAATTTGGCTCTACTGAAGTCGTATAAAAAAGTAAAAACAAATCCAATTATTAAGGGTGGGTTATTTAATCGTATGACAAAATATTCGTCCCTATCCAACACACGCACAAGTCATGTGACATTTCTGACATAGACACCAGACAGGCAACCTAGTTATTGCATGTCAAGCGATACTCAAGTGTCCTCTAATTATTGTGTGCATATGTGTGTGTAATTGGAGGCAGTCTTTTGGCATTTAAATTGCTGGTTATAAAACATTTGCATTTGGCTAATTATTGGGCAAGGACATGCTAATTGCCATGACAGGAGAAGAGGGCTTTGAAATTCTTAAACTGAACAATCTGCGCTATTGTAGGCACGTTGTGGTGGTATAGTGCCAAGCAATAATCCAAAGTGCCTCGAGCAACTTAACACAGTTATTCAAATTAGCTTCCAATAAACCACACCCACATGGCTCGCAGAATATTAGATGGCATGGCGCCTAAATAAAATGCAACATGTCCTTTTCAAACTGTAAACAAAAACTTCGCATAAACCAAATTACCGACGAGAAATTGTTTATTGTTATTATTATTGTCATCCAGCGAAATTGACGTGTGTGCGACAATTGGCAAACTTGCAAGGCATGCTTCGCAGCTTAAGAATGTGAGCAAAATATAAACAATTGCACTCCCACGGGAATGCCGTCTGGCGCTCTTTAGAACGCTCATGCGTGGAGCACCAAATAGAGAATGTTCCACTCTACACACTCTACAAAGCGGCAATGTTATCAGGTCCTTTTAGCGACAGGATGTGATGAAATCTGCACAGTTCGCGGTTGTACGTTGTAGCTAAAAGTCGCATTCCTCGCAAATATGCCCCAGTAGCAACTTTTATTAAATTATTAACTGCTGAGCTTGTGAAATAGTTACAATAACATAAATTGAGACACCCAAAAAGGAAGTGCGAACATGAAAAGTGCCAAATTGAAAGTTTATTTTATAAAAATATTTTATGTAGACTAAAGAGTGGTAAAAGAGCTCATGCCGTGCGATTGCTCTGTACAAAAGCCGCTGTCATTATCAATAACTAAATCCGGCGGCATTTTCATATAAATGACGTACTCGGTGAGTGCGTTAAAGTTTGAGAACTACACTAAAAATAATAATTACATATATTTAATATGCCTTAATATTTATGTACGCTTTGAACAAACCTTTTAAACTATTAAAAATATGAGCAGTGACATAAATTGTTGAATTTGTGTTAAAAACAGTGGTGATCTACAAAGTTAGCACATGAGCGGCAAATCACTAAAGAAATGAACGAACTCTAAATGCTTTGAAAGACCATATGGACTGAGATTTGTACGCTTTTGCAAGGACCCGGGATTACCTTGTGGGAGCCGCACTATATGCACACCGTAGAACTGAGCAGGTAAGTCAATTGATTCATGCATGCTCCAAACCGAAACTCGACTTAATTCCCAGCCGCAAATGCGGCCTTGCCAATTTGACCGCAACAGCTGAAATATCATTGAAGTGGAAATCCTTCGTTAGTATGGATTATATTTATATTTCTCTGCTTTCGCTGCCCGTAACTGCAAGGCGATTTATGTACGGCGATTACCAAACAGTGAGCAGCAAAATCGTTGAGCCTATTGATAAAGGTTTTCCTACAAGATTTTCGGCTTAATTCAGAGGGAAAACTGAAGGATCATGTGTGCTTCCAAAATGGTTTGAAAGCGGATTAAATAAAGTTTTGTATTTTATTGAGTTACTCATTACGCAAACAATCTTATTGCATGGTTATATATTGGAAATTAATACTGAGCAATGTACTCGTACCAATGCTACTTAATTTTTGATTCTCATATCTAAATACAATTAAAATTGATAATAATACAATTAAAATTACATATTCAAAGAGGTAGTAAATAATAGGCTGCAAAACAAGATGTGAAATTCTAGATAATCTACATAATCCTACATCCCATTGAGGATACTATAGTATTCAAAGTAACAAAACTTTACTTACTTTAGTCAGTTACTTCTGGAAGAAGTTGAAGGATTTATGACTAAAAAAGTTGGTGAGCTTTTCCATATGATTTACACTGAACATTTAAAAGATTTGCATTATCTGCTTTGTGGTTGATCAGCAGATAACTTTAGACAAAATGCGGACTCAACCATAATTGTTGGATGAGTCGGAACTATCGAAAAAGAAACAAACTTTGAGGGAAGATACAAATGATACAACTTGTTAGTATATTGTCTTTACTCTAGATCAGCGATGGCCCAACCCCTGACCCATGTCAGGGGTTTGAACAGAACTCAGAGAGCACTGCTCACTGCCGCCAACCGTAGTACGGAGTAAAGAAATTTAACGAAAAGAAACCAGCTTCACATGTAACTAAAATTTATAAATGTCGCGATTTTTGCGGGGCAATATAAATAAAATTGTGAAAAATCGAACACACAACCGAATTAAAGCCAGGCCTATTAACGCAACTGAAACCTTTGTGACTTGCATTCTGATTGAGGACCGCAAAGCTCTTTTTGCGATCACTTTAGAACAGTAATATTCAATCAATTCCGTAAAGCTTTTGGGGTTAAAATCTCAATCAAAGGGAAAGCTCAGAAGCCAGTTCGCCACGGCCATAGGCTTGGACGAATTAAAACTTATATTAAAGGGGTAAAAGCCTTCCGTAGAGTCTTTCGCCCTCTATATCAAGTATTGAAAGATTTGCTGTGAGCGCAATTAAAAAACAGCTGATATCAAAGCAATTGTAGTTTGTGATATTTTTTTAAATTATTTCTTACTAACAAATTAGTGTTGGGTCTGTGCAAATATTAACTCTCCAGTTTAACTAATTTTTAACATTTGACAGCTTGGCGCATGTTGAGGGGGCATTTTGAAAGGCTTTTACATTTTTAGTGTTCATTCGCTTGAACAAAGACTTCAACAACTACAGAGATGTGTCAACGCCACACTTTCTATTTCCATATTAAATTTGATGGACTTCAAGAGGTAAAATCCCCTCGAAATGCGCCCTCAACATTCGCTCAGCTGTCATGTTAGCTGTCAAATGTTGAAAATTAGCTAAACTCATCGTCAGGACTGCCCACATAGCGATGTCCCGTTCCCAGTACTATTTTTAACCCATCAACACTGGACCAACCCAACTATAGTATTTTGGGAAGAAATAATTTGTGCTAATATAAAAAATCAGACACGCAACTTTACAATTAAAATGTTTCTACTTTTGCTATCAGCAGTTTTTTAACTTCACTTATGACTGCTTTCTTAATTTTGGACATAGAACCCGAAAATCAACAGAAACTATCCAGAAACTATCCTCTTGAATGCACATTGGTGTGTTTATCATAAATCTCAAGTGACCAGTCAAGAGAGAGGAGTATGCAAAATGGCATGTTCGCCTTCCTTCTTACTTATTGTATGCCGTAGGTTTGAAAATCACCCGCTACTACCCTTTAAAGAGTTCATCAGGCAATTCGAGTTACTCTTGCATACAATATTCAACATAAGCGACTTTAAACACCTCTACATACTTAGTCCACAAAGCATTACAAACTACACTATGTACACAATGAGAAGTGGGTATGCAGCATTTCTGAAAGTGTTTTCATGTCCTCACGGGAAAGCACTTCTAAAAGGCTGCCACTTAATTTCCCCTGCGAGACTATATGTGCGAAAGTATTTTTGTATCAGCTTCGAGCAGCCAGTTCCAATGAAGTCAATTAGCTTCTTCTGCAACCGGCATTTGCATAAATTAGTTACTGCGTTCTATATGCGGAACGCGACCAACACAAAACCGCTTGCAACCCGCTGGTGCAGCACGCCAGCGACTGTGACAAACATACACATAAAATTCTTTTAAACTGCTTTTAAATTGAATTTTCTATTTCTAATTTGATTTTCTGCTCTCGACATTTCTTTCATCTCGTTCACAGGCACGGCATACAACCGACCGACGTAAACAATACCCACCCCCTCCACACGCCAACCAAGCATAGCCAGCAACCAACAAAGCCCCAACGCATTACAACTCAACTCATCGCAACTCAACTTCGCACATTTGCCAAGTAGAAAAAGTTTTCAATTCACGAGTACAAAAGTCGTCCTCCACACCACCTTTAACTCCCACTCTCACTTCCATTCCCATTTTGCCACAGCCCATCCCAGTTCGAGTCCTCCCTCAACGCACACCGAGAGACGAGAAAATAACAAACTTGAAAAGTTTTTTAGAGCACTAAGTGCATCAGAGGTTTCCATTTGTATTCATTTCCCCCGACCGCACGCCACTGCACTACTGCGCACTGAGAGCCGGTGTCGACACCGGTAAAACTTTGCCTTAATACTCACAGTTGCAGGAACGCGGTTAGCAGCAACTTTAGAGGCCACCGCTCAACCACCCAACCACCCAACACCCACGCCTGCACCTTCACCAGAGCCAACAACACGCACAAGTGGCTTGCTGTGCTCCTGGGTAGATGGTGGCAGCGACTACAACTGCAAAAACGCATTTCAGAAATTGATGTCGCCTAAATAAAAAATGGGGACAGCAATGTGCGCCTCACTTTATACAAGTTGAATGCAGTTCATAAACTTAAGTGCCGACGGGGGCGACATAGAAATTGCTAAGTAGTAGTTTGTGGCCACAACCACAACAACGACAACAACCGCAGTAACGCCAACACCAAATCAGTAAGCAGAACACATTTAATCAAAGATGGCGACGCATTCAGTGATTTGTTGCATTCTCCTCACTTGCTCAGTTTTAATGTTGCAATCACGCACCGGCAACACCGCGCCCACTCATCATTTAACCATTGGCGTGGAAGGCGACATACCGAAGCTGATTATTACATCGTCGGAAGTTGGCATCACGCCAAGAAGTATGCATGCGGCAAACACCGCGACCGGATTTATGACGAAGGAGTCGAAGCACAATGCACAAAAGTTGAAAAATAAATCTTTGAAATCCCAGTACGCCAAGAAACGACAATTTTATTCCGCTGCCAAAGAGAAGATCATGTTCCACGAGAAAAATATTTCACCAGCGGCAACAACAATGCAAATACCTGCAACAGTAACAACTCCAACCACAGCACTAAAGACATCGACTCATATTGCAAGCACTGGAAATGCTACACCGATTGAAGCTTCTACCGTTGAGAATAATCAATATACAACCACAGAGGTTTCAGCACCCTCCACCACAACTGCAACCAATATAAGCAATGCCGCCACCAGCATAACGCAGCCACCATCAGCAAGCGAGACGGATACCACAGCAACGCTGGGAAATTTGCCATACGCACGCCAAACACCGGATGCTCCATTGACACCTACACTGAGCCATGCCGACGCTGCGAGATTAGTACAGACAGTAGCAGGTGCTACAATAGTAGACGTTGACAGCAGCACCAGCGTCATTACGACGGAAGATATAAAAACTTTGGCAGCAACAAACGCTACAACCGAGACACCTACAACACAAGCACCAAAAATAACAACAACGATCACAACAACAACCACGGCGACATTAACTGCCACAACAGCATCACCAGCGCCTCGGCTGATAACAATGGAGCTCGTCTCGGCTGCTGCTCAGGCACTAGCAAAAACCACCACAACAACGCCAAAACCAGCAACAACAATGACAACAGCGCCGCCGCTGATTACAGCAGAGTCCTTTGCCAATGCAGCAAACAAAAACAAAACAATAACAACAACAGCAGCAACTATGACAACTACATACATTAAAAGTAGTAACAATGGCGACGATGATGTTGCCACCCATCATCCAGAAATGGTAACATCGGAATTGGCAACGAACACAAAAGCTAATGCCAGTCGGAGCGAACTAACGACGACTCAGACACCGCCCGCTACAGCTATGGCAACACCCGCGGATAGGGCGAGCGATAATCTGCAACCTGTGTTGACATCGGCAGCGACATCACCAACATCAGCAACATCAGCAACATCAGCAACAGCAGCGGCAACTGTGACAACAGGGACAACGGCATTACCAGCACAATCGTCTACACAGCAGGCCAGCATTATCCTTACACAGCAGCAGAGCCAGCCACGCCAGCACGATGGCATCATTAAGCTCATCGACTTGGAAAAGCATGATTTGAAATCGATGGATGGGTTGCGGGAGCCACACCGCCCCCATGATGACGGCCACGATGGAGTCAAAAAGACCAAAAAGAAGCAGCTAATTGACAAACACTTTTCAGTCGTTGACACAGCGGCTATCGTCACGTCTGCACCGGTTGCCCACGGCAACAGCGTAAAAGTAGAAAGGCCAACTGCGCTGCCCACACTGCTGCCCGTGCCGAATGGATATTTAGGCCCCATAATTATGGAAGAGAAAACATTCAGCGTCATTCATGCCAACAGAAACAAGCAGCATCAGAGCGCAATATCGTCGCAATTGCGCGATGGTCGTTTTGTGGAAATAATCGCACCCACCGCTTTACTAACCCAGGAGAACGCAACAACCACAAAAATTACTCCAACAGTAACAGTTCTGCCTACAGCGAAACGTGTGGAGCACACACAAGATGTGCCAGTGCTTTCGACAACAGTTTTCCAAGTTCCGGAAGTACTTACCAGTACCACGCGTTTGCCAGTTGACACGAAACTAGACCAGGACTACAAAATTGAGAAAAGCTCATCAGCCGAGAATGGAGATCGCACAGAATCAAAGATATCAGACATTCAAATTGAGGTATATGATTCGACAATTGATTCTATTGTCGCCTCAACTAACTTCAAGGATGGTGATGGATACTTTCCACCACCTGTGGAACCGCCAGTTGGCACTACGAAGCCACCTTCATCCGTCCCGACCCAAGAGCGCTTCACGCAGTATGTGATTGATCGCACAGATTCCTCCACTCAGGAGTCAAGCCTCGGCATTGTTTCCTCCGGCAAGCCACAGCCAGCTGCGATTGAGATACACATAAATGTGTCGGAGGGTTTCGGAAACGAGAGTGAGGACCTCGAGTTTTCATACCGTCAGGCAGATTATACCGGCAATGCCCGGCCAAATCAGGTCAACAATTTGGCGTCCAAGGCATTGAATACAATTTCAATGAAACCACTCGCTGCCGGTTCCCCTGCTCAAAATGATTCAAACTCCGCCAGCAGCGAACACAATGACGAGATTCTGGTAGTCGAAATCATTGACACGGGGGATAATAGTACAGACAACTCGGCCAGTTCCGAAAATGTGAATCCTATTTTCACATTTCATACCGACACAGATGCGGATGTCGAGCTAAAGGACATTAAGTACTTCCCGCCAAAAACCATAGTGAAACCACCGCATGTATCCGATGAACTCTTTCTGGCTGATGCGAAGAAAAATGAACGTCACTATTTGCAACCACCTCCACCTCCGCCCCCTCCACCGCGAAAACCGAGCATAGATCATGACTCAGATACCATTTTTTATATTTCCAATACTGAAGTCAAAGTAGGTGAATCTCTGCCGACTGCCAATACAAACTTCGAGCAACAGCTGAGAAAGGCGCGACTTGAAAGTCAGTTCTTCCCAGCCAACTATATTGCCAGCACGCATCCGAATACTGCAAAAATAGCGGACCCGCAGCCACAACAGCACCATCGCTTCGAGGAGGACATAATTCTGTCACCACTGCGCAATACAGCGGATTCGCTGAAAATATTTCGCAGCCAGGGCGACGTTAGTGCACCACTGGATATCACCTACGTTGGCGAATCAGTAATGGAAGTGGAGCAGTCCTCCGACGTCTCCATAACGACAACTGCTGCCGCTCCGTACGCTCCCTCGCAAACACCTGACGTTATTATACAGCCAGCCATATTGCCAGAATTGTCGATTGGAGTGCCGGTGATAGGCGAGTTGCCGCCACAGATTGAACTGCGGGAAATCGATTTCATGCCCGACGAACCAAATCAGCAGCGCTCAGGCGTATACGAGAACGACATTGAAGAGACCGTGAATGGGAATGATGTCGACAGACTCGTCGAGTCGTCAATTCAGTACGGCGGTGACTTAATAGATGAGAGTGCAGGAGGAGGTTTCGACGGCGTTGAGGGTTCTTATCCGTTTGGAAATCCAGTCACAAGTCGCAGGAAAGCAAATCACAATGCAGACTATGCGCACTTCTCCGTGAATCAAGGCGTTAATAATTTGCGAAAGGATGAGTTGAGCGTATACGTTGGAGGCTCGATGGAAGTTAACAGCATAAGCAACGCAGAAAATACTACGCTGAAAGAGCTCTTGATCAAAAATGGCGATGATGCATCCATGAACATAAGTTATCTTGTAGCCGAGCGCATGGATAATGCCACGGCTTTTTCTGTCATGGAGGAACCGAACGATGCTGACGACGATGAACTTAGTATGTGTCTTTTTAGCGAGTTTGCAAACTTTGTGTGAAGCGTTTCAGTTTAGTAAATCAAATGATAAATTTTCTTTGCAGGCTTCAATAATCTTTTTTCGCTGATAATTGGACTAGTCATCGTTATCCTGCCAGTTGTGGTCACCGTTTCGATGGCTTGTGCATTGCGGTAAGTATTTTCTTTCAATTCTTTTAATGAAATGCCGAAGGTTGTCTGCCTTACAAATTCTCCCAAAGATAAATGTATCGTATGTAAATATTTGTGAACACCACTTACAAAAGAAACCCAAGCAGAAGTTGAAGGAAAAGTGACCCAAAAAGCTGTAAATCCTTTCATATGTAACACTTGACATATTACGTTACGTCAACACGTAACAAACACATTCACGCTTAGAAAAGCACACACAAAAATATCCCGGCATTAAAAAATTGGTCAATCTGTAATTTTATATATTATCTAAATTCCGAGGTACTAACGATGGCTTTTCCCACATATTCTGAAATGTGGATCAACTTGATATACTCGAAGTCTCAGAGAAAACATTTGTTCAGTCCATAAAAACTTAGTTACACTCTCTCTCTTTTTCCTTCATCATAAATTCTGTAATTACGATAAAATAAAGGGAGAGACGCAACACCCTGATTTCAGAACACTTTCAATCAGATCTTTAAACGTAATTCCGCATTATCATTATAATTCAGTCCATTTCATTTCAAATATTGTGTTAACAGAGAATACAATGTCAATAATTATTCCGAGGAATCAAATATGGAATTATGATACCTCATAGATTCAACGCAGATTGATGGACGATTTAATAACTACTTATAAAATTAATTACGCAGAATAAAATACACCATAACTCGTTAATTCATTATTCTTTAATTCATAATTTTCTTTGAAATAAGAAAAACCCTGCTTTCATTGTTCCACATAGCATCGAGATTCGTCTATATGTATATGATGCACCACATGCACCATCATAAACCCTCAGTCCGCATAAAACTATACTTATGCCCTGTGGAAAATATACGTTTGTATTTGGCACTGAATTAGAAACAGTTTCATTTTCGTACTTAAAATATATATTTATCAATATTTCTAGACGGCATTATGGGCAGCGTCAGATTCATTCAAACACCACCTTTTCGCTGTTCGGGTAATCAACTTTTCTGCTGGGATGCTGAGCCTACATGCATGTATGCGTTTATGTGCTTGCGTGTGTGAATTTGTGTATTCTTGCAAATAAGATTAAGTGCTTCAGCATGAAATTCGATGAAACAAACGCGCCCGCTATGTAGAAGGCATTTATAGCAACAAATTGGGCTGCCTGCCTCGGTTATCTTAAGGAGGAAGACGCCCTCCTGCCTGGCATGTGTTTATTTGAATTTTAAATTACTTAAAGGGAATTTCCCCACTACAAGTACACAAATATTTGAACAATTTTTTTGCTACTCCAAGTTCAGCGTTGAGGCGACGTGACTTCGGGCCCAGGTGGAAGTTGGAAAATTTGGTGGATTTGTGAGTTTTGATTTATTTTTACAAATATACGGATCAGAAAACCAAATAAAACTGAAGTGGAAATTTACGCAGTGGCCATGGAAGCGCCAAGTAAGGTCATGGCAATTTATGTGCAAAAAGCATTTTTTCTTTCATCTACAATTTGTTTGCGTTTTAATCGCCGGCAAGGCCGTGTGTGCCTGTCAGTTACTTTGTAGTATTTGCCTAAAACGCTTGAAGAAGCTATGTCGGCAGCATTTGCTCAGCAACCAGCCTCTAATGGGGTTATAGTTCAATGAGCTGCTGAGCCTGCCAAGCGTAGCCCATATTTTGAATGTCACGTATTAAGGGCTGGTACACCCGTACACATACACACTAACTACAAATCACAAATAATTGCACTTTGAATGCCGGCCTTCCATCAAGACGAAGGAAATCTCACTTCAACCGAAAGCAATTACCGGGAATTGTGTTCGAGTAACCCGTACGAAAATCCCTTTCAGTCAAGCAGCACTCAAGCGTACACCCAACGAACCGTAACAATTGCATCCATCTATTTGCGTTTTTACGACGCGCTTAACGTCGACGTCGACTGCTTTTTATGGGCGGCAGACGACATTCGCCGTCACTCTGCTGGCTCCGCAGCTTCTCTGGTCGCCTGCTCCTGGCTCGAACTCTGGCTATGGCCGTGCCTGTGGCTGTGGCTATAGCTGTGGCTCACTTGTCGCTCGACGAGTGTATTTGTCAAGTTTCTTTGTGGTAGTTTTTCGTGCGCCTGTTTGGTCCTTTGACAAATCTGTTTAGCTATCCGAGCACAGTGTTTTGCTTGCCACTCGCCGCTTGTTGGCTGCTGCAATAAATCTTTTCACGTTTTTATGCCACATTCTTTCCGGTGAAGGCGAATTTGTTGCTGCTTTTACGGTAAGTTAAAAGCATACAAAACGGCCACAAGGACAACGGAGAGAGCAAGTTAAGACGCTTTTTGTACGTTTCCCTTGTAATCCGCACACAAACACATGCACACGCGCGCAAACACAAATACACCTATACCTATACATGCTCGTAGGTGAGAAAAAAACAAAGCCGCAGTGGAATAGCTACAAAGGTGCCAAATCTTAATTTATATTGTATTAAAATAGCAGCAGAAAAAATTCAATTCCCAACAAGGAAACGTGAAAGTATTTAGGAGAAAGAGACATATGTCACTTCGTGCGCAGGAAGCTTGAACCGGGGCGCAAATTGCACAGCAGATCTAAGGGAATTGACGCCAGCGCCCGCATCAGCGGCAGCACAAAATCCCTGGTTGCCGTACACCAAACAGCTGCGCGCAGTTTAATTTTTCTCATTATTCGGCATGCGGCAAATGAAGTTTGCTGAACCTGCTAACCTAATGTGTGTGTGTGTGTTGTTCTATATGTGTCTGCCTGTTCTTTGTATTGTTGCGGAAATTGGCAATACTGGCAACCGCCAAGGTTTGGTACACAAAATATCACAAACCAAGCAAACTCCGGCACATGAAATTTACTTTAATCCAGTGACTTGCCGCATAATGTATTCATTGTTGCTGCCCCTGCTACTACTCTTGCTGCTGTTGCTGTAGCTTTTTCTCTATATAGGCGCATTTCTACCAGTTACCTCAAAAAGGATTAAAGGCGTATGAGTAAAACCCTGCAAAGCCGTATGCGCCATTGTTGGCCATCCACCCAGGGAGAAAATGGGCGAATATTTCGACTGGCTGCCAACAAGTACGAATACAGTGAACCGTGGCAGCTGGGGCTTAAATTAGGTTATAAAGTTAAAATTACTTTTGAATTAAAAAACAAAAATGTCAATTGTGGCAATTTGAATGAGAGCTAAGCTCTTGCTCAGGAGATTTCTTTTCGGGAGAATCAAGTTCCTAAGCAGCTTAGAGAGTTTAAAGTTTGTGATATTAGAAAGCAGGTGCATGCGAAATGCCCTCACCCTCTGCCTCTGTCTCTCTACCTATCTCTTTCTCTCACTGTCTTCCTCTGTATTTGTTACAATTGAGTTTATTTACTAAGAGTAACACTTATTTTTACTTTTCTTTGCAGATACCTTTACTGGAAATACCAATCGAATGATAACAGTGATAACGGCAATCAACCGCAGGCCAATGGCACTGCCGGTAGTGCACCTGGACAAACAAAAGAGGTAATTGCATATTCCGCAACCAGTTTCCCTTTTCTATTCTTCCATTACACCAATTTTGGGCGCCACTTCAACCACTTCAGCCACTCAGATGCAAAATGAAACCGCGCTAATGAGAGAAATGCCGCCCGAAGCTGATTTCCAAGCCATTACTGCGTCTATCGAAATGTCGCATTTCCAATTACCCAAATGTGACTCCCTTTTACTGCCTGTCTTTGCCTGCCCCTCTGTTTCTTCGCTAGCCTTACTGCGTCACATTGCTGCCTGCAGCGCAGGGCACCGTAATAGAGATGCGTACAATTGCAGATGCCACTTTAGTGTATGTCAGCATTTTGCTTTGAATGCCCTGAACTAGACATCCTCGCAGTAGCTCTGGAAAATCGAATGAAATTACCGTTACTCTTTGAAGCTATTTTCCAGCAGAATTGCACAATTTTTATGGGCATTCGCTTTTCGAAAGGAAATTAAATAATTTTCAGTTGCAATACACTGGGGTTAAGCGCTTAAAAGAGGAACAGAAATTTAATTGCATTGCTTGCTTGCGTTCCAGTGACTTCGGCTTCGACTTCGACTTCTTGTAACCACACCCACTGTATCCCAGCTGCAGCAGCAAAGTGTCGTATCCGCAGGCAGGCTTTAATTAAAACGGAAGTGCGGTCGAAATGTGTGCAAACTACGTGCCCGTATATCAGAAGCAGAAGCAGAAGCAGAAGCAGTCACAGTCGCATCCGCGTATGTGCTTCCTTCTTGGCGAGTTTGGTTGCTATGGCGACAATTCTTAATGGTCGCTGTGCACAGCCAGTGCAGTGGTGCCCATTTTACACTTGGTTGAGTTTATTTGCCGATAACCGCATACATTCGCGGTTATTACTTGTATAATTTTGCTGTTTGCGCCACGACACCAAATCAAATTTCCTGGCTGGCCGTTGGCGCTGCTTGGCACGGAAGCAGGCGAGACTGTTTCGCATGTTCACAGTGGGTGATGTGCGGTTTGTCGCCGTTGACTCGAATGTGTGTCCTTGGTGTTTGTGAACTATGTGGTTATACAGAATTTGCCAGCGTGGCAGGAGAATTCGTTGGAGCACGCATTACAACAGCTGTCAAGGACATGCATTTAACGAACCATTTACTTTGAAATTACTGCTGGAAAATTCACATTACATTGTGGCTGTAATTGTTATAAATGTGAATGGTTTCGTTTGCACCTTCATTCCTACGCAGTTCCACAACTCTATTCGGTGTTATTATCAGGATTTAGTTGGGGATTAAACCTTGGAAATATCTTACACTACATTTATTATTGACACACTTTGGTATACAGACACATTAAAAATAAAAACCAGACCTTATCTAAATACTCGTAACTCGTATGTGTGAATGTGCATTTCTATTGAGCTCTTTCGTTCTTTTCTCCCATTTCAGTCCACAGAACCACCGTCCCCGACACAAAGTGCGAATAAAAAGGATACCACTACGCAAAACGACAAGACTATGTCAACAAATGAGTCCTCTAAACCGTCCAACAGTAGCTCCTTTCACATTGTAGATGAGCAGAGTAAATCGGTCACTGAAACCCCGATTAAAGAGTCAAAGTCCGAAGAGACCAACACAAAATCACAATCCGTTCAATCAGACTCCGTCCCAGGGAATTTTACGGGCCCCAATGGCTCAATTACGAAAATGACTTTGAAAAACAATCATCTTATCATTGAAACTGAAGAGCGCAATGTAAGTCTGGGTTGTTGGGTCTCGGGGTGGGCAATCGTTGTGTAACGCTGTCTGTGCCTGTGTCTTTGTCTGTGCCAGTACCTATGGCTGTGTCTATGGCTGTCTCAGTGTCGTTGTCTCTCTTTGTTTGCTCAGATTTGATGTTGTAAATTAGTTCTATTTACTCTGTACATAAGCAAATATTTTTATTCTTCTTTATGGATGTCAAATCTACTTCTTCCTATCTATCTTGACATATATTTTGCATCCTTCATTTTATTACTTCATCGACGGTCAAAGCGGCACGTTGAGCTTTCAGTGTGTATCTTGTGCCATAACTCATTCTATTTACATGTCTCTATATACATTATATATATGTGTGTGTTTTTTGTGTATATGTTTGCAATACAAATAACATTTCTAGCACGTTGCACTTCAGTCATAACTATCGATATGGATACGGTTCGGTGCATTTTCGAGCTGTTACTTTCTCTCGATTTTTTCATAGATAAATGCTCTTTTAATTGCAGGACATCTCCCGCAATGCGCGCGAAACAAAAATGCACTACAACAACTCGGAAAAGGATGGCGTCTTTGTGGTGGAAGTGGCCAGAGGAATTGATTCCAAAGCCGCACCAGAAAATTCTATGATCGACTCCCAACCATACCCCATATTTAATATTAAACAAATTATTAGTGGCAGCAGCATGAAGGCTGCAGAGGACAAGGTAATCACAAAACATGAAGAGGTGCAAATACACCAACCCCCACCGGAGATGCACCATTCAAGTACAACCGAAGAATTGCAAAGAAGTCTGCATCAGATCGAGGAGGTAGAGGAGCCAACTCCGTCGCCAAATTTTGCTGTTGAACGCGCTGAACATCTCAACACCGGCTTGTCACAATCTGATCTAAGTTCCACTTCATCCACCGACTCCAACAAGCGTTACTCCTACGGCAATCAGGCGTTGTATGTAATCGACCAACGTGACTATGCAGCAATTTCACCAACCGCTAAAATGCCGCCAGCCTCAATACGCTCATCGAACGACACAGAAGATGACGACAGAAAATCGGAGAATGGCCACAGTCTGGGACATTCACCATCACAGACCAATGAAAATGGCACTGGTCCTAATGGGGATAAGCGTAGCAAAGAGCCAGAGGGAGGCCTTGAACGAACACTTTCAAGCAACGCCAAGAATTACCACCTCAATGGATTCTATGGAGGAGACAAGGAACAAGAGAATACGCAGCCGGAAGGCTATCCCGATGGAGCCATTAAAAATGTGAAACCGACAGAGAAGAACAACAATCTTGGTGAAATACCACTAACAACAGCAACTGCAGAGAATCCAGCCGTACCGAACAATGAAGACAATGGCTCGCAGGTAGCAGCTACCCAGGAGTTTATAGCTGTGAATGGCAGCATTCACAACGACTCTAAAATGAACGTATGCAATGGGAATATTTACACTGAAACCGATGCTGACACTGAAGTTGGTGTAAAAGCCAACGCTGACGCTGAGGGTAAGGCTGAGACTGCGGGTAACACCACCATTGATATTGAGCCAGAGGGAGAGCCTGTTTATGATAGCATAATGAGCCTACCAGATCCACCGTCTACTGATGAAATAACCGAACTAAATGAATGCAGTGTTGTCGACACAAATCAATTGGATTCGCTACCACCTCCACCACCACCGCTCCACACAGATGCCAATGATAATGAAAATGTAAAGAAGATCGTCTCAATCCAAGCAGAAGCACCACCAATATTGTTGACCAATGGCAACACAGATATACTGAATGGACATGCAGATGTCTACATCTCAACACTCCCACCACCCATTGAAGTAACCAGTAATGGCAAACTGTTGCCTGCACCACTAACACCGCCGGCCTCGCCGCCACCTTCACCACCGGCCCATTTCAGCAATGGAGTGAATGGCGTTACTGGCATCAATGGTGGCCTATGTGCATCAATGCAGATGGCCGTCGATGTGAATGGCAGTTAATACCCCGGACCCAGCAGTGAGCCGCTATGCGAAGTGCTGCTTGAGCACATTTCGAGAGGCACGGCACAAGAATCAAAAGTTTAGGTTGAGGTCACTGAGAAAGCAACGAAACATTAAGAGTAGTGAGAAAGTAAACTGAAGTGAAGTCGAGGGGAGAGTAGAAACACTGAAATGAAAGAGGCGAAAGCTGGTTTTGTTTGTGGTTGTTAGCCCGTAAGTTTTTATAAACCGATAAGTAATGCAAATATTTATTTTGCAGCTTAGGAGTAGGAAGGAAAGTGTTTAATCGCAGGAGTTGAAAGAATAATTTCGGAACTCGGAACTGAAAGCGCATAACGCGAGCCACAATTTATAGGTAACAATTATTAGGAGGGTCGGAAATATATTGTGTATTAGACACAATGCAAAGTTCTTTGCCAATTAAGCATGATACAGTGAACAGATGCAGAGGAGAAGGTTGACAACAATTCTTGTTCATACAATTTTTAAAATAATTATGACTTTTATAGTAAGCAAATATTTAGCAGTAATTAATTAAACTATAGAAAACAAGGTCTCCAATTGCTGGGGCACTACGACTCCAGTATTGAGATGGCCAAATAGCAGTGACGCCGAAATGGAATAATTAATTTGAATTTAATGCATTTAATGTTTGTTATCATTTCGCAATTCAGCGAATATTATGAATACCAGTCATTCAGTGTCTCGTCACACACAGAAAAGTACCCTTTGTTGGAACGGTATCTTATTATGCCTTCCTCTTATCCCACTCTTCTTAAATGTCTATATACTAAATACATAGGAATAAACTAGTAACTACTTTAGTAATTTTTGCCAAATTGAAGCCAAAAATACTCGTAGCAGTACGAGTATGTCTACGAGAGATACGAGAACAAGGCAATGAAATGAATATGTGCCGACTTTTACATTTACAAACAATTTACAATATTTAAAATAAGAGCAAGACAACAAATGAGAACACAAACAAAATAATATGACAGAAAACAAAATATTACAACACTTTAAAATGTATTCAAGAACACACTCAATTAACAAATTTTTTGTGTAGTGGAAAACTCCAAAAATAACATAACAACACAAAACAAAACAAAACAAAATGAATATAAAATCTTTTGCATACATAATTAGAGTAAAGTAAGAATAAAATGGTGGCATTATTGCATACATAATTAAAAAAGAAAACTTTTCTAATTGCACCGAAAGAGAGAGAGAGATAGCGAAAGAGCAACAGGGAAAGGTAGAGAGCTGGGGTCTGGCGAGCTGGGGAACTGGTCAAACACACACACCGACACCCACACCATTCCTGATGCGGCAAAAGTAAACAATGGATGTTTACTTCCTACGAGCGGGGAGTGGGCCTTGCAGTAAAACAAACTTCCATCCTATCTCGTCCTCTTTCTCTCTCTCTAGCCGTAGTTCTAGCATTTGAAATTTGCATGCCACCGCACACCAACACTACAACCCAGACAGGCACCACACAAGGCAAGCGAGAACTGAAAGTTTTCACATCCGGCGTGGCGCATTTTTCGAGATACGCGTATTTCATGTGAATTCATATGAATTTGCATTGCGCGTCCTTTTTAATTTGACTTTATTTATATATTTTAAATTTAACAATAAGTAGCTATAATTGTATTTATTATCAATGGTAATTAAATTTGTTTACAGCTCGATGCAAATATGA
Organism: Clusia tigrina; assembly: GCA_920105625.2. Classification (NCBI taxonomy): domain Eukaryota; kingdom Metazoa; phylum Arthropoda; class Insecta; order Diptera; family Clusiidae; genus Clusia; species Clusia tigrina. The sequence continues at coordinate 169,369,104 of OV050033.1, read as the reverse complement.
AAAATGCAATGCATAAATTTATGAAGGAAAATCAAATAAAACCAAAAAAAAACAATAAAAAAAATTGGACGAAGTACATGTGATTGTTATTTAAATTATAAATTAAAAATTATGGAACATATGTGAAAAACTAAGAATTAAATTAAATAAAAATTCATTAATAAGAAAATTTAACATCCCCGAAAGTATCTTTTTAAATCTGAATTGAATATGAAAGTATGCGCCCATTTTGCGGCCATTCATTGAAATCACCTGAACCAGAAAACGGCGATAAAAACAAAAATTTGGGATGGAACAATTGCAAGCGAAACATCTCAAAGCAGTCCTGCAACAAGAACAAAACCAACAACAGCGAAAAGCAACTGCATTTAGTCATGCAGTCAACTCATTTCAATGAATCCAGCCAGCGCAATGGAAAATTTAGCGCGCATAGAAAGAAGTAAAAGAAATACGCCAACAAACAAAAAGAAAAAAATATAAACAAAACAGCAAATAGAAGAAGCAAAAATCTCCGGCAAGTGCATTCCGCTTCAGCTACCAAATAGCATTCCGCATGCCATAACCGCCGAGTGTAGCCCCCACCAGCGTGCAGTGCGATGCTGCAGCAAGAATTCCATTCCGGTGCTGTCACTGAGTATAGCGGGGCGACGCGGGTAGGCAGGTTGCGGGTTTGCGTTTTCCGTGTGCACTCGAAAAAAATGCAACAGCCTCGGCTGAGCCGCAGGCTGAAATGAGCTGCACGTGAAGCATGCACTGGGTAGGTCCTGCGTCAAAAATGAGTTCAAGTGGGTGGGGGAAAGGACTCGGCACCAACAGCGTAGAGCAAACAGCTCAGTGCGAACCACAAATAAAGTAGTGGGCGTGTTGCACTTGAGGTCTGCCGTTCACGTACTGGGTAGTCAGGGGGAGCACTTCAGGTGCACTTGGAGTATGAGGTGATATTTCAAGTACATTACGAAAACAAAACCAAAAGTTTTTAAATAAATACTCGTAACGCAAACAACATCCGCCGACCAGGGCATAAAAGAAATAAATGAGAAAGTCATTAATGCGAATCCTGCCAATTTGTTGGGTTATTTCAAATATTAATTTTGTGTGGACTTAACGAATAGTGGTGCAAAAAGGCAGCTCCATATTTATATATATTAAGTAGCACAAAATATTCGTGTATATTTAAAAATTGAGTTCAATCCCCTCCGCAATAAAATATAACATAAATAGCGAGAGAATAATTCCTAAAGTAGGTATTTGTATTAAAATAAATTTTAACACGAAATATCGCAAACACCAACGAACTCAAAGAGTCCACGCAGTGATTGATTCATTACAAGGAATTCATCTGCCAAATTTACTACTAAGAGCAGCATCTCACTGACTGCGGATGGCACATATCTCAAGGCACTCTAGTCTATTTGTGGAACCAACGCTACTAGCCAAACAGCAATCCAACTACTGATTCCCAGCCGTGTATTATTTGTAAACTCAATATTAAACAGGGACTTGTCATGCCAATATCTCAAATACACTCCACATGAATCGTCCGCGGTATATTTTGTTTTCTGGTATCTTTCTTCACTTTTCTGTCAACGTATACCGAAACATATTGAATAATATCAGCAATTTTGGTTTAAAATCCTTGAAATTAAAAAGTATATTCACGTTTTTAAGTGCTCATAGTTCTCTTCTGGAAGTGCCCTCGAGTCGCTTTTCCTTAATTTGCTGAATTTTCATAATTCAAGCAGTTTTTGTCCTGCTTCTTACTAATGCAACTAATGCAGTTGTAGTAGCAACAACCAACAACAACGAAAATTAAATAATAATAAAATAAAAGAAAGTTGTTATTTTGTCAACGGAAATGTACTCAACCAACGGAAGTAAGTAGGAAACGCGTCCAGAGCACCCCAACTCACTAGCAACGTTCATCAACCGAGCGTGTCCCTTAATTTTGCGACTGCACTTCTCGCATTCTGCATTTCTGTTGCACGGTGTACGCGCTGCCGCTGATGTCGCTGATGTCGCTGTCGTTGTTGCCACCGGTGTGCGAGCAGAATTCGAATTTCAGGTTAAATAAATAAGAAGCTTGCGATTATATTGCAGTTGAATTTCAATTGCACTGTAAGCTGCTCCGTTCCACTTTGCTGGGCTGCAGCACGTTTGCTCTGCACCATGCTTAGCAATGCGAAGAGGTGCGGTGCATTACTGTACTGAGCGGAGTGGGGTAGAGCATATGGGATGAAGTGCAGTTGCATTTGCTTTTGCTTGGTGCCACAGCAGCTGACCGTGTACCCGACTGGCGGAATGTTTGAATGCCATATTGTGGGGATGGAAAAAAGTGGGGTGGTGCCTACTATAAAATGCGGATTTGTATTTAGCGCTCATGGTTGTTGCAATTCCGCATTGTTGCTGCAATTGTTGCTGCAGCTGCTGGTGCTGCTAAAAACAATTGAGTTTTGTTTTGTACGAAATAAATTGCAAAGAATAACTTCGCAACTGCATTTACATAATGCGAATCAACAATCATGCTTGAAGTTACCCTAACAAAATTGCGTATACGCTACGATGACCACAAATTGAATTTGTTAGCATGAAATTACTTGCTTTGATTAGAAAAGTTAATTACATTTAACTGACTTCTATAAATATCCCATTCTACTGAAGTACCATTGACTGATCCATTACTGTGATGGGCTTATTACCCTGTTTGCTGATGGGATGCAGGCTGCATTTTCCTGAATCCTAATTAATGCTTGTTTGTATCCAACGAAGCATGTTTAGCTAACATATCATGGGCATCCGTTATGTCCACACAGTGCTTTAATTTGATTTGCACCAGATGTTTGGTGTCTTATCTGCATCAATTGCCACATATGCAATTTAAGGCACTCATTCGCACATAATCACGTTGAATGTCTCACAGACAGCACTGTCAAGCAAGGTAGTGAGGACCAGGCACCTACTGCTGCCATGGCCAGTGTCTCTTCCACTTCTGAGGCGAAGATAGATGCAAGCAATTCGCCCAAGTAACTCGTGCACTTTTTGTGTGTACACAAGATTTATGCGTTTACTGCTACTCCAATCCTTTTTCTCTTCTCTTGCATTTGTTTTACGTAAATTCTGTTATTCACTTTTCAAATAAGAAGAGCCAAAAAGCTGGAACGAAGTTAGTAGTATGGCAGCCAACAATAAAATTATAATTTAAAATCATTTCTCGGTTTACCGCACCACATGCGAACAAAAAATATTTAAGCCCCATTCTGAGAACACAGCAGGGGTTCTGCCACCCAGTTCAGTACTACCCACATACACACACACAGCAAGGCCAAAAGCGTCGTTGCCCAGGATTAAAAACCGAAATGCCAGGCCACAAAACTGCGGCACGCATGCTTCCTGCTGATTAGGTGTGAACTGCATGGAGCTGGGTGTTTGGGGCTCAGCGACCGCTTGTGCGACCACATTTAAATTTAATTATTTGTTGTTGTAGTTGTTGTTTTTAATTTTTACAATATTCCTGCTCGCTCGGAGTATCATAAAAATCCAATTAAGCGGTTTTATTTGCGTCGAACAAATTGCCCTACGTTATATGATAATTAAATAAATAAATTATGACAATTTTTAAAATTTGATATTAAGCAGCAGAAAATTCAGTTCAGTTCCAAACCAGTGGAGCAAAAAATTCCACAATAAACTTTACTTTACTTCCGAAGGCGACATTTTATTTAATATTTTTGTATAAACAACATGGACAAAAGAGCGCTGATATTCCCAACTCAGTTTAACCGAATTCTGCTCCACATTCAGAGCTATTCTTAAAAAGAAAATATTTCCACCTCCAATCTTGCGATAATCCGAGATTTCAGTCGAAGTTTCACTCTTTGATAGGCATTGCAAATTCAATTAACCCGCTGCTGTTGGTGAATTGGTGCCACTTCATCAGTGCTTAATTGGAATTTCATTAAAATGTAGCATTTCAATTGCAGGCCTCTCTAGCGATGCCGAAGCCGCTGTGTGTGTTTTGAGTAGTGTGCCGCAGTTACAGTGGGAATTTCATTCAACGCAACTTAATACCATCATGCGCCCTTCACATTTATGCAGCCATTCGCCACTTCAGTGCGTGATTGCTCTGATTATTGCTTTTATCCGTTTTGGTATCTCATTTATACACGAATAATTTGCAGCTTTATTATATTTGGCTATTATCAGGGCCCATTAACACTGCACACGCACACCTACGTGCCGCTTACAAAATAGAAACACCATCAAAATCACGGATTATGATGGCCAATGTCGGAGCAGGTGTCAAATTGCTGTTATGCTGAACTATTTATCAACATTTGAGCCGCTTAAATTGTGAAGCTTTGAACTTTGGAATAATTTTAGAGCATGCAGTTCGCTCATCCTCTTTTGGAGCGTCACTTTGACATGCTCGTAGTCCGACCTTAGGCTATTTATCGTAATTATATGATAATGTATATTTGGTATTCATTGATTATAGACTCCTTTGCCAGAGGTGGCAGCAATGCATTTATAGCCGTTCGTCAACATTCATTTTAATTGAATTTATTCTCTGCTCTTATTATCCGTGCGTGCGTATACATTCATTTAACATGATGGACTGCAATTACGAAATCAACAACAACAACAGCAACAAGAGCAGCAGCCACTCCACTACGGCAATTATTCTGCAAAGAGTAATTTTTTAAAATTTAAATATAATAAATCGCCCATACTTATCACCACTTTATGCCATGCAATAAGTGGGTCAATGCATATCAATTTTGCGTATAATGTTAATTGTTCCTTTGTAATGCTGGAAATCCATACAAACACAAATGCATCTGAAAATTTCTTGATATGAATTATTGCAGAGGTCGCTACGTGCAATAAGGTAGGCTATTACGTCCGTGATAACTTGAAGCTCGTGTTATGAAGAACACGCATCTCTATTTATTATTATTATTATTATTATTATTATTATTATATCTTACACCATAATTAATTATGAGTGCAAGGTGTTGGGGGAATGAGTACTAGCTACAGAGGCTTTCGACTCGAAGAGAAAAAGATTTTATAGAAAGAAGCATTTTGGAGACCAAGCCCGTGGCAGGATTTGAACCTGCGACCCTCGGGGAGTGAGTCTAGCATGCTTACCACTATAACACAGAGGGCGGCTTCTATTTATTTAAGTATTATTGTTAGAGCAAATTGGGGTGTTTACTCTTTTGCGCTTCTAAGCTGCTGTTTGGGAGAATGGAATGGTGTGAGTGAAGTTTACAAGCACTTCCGTAGCAACACTTCGGTATAATCATTTCCGTTACTTCGAATTAGATAAATTTATGGATAAAACAAATTATGTCCTTCCAGAGCGAAAAGTACTAATAAAGTAGAAAAATGATATGCCCATACCATGTATTCAAAATTGGGTAGTTTTTTACAATAATATAGTGAATAAATTGATAACTAAATCATCATTAAATCAAAACGAAAACTGAAAGAACCTAGTTCCTAAAAACATTTTAAATACTGTTAATTAAGAACAACGTATCGACATTCATATGGAAGGAGACAATGTCATTTATCTTTGTAAACATAATGTCAAAATATTAAAGCATCTGGATTTATATGGAAGAGAATTGAAAAATTTGTCGGGAGCTCGTAAATGGATAACAGTGAGACTTGTGGTGTATCACCTATGAATGTTCACGGTTGCGGTTTATCCTCAGACCATTACAAACATGAATTCGCTTCCATACATAAATTGATTTGTTAAAACAAATTTAAAGTACACCAATAAATAAACCCAGAAATCTTGCACTAAAGTAAATTTAAATCTTAAACGATAACTTGGGTGTAAATGGATGGACAGGATATTCGCATTTAAACTGGGACAAATTAGTGTTTGCTTGAAAACATTGTTTGTTAAGAAAACATTATCAAACGATATATATATGTATATAAAAATTCCAGCATTTAATAAACTGAAAGCAGCAGTGACAACAGGGAATTATATATTAGTTGCTGCTAAATCTACCTAATTGAATTAAGATTAAATTGTAAGCCGCAAATTTTTGCAACACTTAACTGAGACGTGAACTCATTTTCCTAATAAAACGTGTACTTTTCGAGCAAAGCATTCCTTTTGCTACCAACCAAATAGAGACTTTGAGATTCGTATATAACCAAACTTTACCTTTTGGCAGTTTCTCCGATGTCATTTTTGTATACATTTTTTTAGTTTTAATGTTGTTGAATATTTTCTTATTATTAATGTTCGTCTACGTTTTTGAGTGCTTTTCAAACTGAATTCTGTGCACTCCGCTCAACAAAGAAATTAAAATAATAAGACAGAAACAACAACAACAACAATTCCAGGCACGGCAATATAAACATTAAATGAATAAATACAATTTTTTTAAGCATTAAAACTTCAACAACTTTTTATGGTTGTACTCTCCGCTTTCCGCTTCCGCTGCTAGCAAAAATGGCGCCCAAGTATTTTAATGCGTCGCAGTGGTGTGCTTAGTGTTTGTGAATGTGTCAGCGCGAACGTGTGGGTTTATGTGTTAGTGTGTGAGTGAGTGTGAGCATGTGAATAGCTGTGTGCGTGTTTTATGTTATCGTGTAAAAACTTTATTTTGAATTTAATTAAGTTCCCTGTTTTTGTTAGGTGATATTTTTCAGATAAGCATCCTATTAAACTTTTTCAAATAAATATCCGTGCAACCATTTTGCTTACACATAGTTTGGGGATAATATTTGCAAGCTTATTTAGCAATAAATGGAACTGTTAATTAGAAAATAATATCAGGCATTTGCTGCAGTTCAGTAGCAGTCACAAGGGCAGCAAACTCTAATCGAAAGCTTAAGTCTCAAGGTGCTTAAATTGCCCGGAGATCATTTTACAAATCCTCTTACAATAAAATTTAATTATTTTTGCTGCAAAACTAACTGCCCAACCAGCACATATGCAAATTTACCAACTTTTATCGGCAAATATTGTGTATTATTTTTAGTCATATTTCAAAATAGATTGCCAACATGTTTTCCATGACGTAAATGACTGAAAGAGTGAATGAATGAGTGGTGGAGTTACGTGGGAGTGCGGAGATTTCCAATGCTTTGTGTTCAAATGCTTTTATTGTCAGGCTTTGAGTGTGTGTACGTATGTGTGCGAGTGTGTGTGAATGCGTGGTGCTGTCTATCTCTGCCTGTTTGTTGTGTGCTTATTCGTTTATATTAGCAACGGCTGTGATTGAATTTAAATTCCATTGTTATCGCTAGTGCTGTTATTATCTATTGCTATTATTGTTGTTGCGATTGATGTTGATGTTATTGTACTAATGCATAGATAAACAAATCCAATAACGATAGCACAGAACAGCAACAACAACAACAAACAACAGAAAACAATGCATAACTTCCTCGCAACAAGAAAACACGTACCGACATCAAAAATATTCGCTCATAATTGTTTTGTTTGTTTGGCTTGGAGCAGAATGGGGGAAAAAGTATTAAAAAAAGATGAGTATACTTGGTACACAATTGCGCGGTAATTGCTTGAATAACAACAGAGCAATAACAACAGACAACAACGACAAAGAACGAAACAAAATGCCAGCCAACAATAAATGTAACAAGTTTACACAACTGTAATAAAAATAAATAACAAATGCGCTTTTAAGCAGCTTAAAACTATAAAAATTAACTGCAATAATTACGAAGAAGAGGATCTTGTATGCGTGGACTGGTCGCTGCCATCCGTCGCGGTTTTTACATTCCTTTGGTCTCCGGGTGCTCTGTTTCTTGCTTTAGTGGAGCGAGATTATGCGAACGAATGTGAATAGGACTGAGTGCAGGAGTAAATTACTTAAGAGTTTCTATTTCCACGTCTCTGTGAATGTGCAGATTGTTGCTTAGAGTTGAGTTGGCGAAAGTGTGTGTGGGTGAATGCGTGTTTTTCGAATTTTTGTTCAAAATTACTTTTGGTGTTTTGATAAATTGACAACATGATGTTGATATATTGTTTCTCATCATTAAAACATAAAAAATGAAAACAACAAATTTATATAAGAGAACACACTGAAGAGCCACAACAGCAGCATCATCAACAACACATGAACAAATTGCGCACAGAAATACGCTTCGAAAAAAGAATCGTTAAAATGTGAAAATGGAAAAAGCATAAAACCCCTCAAATAATCGTCACAATTACTCAGGACAATTTTTTTGCAGCCGCCGGCGAAGGGGAAATTCCTTGCTTATCTTTCTACGTTCGCCTACGAGTATTCGTACCTGCAGAGGTGTTTGGGCGTGCGGCAAGTGTATCCATGCGCCGCTCTGCTCGCGAATTCAGAAATCGTATTACATTTCACATGGTAATTTGAGGATGTTAACATTTTTACGTGCATTTACCTAATGAAGAAAATTTCATGTCTTCTCTCACTCTTCGATATAGTCGTAATTTCCATCGTTATTATAGGTTCTGACGGATATATCGCACACACATGCAAAATATATGTCACAAATTCGGATTTATGTCATTGAAAGATTATTGTAATCGGTTTCCTTAAAAAATTTGTAATCAGTTCCCTTAACTTCGAATTGGAATCTATGAAACAAAAAAAAAGTAGAAATGTGTGCTCTCAACAAACAGTAAGACCTGTTATTTACCTGTTATAAACTCCCTTTCATGCAAACTTGGACTAATTTCACACCCGTTCAATATAATCTCTCAACTCTCAAGCAACGGCTACTTTTTTATAGACTGTCAAATATGAGTCATGTATAGGGCTTAATATGTCATTTGTGTTCAGTATACCTTGGCAAAATACCATGCAAAGAGCTTCTCTCTACTTGTAGAAATTCGTTTCCAAGTTCATATCAAACAGATTCGCGATGGCACCAACTCACGGTCTATCCAGATCGTTTGATTTTATGAGACTGATTTTATTAATTGCGGGGATGTGTTATATCGCTGGTCTGCCAGTGTTTGCAAACGAATGCTTATATAGATAATATTATTCGCTCGAATATTTTATGTTCTATTGGACTATATCTAGGGCTTTACACTGTTCTGTTGAAAGTAATGACTATTGTTTTATTCTAATATACTATGAGGCATGGAGGACCAGTTATCAATGAGTCTTTGAATTTCACAATAGTCAATAATACTCTTGAATGTATTGGAATGATCTCTAAAATCAGTCAAATGAATAGAAAATGCTTGCACATCGGATTTCAGTATCGTTGCGAATTGACACCAGCAGTGATAAATTTTAATTAAAAATGAAAGTGGACTTCTGAAATTAGTTCATTAGATTCAACTTTGTTAACTATTTTCTAAGTTACTTGCAGCTCCACTGCACTAGATTAATTAACGCTAAATAATAGAACAAAGTTTTTGTGTCACTTGACACAAGCCAGTGACCCAAACTATCAGCACAAACTAATTTTCGTAAGAATGTGTACGACTTTAGCCACAAAGAAGCACCAGTAAATTATCGGAAACCAGGGCTACCCGAAAGCCTTCTTAGCGAAACGAAACCAAACATTTATGAACAGACTGAATAGAACTTTTCACAAGATATTCCAATTATTCCCTAATTTCAAAGCAAAAAGAAATTCGACTAACATCCGAGAATATAAAAAGGTTAAGCTTTCAATTATCTTATCCACTATTAAGAGATTTTTATTGTTCTTTGTTTATTGGAGTTTTAACTGATTCATTTTTGTTCCTCTTATATCCACCACTTCAATTTGCTCATATTATTATTACAGGACATACCTTGGGAAATCGTGCATGTGGCTTCCATCACCTGCTTTAAGGCTTTACTTTCAGCGTGCAAAAAAGAGAAAGACTTTTTTATTACTTTAATTCAGTACACCCTCAAAAGCCAACAATGAAGCCGCACTACTGAGAAACATCGTTGCTCCCATAAGAATATTGGCCTACTTCTACTCCCACTTCATTGAAGGAAATTTTTGATGTCGTATTTTTCCGCTTCTCTAACACACTTTAACAAAATAAAAACCACATAGTTTAAAAAGCAACGTTCAGGTAACTCCTGAAAAGAAAAATGTTTCCAGAACAGGTAAAAATCCTGAAAATATTTATGCCACTTACCAATCTTTTGCTCTAATCTCATTTACTTAGTTTAAAAAATGTTGGTTTGAATCAAAATCCTTTTATGCAAGTAAAGTTTCTAACAAATATCCTTGTGGATGAAGCTGGTTGCTGGGTCCCATTTTTATTTGCTCGTTTTTTAACTTGAAAGAATTTCCAACAAAATTCTTTGCAGCTTATGTAATAATTTCAAAAAAATTCTCTCGGTCTATAGGGACAATCTACCGAACACCAAGAAAAACACCAACAACAACAACAACAACAATAACAACAATAGCAAAATCTGCAGCAGCAACAACAACAGTAAAAACAACTTTGCCTCAATGCCCTAAGCAGAAAATCCTACGCTTGCATATGGTGGCCTTAAAGCGTTACGAGTATAAACGAAAAATTCCTCTAAACGGATTTGAATTCACAACCGGAACAAACGACGGCAACGCAAATGCTCATGTTAGATAAAGGATAAAAAGGACATTATCGTAAAAAATATTGTAGTATGTGCCTTTTATTTTTATGCGATGTGCGAACATTTTTGGCAGCGACGACGACTACGGCTGGCTGCATAGCTGCATGGCTGCAATACTTCATAAACCAAGTTGGCGGACGTAGGAAAACACCAAAGAAAAACCCGTACAAGCGATAATGGCTGCTGGCCAACAAATAACAGAAAGGAACTGTGTGCATGTGTAAGTAAGTGCGTGGATTGGCACTGCAAGGCAACGCTCACAACGCAACGTAAGCGGTATTGGTGCACAAGAAGCGAGTGCTACGCAGCCGTTGTAAATTGCACTGCGACTTATTCTGCTGCGTTCGCTACAACGTGGTGTGCTGCGGCATAATGATTGCCATATATACTCGGCGCTGGCATGTGGCATATTCTCACAGCACTTCATGCATTTCAAGTCGGCCAAACATGGCAATCAGCAAAGGCTCAATTCTCGTTTCCAATGCTTCACAAATATTTTCCATTTATGAATTTTCCAAAGTAGACTCTCCGCTCTCGGCCTACGTCCGCTAAAAATAACAAATTTTATTTCGACGAATTTTTTGCCACTGATGCCGTTATTGCAATCAAGTCGAGTTCGCTTTTTGTTTTTGTTGTTTGTGTCTTTGTCTATTTGGGATGCGTACACGACGAGTGCCTGTCAACGTGCATAAAGCCTTACGGCACGTAGCCAAAGTTTGCTCAGCAGTGCCACCGGAACGGTACTGGGCCGAACGGGACGTATGAGCAACCGAATTTTACTTTGGCTTTCATTTGTCATTTGAATTGGGGTCAACGTCAGCAGTATCACTTTTTTCACATCCTCTCCTTTCCTTTCTTACAGTTACTTAATTTTTTTCTTGTTTTGCAGCCAACGCTTTTTTACTTATTGCTTTCACACAGTTACACTGGGTCAATATTGTCACAGGGAACATTGGTGTGAGCAAATTTGCAGTGTCCCAAACAAAACAAGTGCAGTTTTTTGCAAAATGCGTTAATGGGTTTCTTAAATGTTTACATATTTTTCAGCACCATTGGACAAAAGACCATTTTACCCATTTTTTATGTAATAAGTAACCATGTTTGTAGATAAGGTTCAACTTGAACGATTTTTACTAATTATAATTCCGATTGGTCTGACAATTCGCCTGTCATATATGAAGCGTCCAACAATCATAGAAATAAAATAATTTCCACCCTAATAATAAGTAAAATAAGAGAATAAAATAAAGTGCAAATAAATTTAATGACTCCTATTCATAGAAGTATAAATATACAGAATATATATATTGTGACCATATACGCCTTATATATTGCTCCATTAATACAACCATTTTCATCTTTCTTCCCAACTGTTGCAAGAACTTAAAACATGTCCGATGGACCAAAGTAAAGGGCCCAGGTTAACTAAGTTACCACGCTAGATAATTATGATAAACATAGGTATGAATTCATACGATCTATCAGAAAACTCAATATGTTGGTACTTACTCATATTAGCAGTATAAATCTATATGTCCAATATACGAGTACAGGTAAAATAAAACCTCACATAAAAATGGAATAACCAATTATGAAAAGAAACATTTAATGACGGATCAAACTATGATCAGAAACGGTAATTATTGTGACAATGTCGTAAATTTTTAACTCGCACTCACACATCATATCTACGGACATCGTTTCGTGAATTCTCCTCATAAGTAGAAAGTCTTGTAATAAGTCTAAATCGACTTCAGGCTTCTTCAGTGGTGAGTATCATCATTTACATAAGTACCCCGCTTGTATTTGGATATGCTTGGATTGTATTTGGATTATTGGATGCTCTGAAATCCGTCTTTCAAGCATGATATGTCGGGAGAAAAGTGGTTTAATTTAGTGAATGTTATGCTGAAGATTTAAAAGAATTTAGTAGCTTTATATGAATGACCTTCTGAAATACTAAATTCGTATTATCAGTCGAAACTAAAGGTTTTCCTCTTTTCCTTATATGCAGTTTGCTTTTCATTTGCATCCGCCAAGCAGTTAAGACTATGAGAGAGGAGATACAGATACTTATGGGGACTGAAACAGATAAACTTATGTTCTTCTTAAGATTATGGACTCAAATTATAAGTCTCTAGTAATGTTATATAAATAACGTAATATAATGCATTGGAAACTCTTCGACACATTGATATCCTCCAAAAAACTTTGCTTGAATATATAAGGTTGACATTTTATATTAGCGAAAAAATATGATTGGGGATCTAATAGTAAAATTAATGTAGTAAATACTTAATGTAGAATATCAGTGTTGAGATCCAATTTTTCATAGGACACCGTCCGAACTGACTAATAAAAAAAACACACTTTCTTTGTTTGAGTTTTAATAACCCGTTATTGAGAAATTACCCTTTTTGATATTTGTGTAATGATTGAGTAAATAATAGAAAACTGCTTAGCCCATTTTATTATTATTTAATTTCGAAGCAAATTCCATTTTCAACCATAATTATATGCAGTGCTACTAGATAAATATCTCATTTTACCAGCACAACACATTTTCCTACGCACATCACACATTTTTGCTTTATGTTTGCATGCCAATCAAAGCATATCATTATATCTATTTGTAACTTGAACTCGCAAGTTGATTTTGTTAGCATATTATATTAACATGAACTCATTGAATAACCCAAACATGCTGAATATTAGAATTCAATTCCAATATGTATCGAGTAGCATCATTGCTGGAGTACCATGCATCATTAAAGATATTTACCTAACATTCGAATAGAGCAGTTAATTATAACGTCAAATAAACTCTCGGATCGATGCTCTAACAAGCAATTTTGTGTTATTTATTTTATGTAAATTTTATGTCTTCTTTTTTATTTTTACATTTTACATCATAATATTTTGAATAAACCATTTTCGTTTAGCATTTGCCATTAACCAGATTAAGCAACCAATTCCAGCAGAATGCAACATAAAATGAAGCTGCATTTAAAAATTGCCACTGGCAGTAAGACACACATACACACACACCCAGAATTTGCATGCAGTTTAAATATTTAATGTGGATGCTTCGTGTGCTGTGACCAGCGGTCAGAGCACTTCATGAAATTGCAGCAGCAGCAACAGCAGTGGTAGCAGCAACGAAAATTGGCGTTGCTAATGTTTAGTATAAAATCGTTGTATTTAGTTGTTGGTTTTGTTTGTGTTGGTGCCATTGCCGTTGAGTGAAGTGCGCTGCTGTTGCTCCATGCAGTAATGCTGATGGGGCATTTTAGATGCTGTTGCAAGCACAAACACACTCCCAAACTCAAAAGGCACACAGATGCATGCACAAACGTAACCAACACAATTCAGTAATTGAGATTTGCACAAAAAACCACAACACTAACAACAGCAACAGCAACTGAAACAAGAGCAATTGCAACAACGCAAACATACGTATACGCAGATATGAGCATAGTAATACGCAGTGTTGTAAAAATTTATGTGCGCTTAAGTGGGTGTACGAGAATGTGTGCGTATGCAGCCGCTTTGATATGCAAGCATGTAACAGTGGCCTACTTTACTCCCAAAGGACCAACTTCAATCCGCACCGAACAAACTAATTTACTATGCAAATTGAATGGCAGTCAAGTGCGCAAACCAAAAGATACATTCACTTTAATGCCAAAAGATACTCCGACTAGGCCAACGAGCTCGCTACCTCGCTTGCGATTATCCGTTTGTGGTTTAAAGCGCCTGTGTCTGTGTCTGTCTCTGCCGTTCATAGCTGACGTGTTGATTTTAAATTTAATTACGTTTATTTTTGTAGCGAGCTCAATCGGCGCTGTGTAGTTTTTTGCCATTGAAAATACTTTTCTACTCCTGCGTTCCGCATTTCTCTTTTACGTACTCGTACTTTTGTGCACTGATAACACAAATTTTGTTCGCATTATTTGCGGTTTTGCAATAAATGTTGCCTGCGGCACTGTTCAGAGTGCTTCATGCGCTCAAGTGATCCTAATGCAAATGCCATTTCCCTGAATCAGCAGCAGAGCAGAGCACTGAAGAGTATAGCATGGCATAGGAAAGCAAAGCAGAGCACCAGCATGAACGCCAGCGTCAGCACAAGCACTTGAAGCACTTCCTGCTTAAGGATATTTTCGATTGCGGATGTGGGGATAAGCATTAAGGACATCGTGTCACATGTGTGTGTTGTCTGCTTGTCAGCGCTGTGGGGCCGCAAGCGGGTATGCTGCAAGCAGTCTGTCAGCAAGTGAAGTAAATATTTCCACAAAATGACAAATGTAAATACGGAATATCTGGCAAAATGTAAATTTGACATTTCCCAGGCTGGCAGCGCGCAGCTGTTGCGGCGCTTCAGTTGCTGTTCATACAATTTCATATTTTTCTAGCATAGCCGATTGGTGGCAATTTTAAAGCTGCCGCTACAATTGAGGCTGATGATGATTATGATGATGATGATGATACCCTTAATAAAGCCAGGAGTTTAACATTTCTGTAGGGAAGCGTTATTCTGGAGAGAAAAACCAGCTAATAAACCAAAAAAGGCAAATTGAAAATCAATGCAAATTGGCATATCTCGATGTAATCACACTCCCTCAAACGAACTGTCAACTGACATGGACATGACAGTTCATGGCAGAGTCACTCCATAAAAAGTGGCTTATGGCTTATGGGCGCCATATTGATTTTATGAGCATCCAGAGTGAACCTCATTTAACGCACTCGCCCGCTTGCTGTACGGGTACTTCGCAAAACCGAAACCGAGCATTTGAATTTCGAATCACAGTTGCTGCCAAAAGGCTCATCAATGTAATCACCCTGTGCAAAGCAAACACACAACAAAACAAACACGCACGCACACAAAGTCCCAAAAAAAGAAAAAACATAACAACAAAAACAAATACGCAAACAGCAAAACTGACACACACAAAAAAATGGGGCCAAAAGGAAAAGAGCATTGGCGCTCTACACTTATGCATTGCTAATAGCAGCACTCTCACCCCGCTGACTGCTCCACCAACACCAGCGCCGTGTCTAGCTACGCTCAATTTAAGCAAATTGCTAGTTCGCTTATCGCCGTCCGGCCGACAATACAGCTGCGGCGTATCCAGAGGATACATTTTTGCCACGCTTCTTCCACCCACCACTCAGCTACTCCACTTGCTGCTTTTCGAAGATTTTTTATTTGTTTTCGGGTTATTGCTGTTGCCGCTGTTTTTGCTGTTGTTGCTGTTGTGCTTTGTTGCTTTCGTCATTGTTGTTGTTTGTTTATGCCATTTCCGTTGCCGTCGAAATGCGTTCTTCGTTATTCAATGCTCATAATGAGCCTTTCTTTTGTTATTTGGGCATCGATTCCGTACGCTTCCCCGCTTCGATTCGATTGTGAATGAATGCCGCCACGCTTGAGCAACTCACAAAAATTACAAGCAGACTTTTCGGCGCCGCCCGTAATGGCGACATTATTAATTTGAAATTAAAATTAAAATTGCGCTCCGCTGCATTTCTCCTTTATTTGAGGAGGTCTTTCTGCGATTAGACTTCAGTGGAAGGAGTTCACTTGAGTGTAAAGAAAAGCACAATTTCGCCGCATGGATTTATCATGGGTCATTCAAATGAATTTTATTCTATGCTATAAATATGTTAAGTTTCCAGGGGATTCACACCCTACAATAAGTGTAAGTGTGGGACAAAACGCTCTGGTTTGTGGGAGCTGTGATTGTATAAAGTTACAGCAGTAATTTTGAAATAGAACTGTAAAAAATATGAAATATATGTTGGTAAAATGTCAATCAAACTTAAAGTTGTCTCATTCAATGTAAAACGCCTGCATTATTAAATTATTATTTTTGGGTTCGAATTATTGAGTTTAAGTTTGTTCAGCATACCAAGTACATCACAAGATAAATTGCACATCGAAATTGCAGATGACAAATGGTTTCATTACAAGCCATAATTTGTGCAGAGCTTTTAATTTGCCTCCTTCTGATGAAACCAGAATCAACTCTGATGAATATATGGAAATAATGGAGTAACTATTATATGGAAGAACTAATCACAGGTAAGACACTAAGGTAAGAACAATTTCTAAAAATCGCAAGGATAAAAATACTAGCGTATAATTTTACAAGACTCACGGATATTTTATTACTATAGTCAATAAAAATCGCTCAACAATTACTGAAAAATAACAATGTGAAACAAAACTAACATAACTCTAACGTTAGAGCTTCTTGGAGATTGAAAATTATTAAAACAGAAGGATTTATGCAGAATACAGCAGCTCCAAATGAAACGTTATTCTATGGTAGAAGCCAGAACAACCACAGCATTAACGAGATGTTTATACACAAAAACTATATATGAGTATTGAATATATAGTCAAGTTTAAAAATTGTCTACAAGTCTAATTTGCCGCTTTTACCACCTCCAATCAATTTTTTCACTGCTATGGAAGGTGACAGAATCTGTTCAGACCCATATGAATTGTCCATACTTTAGAACACTCTCTCTGCACACATAATTTATTTTGCTTATCTCTACTCGTATTGGATGATTCATCTTATATTCAAATATGACACAAAATATCTTTCGAATACTCAAATCGGAATATCCGCCAAAATTATTTGCAATTTTTGTGAAGTTGATAACCACTTCAGGTGAATCGGCTTATTAACTGCACGTCGTAGGAGTAAACAAGTAGCCTTCTCAACGGGTTTTGCTATAGTTTGGGCAATTAATAAATTTGTATTCTATCAGAGCCACCCTCTGTGGTGTAGTGGTAAGCACGCTAGACTCACTCCCCGAGGGTCGCAGGTTCAAATCCTGCCACGAGCTTGGTCTTCAAAAATGCTTCTTTCTATAAAATCTTTTTCTCTTCAAGTCGAAAGCCTCTGTAGCTATTCCCCCAATACCTTGCACTCATAATTAATTATGGTGCAAGGTATAATAATAATAATAATAATAATATTCTATCAGAGAAGTAAAATCGACATTCTTTCTTTCTCAAATTTGTCTATAATTGTTTCCAAGTGTCTCTCAAATCATTTTTGTTTCAAATTGGATTACAAAATATACTCGGCCAATACTTTTGAGCAATTGCTTCCTGATCCTAAAGTATTACCTATAATATTCTTACATCATTCCTATAAATACTGTTACGATTTGTGTATTAGGAACCAGATTTCATCAGATTCTTCTATAGTAAAATTGTTCATGTGGAGTGAAGGTAACATTGTTTGTAAGTAAACGTTTTGTGAAATCTTCTTCCATTTATATAGTTTTTATTTAAATTTTTATTATTTAATTTTTATGCATATATATTTTTTTGGGTTATATTATTTATGTATAGTTTTAATAGCGTTTTCTTTTGTTAGTCAAGTTTATATATAAGAAGAATTCTGCGTGTATTTTTTAATAATAAATTAATATTCATGAAAGCAACTTGATTCCCATGGGATGCTTATTTCAGCAAAATCCCCTCAGTGTGGGTATATTTTTATTTTTTTAACGCAAATTAAGGTAATTTCACTGTAAATGTAGCATTAAAGTGTACGGTGCTGAATAAATTCCTTAAATTGCACTCTATTAAATTTTCTCAGGTATCAACTTATCGCAGTACCGGTTGAATTTCCTGCTTAAAGCACACGTGCGCACACGATTGATCCTTTAAACATACTTGTAGTTTACTTTAATGATTCCGCCGAGTCCTGGGGCACATTATATACTTCCACCTTTTTTATTTATGAAATACCAAGGTGACCAGCTCCCATCTCCCATCACCCAGCCGTCAAAATCTCGTTCATGCATACCGTGCCGCCAGAGAAGCAAAGTATCTTTTTGCACTCCTTATACACGCGTATGTGTGTATAAGGAATACATTCGGACACGTTCAATGTCGAAGCATGAAAGCAGAATAAATTGTCACAATATACGCAGCCGAGTGCAAAATGGACGCCGTCTGGAGAATGGGCATAATAACGCAAACCAAAAAGGCGGGACGGAATTTGCTCTGATGCTGCACGTACAAAATTCACTTTATTGCGAATAAATAAGCTGCCATTTTGTTGCAATAACGGTAATAAAATTAACAATTCAATGAAGTGAATTCTCAGGCGAATCCGAATCCGAATTCCAGTACTCGCAACAGTATGGAACAAATGAACCTTTGGCAACAAAGAATGGCGTAATAAAAATACGTATAATTGGATGGAGCGAGAAAATCGCAAAGTGAGAGAATAAGAAAAAATTGTTTCGTCTTCCAACTTCTGAAATTATGCAATGAGAAATCAATGTTAATTTCGCTGTTAACGGTGCACATTAAATTTTATGACACCTGCCAGCATAGCCAGTGCCTCCAACTAACAGTGTACACACTGGCGCCAAACTCCAGATAAAAGTCCTCGCACCAATTTTGATGTATTCGACACAAAATGTGCAAACGAAAATCAGAAAAAAGTGATCAACTATATTAGCAGCGGGTGAATACTGCAACAACAATTCCAAATTGTATCGTATAGACACCGATGAGGTGGTGTGGGGTGCCCAATAAAACGCCAGGCTTCTGCGCCGGCAGAGAATAGAATCTGTGCTTTCACTCATCCGCACACAAACCATAATAAAATTGACTTTTCGTAATGGTTGAATTTTTGACTCATTATACAGTTCCGCTACACCGGCACAAAATTACTTCTCAGTTAATTGGTAATGCAAATAAGATTCCCTTACCAAAAACACACAGACTCCTGTGGAAATCTTAGCATGAACCCAATATCTCAGATATTGTGCATTTCGTCGCTCTGTAATGGCGGGCATAATCCAGAGGTGCCTGATCAGATTGTCGTTACTCTATTTTTTATTTAATTTGATATCCGGCAGCTTAAAATGTTCACAGTGTCGTTCACTGTTTCCCCATGATCGAATGACTCCTAATATGAAAAGTTTATTCTGCTTTATGTTTTGCAATCGTATTTACAACAAACAAACTTTTTTACGTGCCGAGTTCTGCGGTCACGATTGTCGCGATTCATACTTCGTTTTGACAACACTTTCGGCGCAGACTTTACAGAATGCAGCCTTGTTGTGCCTTGATGGTCAGTGCCAAAGAATACGAATATTATGCCAAACGTACTATCGTGATCGCTGGTCTCCTCCTGCTTGCAACAAAGCCACACAAAGCAGACAACTTGGCAATGCTAGGATATACCGTATTCATAGCTACTCGTATTTAGCTTGGCTCTGCTTTGTATGGATGTGTGTGTTCGCCTATGGGAAGAAAAGGCTTTTATGGCTGTGTGTCGCTGCTTAGCAACGTAAATAAAAGAAAATTTAAATTCTTTTTGTGTTTTGTTTTTATCTCGCTTTTCATTGAGGATACAATTTTTCCTAGCATAACATGCAGCAGAAAAGGACAACGCAGTTAAGCACAAAAGCTCGAGTAGTCCTTTTGTCTTTCAAGTTTTTCTTTCATGCAATCCGGGCATGAAAAGGAGTTGGCATTAAGTATGGCTCTATTAAGCATACAAAAAGGAAGATGCTTAGTAATTAAAAGTATAATTTATGAAAGCGAAAAAATTATGTGAAGTCTTTAAAAATTGCGGTAGGGTGTATTTTCGCACATCGGAGCGTAAGAAGAAGGAAAACATTTACTTCGAATAATTTATAGTTCTAAAACTTACAGACATAGTTAGGAACTAAAAAGGTTCTAAAAATTTAAAGTTTGTCATTGTGGATCTTAAAGAGGATAGAGGGAAGTTAATATCACGAAATCGATATCACACGCACTCGTACCAACGTACTCATGTACATAGTGTGACTAGTGGCGCAGCCAAAGGTGTTTCATAAATCTGTATCGCTTAAGATGATTTTGCTGGAAAAAATCAATACCCAATTCATTTCTCCACAATTCAGTTAGAAGATGAATGAAGTTGAGAGAAGTCTCCCTTGCAGCAAAAGTCAAGTAAGTTTCATTAAGTAATTATCTACATGTGAACTAATCTTTTGTTGGAAGCGCATTATAGTGCTGTATGAAAGGATCACTTGATGCGAACATTAAATCTTACAATATATATTTTAAGTACGGAAATATGATAACTTTCCCGATATTCCACACTCATTCAAACAAATTCCCAAATACATATGTGAATGATATGAAATGCTTTAAGTACGAAGTCAATTCAATAACATTATTATCACTGATATATCTTTGTTCTTTCTATACAATACAAATATTGGTAGCTTCTAAAATATACTGGACTTTGATTTTTCAACAAGACACTTCAGAGTGCAAATTTTATTTTCACGAAATATCACTTCAAATAGTCCAATTGAATTAACGATTGGGAAATTATTCATGAATGAATTTTTCAATATCTGTCAGTTATTGTTTCACTTAGCGTATAATTTTGAAAAGGGCTCCAAGTCAGAAATCTCATGATTCCTATTTTCTGGCATCATAATTTTTGTTTCTACTGCTTCATATTTTATTCATTCACATGGGACAAGTGTGAAATTGAATGCAACATTTCTCAAAAACTGACTTTTTGGGCTTTTCTTAAAAAAATCTACATATACACATATGTAAGCCTCTATGTAGTTGGCGTCACAACGTTTTGGAATCCAGCATATTTTATTAGTGATTCCTGCGGATAAAAAGTTCAGCGCCAGCGGCACCATCAGCTCAATCAGTAGACATGGACTTAACCGTGCTGTTAAAGCTCATTATTCTGGTACTAAAGAAAAATGTCTGTATGCTTTCGATAAAGAGGTTCTTGGGTATGCAAAACATATCCTTTGAGGCTCAATATATTGCATCTCAGCACTAATGAATTGAACGTGCCTGCTGGCTGTATGTGAATTTGTGGGAATAATGAAGCTAAATTGCTTTCGGTTGAATGCGTGTCGTTAAGCTCCTTGCAAGATTTCTTGAGCATTATGCTTGCCTCATTGCCTGAGTGTGGAGCAGTGTCGAAATCTGATTTAATTGAAATTTTAATGACGCTTCCTGCAACGACGAATGTGTGCAATTCATAAGCCGCACCAGACGGGAGCTGTGCAACAAAAGCGTATAATTTTAACACTCGTACAGCACAATTTACATCACAATAATCCTGCATGCAGCACTTCAATTCTGAGCGCATTTGAATTGAATTGAATCGCATTGAATTGCACAGAATTGGGTGAAGTAGTTGGATGGCTGCTGTTGCCGCCACTCGCTCTTGTGCAGCTACACATTTGAATGCTAAATTTGAGTTATTTACATTTCAAATATAAATACGAGCGTGCTGCGGCGCGCAGCCTGCATGCAATGAATTGAAATTATTGTCATCATTGTCGCAAACGGAATCGGCATCGGCATCAGAAACATCATCGTCGTCGTCAACGCCGACAATGCCGTTGCCGACATTGCAGTTGTTGCTGCTGCAATCGAGTTAAGTGTGCAAATGTGTGAAGCAGACACACTCGTCTAGCGAAATAATAAAATTCTGTAAAAATATTTGAAAATGACGAATTTGCTTTCTTCTTGCATTCCAATCTCACACATTTCAGTGCCCGGATTTTGTTGCATGTTTGCGTAGGGGCGTTGTTGTCCTTCCACACTTGGCGCAAATGTTTTGTTAGTTGGTTGTGCTGCAAAATATATTTTTAATTAAAGACCAAAAATTGTTTCTTGATGCTTTGAGTACTCGTATGTGTGCTCTGTATGCGAGAAATATTGTTCGCCCCCAGCAAATGAGGAATTGTCAGTATTAAACAAATGTGAGATTATTCTGCCACGTGATCGGGTGTGGCCAAAACTGCCTGCAGCTGCCTCAGCATAACATTTCTTTATTTCTTTGTATACCATTGTCCTTCACAACTTAATGGAATATATTAAAATGCGAATGGAATTGCTTGGAAATAGCCAGTTGCAACATTTACTCGGGAACTTTTAATTAAAAATTGTTCATCCTTTTATATATATGCAAAAAATTTTATTTTTTGATCTATTATTATTATTATTATTGATTACTGATGAATAATGAACTCATCAAAACACTTCAAATAAGTTGAATTGAACCTTTCGCAATAATTGCGCCTTTCAAGCGGTTTACTTAATCGCTTCAACTTCCCTAACATATTGTGCATGCAGTCTACGACCACATCTATCGATAAAATTCTCGCTAAACCTGGTGCAAGGAGGAATTTAAATCATTATAAGGATATAGTATAATATCCTTTGTCTGGGTTCCGGGACACAGGAACATTGACAGCAAC
Organism: Clusia tigrina; assembly: GCA_920105625.2. Lineage (NCBI taxonomy): Eukaryota > Metazoa > Arthropoda > Insecta > Diptera > Clusiidae > Clusia > Clusia tigrina. Next base: position 169,346,242 of record OV050033.1, on the reverse strand, counting down.
GAGAGGGCTGATGAGCTAGCACGAGGAGGGAACAGTTGTCAAGGGAAATATTTATAATCACTTCCTCCGCAAGGCTCGCGAGAGGTGGAAAAACACTGTGACAATTGCCATTTCTAGAATGATGTGGCCTGATTACAGTGCAAAAAGAACTAACCATCTTCTCAATAAACCAACACATAAAATTAGCAACCTTATAACTGTCTATATGGACTATTGGCACACACGCTGAAAAAATGGGCATTCCGTTCAATGCTCATTGCAGGAGCTGTAAAGACCCACAGGAGAAATAAACAGTCGTATACTTTGTTTGTGATTGCCCAGCCCTCGCTCGCTTGAGCCTCAAATATCTCGGAAGTCCTTTCTGGAGAGTCTAGGGCATTGCTCTAGCTCAGAACTTTCAGACCTATCAAAATTTGTTAGCAACTCCGGATGGTTGTAAATGTACAAAGGTATATTTTCATTTTCTAACAGCACTATTGGTAATTGAGGGGACCCGAGGTCGCCAGCCATTTTAGCTACCCACCCACCTACGACGACGTTTCCAAAAATAAAGCGTTCTGTTTATTCTGTTTTAAGTGACCTTCCCCAATATAGCTTTCCCTGCATACTCGTAGTGTGCTTGGTGCAATAAAATAAACACTTGAATTTACATTATCATTAATCTCCAATTCAAGTGAATGATATTCTTGTTAGTTCACTTTGATTCATGAATAACTTGATGAGAACCGATCGAACAAACAAAATGAAAGGATATTGCATAATTCATTAATAGCACAAAGTGGTGCTACTCTAAGTTGCCTTGTGCACGATTGCACTTTGGTAATTTATTAGCAAAATTTATCATTTTTGTTCGCTTGGTAATTTTGTAATGTTTGCAATGAATAAAAGGTGAAACCGAAAGATAAAATTTGGAAAAATTTGTATTTGGTTTCTCAGTGTAATAATAATTAAAAAACATTATGATCAGTTAAAGTTCTATTGTAGCGTATAAATTAAGATCCAAAATTTTGCTTTGAAGACTTAGATATATATATATATATATATATATATATATATATATATATATATATATATATATATATATATATATATATATATATAAGGGTGTTATACACTGCGACCTGAAAGATCTGAAAGATCCCTATTTATTTGAAAGTCGAGGATAGTCTCATCTATAAATCTTCTGTCAGGCTAATTTCCGACAGGAATTCATATATTTTGGAGGACTCAAGATGAGGGATCTTGCTCATATCTAAGATATATTCTCCAAAACACCTGTGTCTTTTGTGTGCCAATGGTCCGCAGTCTGTGATCAGGTGCAGTGAGGTTTCGTCACTTTCTCCACAGAATCGACAGATGGCATCTGAAGATATACCCAACTTGTTCAAATGGTAGTTGGGTCTACAATGTCCGCTTAAAATGCCTGTGATGACTCTTAATTTACCCCTAGGCATATTTATTAACTACTTAGCTCTTTTAGGATTAAAATCTCCCAGAAGAGCTTTGGACTGTCTTAATCCCGGAAGAGTTTTCCAGGTTTGACTTCGTTTTGCATCTGTACACTTCTTCAGCAGACCTCCAATGGTATTGGATGATAGTCCACAGAAGGGTTCAGGGCCGTTGAAGTGAGAGGCCGCAGCCTTCCTAGCTAAGCTATCAGCCTTCTCATTTCCCTCTACTCCTATGTGGCCTGGTACCCACATTAGAGACATTAGATAACTTGTTCATACTGCCAAGGGAGTTTAGCTTCCCAATACAGTCCCACACAAGTTTAGACCTCACTAAGGATGAGCTCAGACTCTTGAGTGCTGCTTAACTATCGGATAATATCACGATGTTTTTCCCCCGATACTTCCTGTCAATGTTGATCTGGGCACATCTTTCAATAGCGTGAATTTCCGCTTGAAAAATGCTTGGAAAAGAACCCATTGGTTCCCAGTAATTGGTTCTAGGCCCAAATACTCCTGCCCCAGTTCTGTCCATTGACTTAGAACCGTCAGTATACCATAAGAGGGAATTTTCTCTAATTTTATACGTCTCAGTTAGACCTTTCCATTCTTTTTTGCAACTCATCATTGTAAATTAAGATTCGAAATTTTGCTTTGAAGACTTAAGTGATTTTTTAAAATTTTATTTTTAATCTAGCCGTAGTCCCGACATATGTTTTTGATATATGGAACATAGCTACGATGCAGCGCCGCCTTGCCTTATATGGAACTTCTACAAAGCTCACACATCAAAATCTGACAACCTATCTCGGAAACTGAGTAAAAACAACCATAAATATATGAATGTGTCCTACATACGAGTATATTACTTATTTACAAAGATGAGTTAAAAATATCAAGTAAAAAATATTACTAAGTCCCCTGCCAAGTAATGAAGAAATATATAGTAAATCAACCTGAGAATTTCTAAATCAGAATTACTATGCCTTCATATGTTGGCCAAACAACAGAGACAAGCTCAAAGCTATTAATAGGTTTCTCTAGAAGAAAGTAATCCTTCAAAGACGAAGTATTATTTTAAAACCGTTGAAAGCATTTCCGAATGGTAAGTGTTAAGAAACGAAATATGAGAGTTTGGAATTGGTGCCTTATCTATGGGTTTTGTGCTCTAATATTTCAATGAGATTCATACAATTACAATGCAAACAAAGAAGTAAATAATGGCAACATATGTAAATATGTGAAATATACGAGGTCCTTCAACCAGTTTCATAGTAGAGTACTGAAATAGGGGGACAGAGAATTCAACAATCACTCCTCGATAGAGAGTGGCGCGAATGTTTTCTTGTTTTAAGACATCTTTTGTGCAGCGCTAATCAGCTCCCAGACAAGACGACTCAGTCTGCTGCTACGCACTAAATAAAAGGGGGTTTGCAATTAACAGCGTCTGGTCACGTTCAACACAAGGACGCACACAAAGCCATACATAAGTGGTGCGCTCGAGGCAAATTAGCATCAAAATCAGTTTCACTCCACTGGAACGTAATCTTTATGTAAGATTTTAGCCATTTTGTCTCCATTTTGTCTCGTTTGCTTTGAGCGCCACTCTGGCTGTTCGCACCTCTGCCGGACGCTTTTAATGCAATTAATGCGCTTAAATTAAGTGCGCTAATATAAATTCAAAAAAATTAGCAACGCAAAAGGATTTAATGCCAATGGCGCAAACTGGCGCGCCCACACTGAATTATGATAATACTGCGAGCAAGTGAACCCAATTTGCAGAGGAAGAGAAATGAAAGAGAGAGTAGCCAGGAATAAGCCCCTTTTCAATGAACCAGTTGGGGCACAGACACTCAGGATCACAAAGGCAAAAAGGCGATAATTGCGCCCGGCACTTAGCATTTAATTTACGCGCTAAAGGGAAAAATAAGGCACACAAACAGCACCAATGGCACCAATGGCAGCAAAGGCACCAATGGCAGTAATGGCAGTAATGGCAGACGGAACTATATGCGTATGTAGCTACAAGGCAGCAGCTAAGTCATTAGTGGAGCATTAAAAGTCGAACCGGTGTAAAAGCCACGCAGAATCATCTCTATGTAATGTGTGGCAGTGCATGTAGTTAATTTTATTTTCAATTTTATATTTATTTTACTTACTTATTCTACTTTTGTAGCGATTTTTGTTTTTAATATATTTAACAATTTTTATGCATTCAGCTTACACGCGAAGCACTGCACCAGCGAGCGAGTGTAAATTACAAAGTAATTTGTTGACAAAAATGCACGCTAATTGCTGCAAAACAGCTCCAAATTACCGCATGCGACTTACAAGTGAGAGCGGGTGGGTGGAGGAGGAGAATTTTTGGCATAATTAGAATTTCATTATGGTGGTTGAGCGCCAGCAAATAAGGCCTCTCTGGCGGAAATGTGCAAACAAAATGCCATTAAATGAATTCATCATTAGCGCTGAAATTTCGAAACAGGGAACGAGGGCACGGGCAGGCAAGCGAGTGAAACAACCAACCAGCCAACCAACCAGGCAGTCAGCCAGTCAGGCATCCAGGCAGCTTAGGTAAAATGTTTGCATTTAATGCCACATTTGTTGACACTTGCCAAACATAATGCTCTGGGTGAATAAACGACGGGTGGGGTAGTGAAGGGCAAGTGCGAAGAAGTCTTTGGAGGCGTAACTCGAATATAAATTAAGGGGCAGAGAAGGGAAGGGAAAAACCCTCTGACACCCGGTAGGGGAGGCATAAAATAACTGGCAATAATTAATGAGGTGTTGGCAACTGGGCATGGGTGTGAATAATGCTGCTCACTGTTTGTGCTCTTTGTTGTTGCTGCAATAATAATTGCCACATTTATTTCGATTGTTAAGGATTTTGATTTAGTGGCATTGAACAATTCAATTATATGCATATTCAGCTATTGAGATGTTTCAATGAGTGTTTCTGAAGAGAACATCAAATGCAGTGCATCAACAAACTCGCCTTCTGTAGCCCCACTCTGCGCTTGTAATTAGCAAATCAGTGCAAACAAATCACTAAAAACTTGGTCTATTTTTTCACAGCCTCCTCTTCAGTGTTTGCTTATTTTTAGCTGCATTTTAGCCATCACTTTGCTGCGGCTTTCTTGCGCAATTGGTATATTAGTCTGTACAAATGGTAAAAACTCCACAATTTCATGTGCAACCATTTACTCACTATGCCGGAAACTCCGCAAGCCACCGCAAAGCATTAAACAAATGAAAATGGCGCACGTGCCGCGCTACTCGCTAAAAGCTGCATTTAAAAATAATTGAACAAAAAAATGGAGCAAGCCATGTGAAAGTATATTTACCATCCGCCTAATCGAAGTGTACACACCAGCATAATACACCAGCTGTCTTGGAGAGGACAGACATTTCAGAAGTAAAACATTTCTCTTGGTCTACGTTTTGTGCAAGAAATGCATAGAATAGAATATAATTAATTTCGAGCAATTATAATCAGATATATTTAATTTTTACTCATTCCCCCCCAAAAAAAACCTTGCACTCATAATTAACTATGATGTAAGATATAATAATAATAATAATAATATATTTGATTATAAATGAGGCCAATAGACAAACTGTCTCACTATCTCTCCTTCTCGTAATCTATCCGATTCCCTTTCCCTCTACCTATATCTCTTCCTCCACTTTTTCCAGTTGATAAAATTTCTTCACCATTATCCAGAATATTTCTACACCTATGTAATATAATTCAATTTGTCAAGAAGGAAATGTTTCCATTTTAAGAGATTATTAGATCACCACAGTTCGTTCGCTTTGTCGTACAATCAAGGATACCATAGTGTAAGATAGTGAATATCGTTCAGAAACACGAGTGTTAAAGAGGAAATGCGATTAGGAATTTTCTTAAGAAATATCAATCATGTGCGGTTGAATGAAATTGCACTGCAAAATAATAAAATGTTCACAGCAATAAGTAAATTTTGTCCAAATATACAGAGAAAAATGGATAATTACACGAAAGTACTCAACGACCAGAAATATATTTTCGAAGGCATGGAAAGGAACTCTTTGAAGGTGCTCTTCTACCATGATCATATTGTTGCATGATGCTTAGGACAGAATTCCTTATAAAGTTGTTGACAACACTTTGAGTGTCTGATTATCCAAACACTTGACTACTCGACAAACGTACGATTAAAACTAGCGACCTTTTCATGGCTCAGTTTCTGGTTAACTTAGGCATTATTAGAGTACAAGTTTGAGTAAGGAGCGCTCTTGGTGTGAGCTGTGCCTAACCATAGTTATTTTTTGTGTTGGGCTTCCACTTTTGATGACCCAAAAAATATGAAATAATCCTTCGCTAGCCTTACGGATGTAAATATATAATAAGTGAAAGTGTCTAAACTAGCCCATTGAAATATATTTTAAGCAGCATCTTCGGCTCAGGAACAAAATATGATAAGCTCCAATTTTACAGGATTCATTTATCCCCAATATGCCACCACTGCTTTAGGTAGGTAGGTAGGAGTGGCCGTCTAGTTTGCCAAAAGCACACTTGAGCATAATGGCCCATTGTGATACCACGGTGTAGCGCCGTTCAAGCACTGACTAAAAAGTTCCCTTACTTGGGATGGTGATAGTCAGCGCAATGACAGCGCCAGGAAAGGCACGACTCCCCCATCATGTTGCAGGAAACCATTAGGAACCCAAAGTATCAGACTTTGATGAACCTTGCCATGTCCCTAATATTAATGGATGACAGCTCTGTCAGGCTTGTAAGAAATGGGGCACCAAAGGTTCGAATCCTTCTTCTGCTCAAAGAAGGGCAGTGGCATAAGAGGTGGAAAACCACTGCTTTAAAGTTATCCAAATACCACATTTTGACGATGGATGCACTTGATTCAACTCTTCACTTGTTTCAATTTCTATTATCAGCTCATTTTTACAGGCAAAAAGTGTCTTTTGAGTCACTATTTTATGCCACACCTAGTTGTGTCACTGACGAACAGAACAGCAATTAAGTCTCCCTTTGGGGTTGTAGGGTATTTGCGAAAGGGTGTGGTTAAAAAACGTGCCGCGTGCGGCCGTGATGCCGCTGCATTGTTATGCCTTTGTGCACCGTCGACATCATTGATGCAAAATTTAGATTATGCACAAGGATACGCGCACACACGTATGAGTAAGTGCGTGTGTGTGAGCGTGCTCAGTGCACGTGTAATTTGAACCGCAATTAGTGAAATTACGAAGCTCTAACAACGCCTGACAGTTGCACAGACTCCAACGCATTGGTGTGGTAATTTTTTTTTGTATGCAAAACGTTTTGATATCATAACTGAAAATGCTTTAAAAAAATATTGCAATGAATGAATTAAAATGTAAATAGATGCAGCAACCAACCAAGCCGCACAGCAAACCACCCAACATACATAAATTAAATATAAATTAAATTCAACTCGCTTTTAGCCGTGCATTCATTCATTTTATGGCTTAGTTTTTATTTCGGTTCATTTTTGTTTCGGCGTTTTTGCTTCCGCTGGTTTTGTTGTGATATTGTTGTTGTTATTGTTGTTTTGGTTGTTTTTCTTTTCTCTGTGCTTTCTAATTTTCTTTAGCATAAATTTTGTTCATCCTAAGCGCAAATTTCTCTTTGTTGCATTTTAAATTTGCACCAATTTTTGTGGAACACAAGCTCTCGCAAGTGTTCGCGTTAGCCACATCAAATGCGGCAGACAGCACCCATAGCAACAACCGCACTAACAAGCACCACAACAACAACAACAACAAGCGCATAACTGGTGAACTTTCGGGAACGCGGGCGCATTCAAAATTATTCAAATTTCTGACTTCATCATGGTTTCATAATTTATTATTGTTCCCGCAGTTTCTTTTGTTGCCGTTGTTATTACAACCATGCTTGTTCAGGAATTTCCTCTGCCTTAATAAAAAGAGAAGGTATGCACGGTAGAAGTGAAACTCTCTGTTATAGTAGAGGGAGTTAAAATAAGATGCTGCACTCTCGTGGTTTCATAAATATTACAAATTAAGGGTCGAGCTGCAATTGTCAGATCAACCTCGTATTAATGCCAATGAGCATCGTATTTTTCAAGATCTTAGTCATGTCCTTTTTCCTTTTCCAGGATAAGTGTATTTTATATAATAAACTTCCCCTTTAGATCGGCTTAGCTGACGTTTGGAAAACTACGTAAGAATTCAACTTTTAAAGATGGTGCAACACTCAGTCTTCAGCCACACAGTTGAACTTTTACATCTCAATACATACACTTCTATATTATATTTCACTCTTGCACTTTATTTTGTAGTTTGTATGACAGGAAGCGAAAAGTCATTAATTATTCTCTTATCGCTCATGTTGTTGGATACCATATCTGTTTCCTAATCTATTACACAATAATTCCGAGTATATGTAAATAAGATCTCAACAAAAATGTTATTATTATTATTTATTATTATTATTATACCTTACACCATAATTAATTATGAGTGCAAGTTGTTGGGGGAATGAGTACCAGCTACAGAGGCTTTCGACTCGAAGAGAAATAGATTTTATAGAAAGAAGCATTTTGGAGACCAAGCACCGTGGCAGGATTTGAACCTGTGACCCTCGGGGAGTGAGTCTAGCATGCTTACCACTAGACCACAGAGGGCGGCAATCTTATCTTATTTCCTTATGATCTATAGATTATATTATTATTAAGTAAATTTAAAAGTAACATCTCAATATAGTGACTCGGAGGTGCGTTATTACGCGGTGGTATCACAATGGACCCATGGTGCTCTGAGTGAGCTGGTCCTTAGACCGGCTGCCACGTTAACCTAACCTAACATCTCAATACTTCAATTTGAATAATTATATTTCAATTAAAATATTTATATTCAAATTTATATTTATATATTATTTATTTATGTGTCAATCAAGTGTGCTTTGTTATAAAAATTAAATTCAAATTTAAAGAAACATATGAATATCAGATTTACGATTTGTTTGCACATTACATAGATCGGAAGAATAAACTCCATGACGCAGAGATTGAGGGACTCATCAGTCATAAATCTGTTCCACTTGGATACGCAGCTGCGTCAGTGAAAACAACTGAACGTAATATGAAGTGATTAACTTCAAATTTACTTTACTTATGAGTATAGCCCTTTTCCACCAAACATTTGCAAATTGGCATTTTACAACTCGGCTTTTCAAATTAGCCTCAAATTCTTACCGCTAAGTAGTGAAAAGTGGATGCATAGCGAAACATCATAAAAGACAAGAGCTAGCTTGCAAAGCGAAAGGTCCGACCTCCCACATTCATCGCATCCAAATTTTTTTACAGCAGAACGCGGCTAAAAAAGTTTCACTTCAAATAACAACACATTTTTTATGCAAATTGCACCAGCACTGTATTTTTTTTCTTACTATCTTCTTCCCTCCGTCTCTCCTCCTATCCTGTGCCGGACTAGCGCAGTGCACTGGATATGACAGCAGCAAAAACAACCACAGCAATAACAAACACAAAATAACTTCAACACAACGCATTGCTTTCAATCTTGCCACAAATTCTTTGCTATTAAGGAACAACTTGGTCGGCGCCTTTATGCAATGAGTGAAGGACTTCACAAATTTTGCAGGAAATATCAAATCCGCAACAAATCGTTGCCTCGTTCCTTGCAGTAAAAAGTCGGTTATGAAAGGCAACATTTCCTTGAATAATATTTGTAAATGTAATGAAGCGGGCTTCCGTTGTGTGCTAAATTGTTGCATGCCACAAAAAGGAGCGCAAAAAAATAAAATAATAAAAATGAAAATGAAAATAGAAATAAAATGAGCACAGTTGCAAGTTAATTGCTGAGCAAACAAGTGGGCGATTGCACCCTCGTCGTACTTGCAGTTTTACTGAATGCCTCAATACTTCTGGGGACTTTTTCCAGAAAACTGGATAATGAGATTTCCTTTTTCCAATTTGGGTTAACGCTGCAGGAATTAAAGAAGCAATTTTCCAGAGAACCAACAAAATACAGAAGAAATTAAATTGAAAATAGAAATATATTTACGTAGAAATAAACAAACAAAACTGTCTGCAAAGTTTTTTCATTATTGGCAATCATATTCAGTAAATTTGTGCTATTCAATGGAAACGTACAACAAATTGTATATAATTTGTTTATTTTTTCTATATTTTTCCTTCAATTCTTTGCATCTTGCTTCACGATAAGTGAGCAGTAATTGTGCACTCTGCCTTTTTCATATTTAGCATCAGCATTCACAAGGTCAGGACGGGCAACGTCTGTCTTTGTATGCTGCCATTTGCTCTGAACGCAGAGGGAACCCGCTTAAGAGTGGGATTATGATGGAAATATAAGCTTGAATTTCCGCTTTAATCTAGGGTCATTTATAATATCCCTCCCCAGAATAGAACAGCCACTTTGAATGGGCCCTATTTCACTGCCACTGAGCAGTTCATAACTTGGCAAATTGGCTATTCAGATCAACCTTTCAAATTAGTTTTGAAATGCAGCTATGCAACTGCCCTTAGCAATAAAAGGTGAAAAAGTGTGAAAAGCAAAATGTCCAGTAAAATAGGGCCCACTATGAAGCGAACCCTTTCAATTGGGACGCAGCAAGTATTGAAAAAGCACTTGTTTGGGGGTTGAATAAATTGGCAGTCTCTGGCAATGGGGAAGTTGCAGTGAAATTCTTTAGGATTTCATTAATGTATTTAACCAGGTGAAAGCATTACTTACGCAATTGAAAATGTAGAGTATTGAAGAGCCTAAACAAATACTCTGCAGGTTTCCTGCTGTTGGGCAACGTTCACCGCAATATTTGGGGCAGGAAATGTGAATAGACTGTGGCAAACTTCCTGAATGTGAAAACTATATCTGTGTACACGAAAGTGGTTGCTCATTCAGGAATCCGAATAAAGGCAGATTTGTCAATCATCAGATTCGTTAATACGAGCAAAGGCAAACAGTAGTTATCATATGAATATATACTATTTTATCTACCTAACGAGTTGAATAGTTTAATTGTCTGCATAGTAATCTGAGTAATTATCCAATGGCTAAAGAAATTAGTAGCTATTCGCACGAAACGCTTGAATAAAAATTAGGGGTTATTGAAGTTCTTACCCGGAAACTGAACACAAAAGTCTGCATTTATTTCCGTATTTTTCAAATAATTTATGCACCACGCTATGTCGCAATCGAGCACGTTGAATAGTTTACATATAAATTACAGCGAAAGTGGGCGATTCTCTCTAAACTGCTGCTCTGCATTGCTTTTGTATTAGCGAGTTCTGCATAAATATCCTAAAAGAACTTGTCAACTCAGGGTATTACAAATTGCCCATATTTACTCCTGCACACTGCTTCTACAATCCCAATTGTACACTTAGCAATTCTTCTATGTTCCATTGCAAAACAAATTGCGTATCGCCTTTTCCGCTTTATTAATGCACATGACTTGTATTGTTGGCGAATGCCATTGTTGGTGTGCCATTTGTATGTGCGTGCCATAACATTTCACCTTTGCGAAACGACCAATTTTATTACATGCCATCTGTCATCGCCCAACTTCCTTTCCTACCGGCGCTGTACGGAGGCCAACATAAACCATGCGCCGAGCGCAGTTAGAAGAGCCGTACAGACGACGCCTGCTGAAGTGTCTTACACATTAGCCTCCTCGGTCGCATGACGACTTTAAGAAAGGTGAATCTAATTACCACTCACACCAACATGCAGCTACGCTACCTCTGCCCCTTGCCACACTGGCTGCCAGCAGACTTCTGTGTAGCATCATCAACCTTGACAAAGCTTTTATTTCGGTTGTAAACGAGCGTAATTTGCAATTTTTACACGACCATTTGTGGCGCTATCAACGCATTCCAGGACAAAAATCGTTTTTCTTGTCGTCATCCGTCCTACTCGGCGTGTGCTTAATGCGCTGGAATTCATTTGCCGCACAGACTGATGCCGTGCGCCGCACACAACAGCACTGTTGCCATATCAACTTGAAGCCACTCCGGTCCGGGTAGCTGCAAAGTTTTGCGCGAGTACGATTAGAAGCGACAAAAATGTTAATTAAGCATTATTTGCGCCTCTGCTTTAGTGCGGCCGTGATTTAGTGCGGGGCGTGGTTTATTAACTGCCAGTTTGGGGCGTATTTATTTAAATTTTTAACTTGATTGTCTTCTGTCGTCCATTATATTGCAGCCAATACCAAACAAAATTGCAAACTTTTGTGCGAATGCCTGCCTCTCTGCCCTCTGGGCTGCCTTCCTACCAGCCTGCTTGTTCGTATTAAAATTCCAAAGTAAACTTTGGCCATGCACCATTGGCTTGGAATAATTAATTGGACATTGTCTGCTGATTGAATCGTGTGAAATCTCTTAGCGTCGGCGATGCGAATATAATTTCAATAAACCTCAAGCAGGGAAAAAGCGGAAGAATGCACGCATTGTGAATTAGATACCGACAAATACTACGAACTCTGGAAAAACGTTCTATAATGAGTTTCGAATATATTTATTTTGAAGACCGAGCGGCATGAATATTAAAGATATATTTATAGTAAACAAGATAAGCCAACAAAAGAAATTGTTCGCATTCAACGAAGTAACTGAATACCCTTCGTTAGCCAAAGGCGTAATTACAAGTTTCTCACCTTGTTGATGGAGTTTGTGTTGTTTCCATTAAGGTGCGTTCCAGTTAATGTTACAGTAGCAGCTTTGATAAAAGAATACCTTCAAGATAAAAGGAGAAAAGCATCAACAAGTCTAAGAAAAACAAACTATTAATTCAGGAAAAGCAGTATTTCCAAACTACCAGTATTAAAATACTAATTTCTAACCAGTGAAAATTATTTAAGATTGAGTTGTTAAACTTTTCGTCACATTTTCGTTGTTCAGTATTCCTAAAAAGTGGTTAAAAAAGAAGATCAACGAACAAGCATGGCAAAGATTTACCAAACGGAGAGGTGTCGCATAGCTAAGTGAATATGCTGTCGGTTTCTGAGGCCTAGCAACCCACGTTCGGGCCAACTCGGTCCCTTAAAAAATTATTTCGTAATAACTGCTTTCTACGGAGTCATCTCTATCGATTATATTTTACTTCTCCGAACAGCAACAAAATAAAGTTCTAGGTTCCGATATTTTTTGTCTAAAATATAAAGAATACAGAAAGTTTACTTGCTCTTTGTTTAATTAAGTCTATTTGGCTCACGAGAGTAGAGAATATGGTCTACAATATTGCTGTGTTTGAAAAACTCACATAGTCAGAAAGTCAGCAAATACTCTGGAATATTAACTATTAATTTAGGTAGTGCTACTAAATATTTGTAAACTTAGAAATATTTTTGTGTACACATTTTTTAGTTGGCTTGATAACTAACTCATCTTATTGGATTAACAAGATTTGCATCGATTGACCTTAACAATATTTAAAGTTAATTTACCAACATTTTTTCTTTCTGTATAGCTTTGAAACTTTAGGTGCTCTTTATTGACCGAGTGGATTCTTACAAGGTGCTATCCAATTTCATTAATCTATATGATATAATAACCAAAATACTGAATAGTTTATACTTTTAAATACATTCCATCTGAAAATAGATGGAGCGTGTATATAAATGTATGCATAGTTTAGAGTACCTCGTACTCCCCGGAAATATACATTTATCAACTTCAATGTAGTTCTGCCCACGTTAAAATTTAAGTGAAGAATGTGTTCTCCTTAATTTCATTGTACCAAATAAAGTTCTGTCTACATTATACCAGCCTTGGGACACAATCACACGATTAAGTTGCATATTATGCCTTGTAAAATGATTTTTCTTAAAATATTTTTAGAATATTTTCGTTGTCCTTCCCTCATTTTTTGCAGCATTCTTAAACTTCCCATGTACTTGTGGTGCCACTAACTTTATAACTTTGTAAAGTTACTCGTGTACTTGGCAAACTTATTTACTTATTTACGAGTATGGCGCCAATTTCTATTACATTGGTGGCACAGATTTTTATGATGCGTCTACGCTGACGAGAATAGTTGTTGTTTTGGTATATATTGCATTTGATTATAGAACTTTAGACATATATTGTATGAACCTTAGACATATATTCTACAGGCAAATTGCATCCATAACTGCTCCGAGTAAAGCAACACTATGAAATTCTTAATACTTAAGTTAATGATATCTTATTATCTCCCTTACATATATACTTGATCTGGAATTAAGTCATTCCTACACTTTCACCCAAATATAAAACAGATATAATTCTGTGTACTGATATTTGAGATCAGTGCTATTTAGTAATTGCAGTAGACTTGGAAATTTAATCTCTATTGAATGTAAAAATTGTATAAAAAGTCTTGAGTAAGCATTTTCAGAGCGGAACTCCAGCACGGTCTCCAAAATAGGTGATTGACTTTGAAGGATAGATAGATAGATAGATATATTTAAGGGTGTTCCCCTATTTATTTGAAAGTTGAGGATAGTCCCATCTATAAATCTTCTGGCAGGTTAATTTCCGACAGGAATTCATATATTTTGGAGGAATCAAGATGAGGGATCTTGTTCATATCTAAGATATATTCTCCAAAACACCTGTGTCTTTTGTGTGCCAATGGTCCGCAGTCTGCGATCAGGTGCAGTGAGGTTTCGTCACTTTCTCCACAGAATCGACAGATGGCATCAGAAGATACTGAATACCCAACTTGTTCAAATGGTAGTTGAGTTTACAATGTCCGCTTAAAATGCCTGTGATGATTCTTAATTATCTCCCAGAAGAGCTTTGGACTGTCTTAATCCCGGAAGAGTTTTCCAGGTTTGACTTCGTTTTGCATCTGTACACTTCTTCAGCAGACCTCCAATGGTATTGGATGATAGTCCACAGGAGGGTTCAGGGCCGTTCAAGTGAGAGGCCGCAGCCTTCCTAGCTAAGCTATCAGTACAGTATTTACCTCTTATATACGAGTATTATATAGGTTAAATATATACTAAATGAGTTTTTAGTGGTTCCTTGCTGCTCTGACTATTTGACCAGATTACAATTTGTAATTATAACTTACTATGAATGAAATGTAATTAAAAGTTTCAAGGCGAACATTTTGAATCCAGCCAATTATATAAAAAACGATGTTTGCTTAATAATGAAATAAATTTCAGAAAGTTTGTCTTTTGTGTTTTCCCCTCTCGAAAATCAGCTTAAAACAGATTCAATACAGCCAGTCATGTCAAGGACTCGAAATGAGCAGAGAGCAGGAAAGCAGAAGAAGGAGTGAGCGCAATTTAAAAATTTCCCATTCTGTTCGATATCAATGGTACTCCGACTGTTTCAACTCCAGTTGTAAAATTTGAATGTAAAATTGCGACGCATGTTGCCGCCACTACTCTGCTGTCGGTCGCTGTTATTGCGGCAACAAATCATAATAAAGTGTGGAAATGCGGAAAATTTGTGGGCAAGAAGGAAATAAAAGCAAAAATTAGAGACTACAGGAAGGCACTCGTGAAACAAATGTAAAGAAAACTTTACAAACCGCGCACCCGGCATACAATGGCCGTGGCAACCATGGTGAAGGACCATAAAGAAACGGAAATAACAAATTAGGCTTTTATTGCAGCTCCACTGACTGAGTGACTGGCGTCTTCTCTTAGAGCGGAGTACAATGAGCGCAACATTTACTGTTGTATTGTTGTTTAAGCCACCGCATTATGCAAGGCCACTCCAACGAGGAGGACGCTCTCTCGAATGTGGCGCAAATGCATGCAACCGTTTTAATTGACGACTTGACATACAAGCATAAGTTGCATTGTGCGCCAACTGTAGCAACTGTAGCAATGGCAACGTGTATCAAACGCTTTGAGCCGCCTCATAATAGCGAGCGCCCGCTCACACCTTGACACAGATGCCAGTTATGCACCCTGTCGTGCACACTGCGTTAGAGTGTATGCGACATCGATTTGGCATATTGTGCGATGCTCTCTGTGCAGGTGGGCTGGAATGGGGCAAGCTTAAACCCTCACCAGCTGGAAGCACCCTGTCGAACCACGGGTTTTGGTTGTGCTTGGCTTGCACAGAGATTTGTTGGTTGCGCTGCAGTGCAGTATTAATTAATGATGCAGCATATGCGACGGTTCGGGTGAGTGGTGGCAAGCTGCGAGATTTGCATGCGAATTGCCATTGTGGCAATTGGCATGCGGGGCATATTGGGTGCTCATTGATTTACAACTACAGCAGCAGCAAGCACACACAGAGAGACAGTTGGTTTGAATACATATATATGTGTGTGTGGATATGTGTGTGTATATATTGAACCACACAGGTAAGTAAAGTAATTTCCAATGTTTCATGCTTTACGTCTCGTTCGTCTTAATTTGCGTTTTGGTTTGCATGCATATTCGAAATTGTGGGAATTTGCAATTTGAAAATTTGAATTTCAATTTGTATTAATCTGAACCCACAGCTGGGAATTCAAAATACATATTCTCAATACATTCGCAAAACTCATACTTACTCAATGTTGGAAATTGTAATTTCATATCGATTCTGCATACTAATGAAAGATGAAGCGTAATTTTATGAATATGCATGATTTGTGGGTGGAGCCAATCATATGCAAAGAAACGAACAGCATGCATACTCGAACAGCATGAGAGAATTTTGTAAAGTAATAAAATTTCCTCATAATTGTATTTAGCATTCACATTTGCTTCTCTTTGATACTAAAGCTAACACACTACTTTGCACACAAATGGGAATAAATCAACAAATTTTCTTTCAATTTCTCTTACTTATTCTTTCTATAAATGGTGCTTCAACAGCTCCGGTCAATAAATTGTGCTTCCACAGCTCTAGTCTAGTTATTTCGTAGCCACTTTACGAGTAATGTGAGAATTTATTTTTTTTCCATTTTAACTTTAAATATCGCAGCGTACATACTGTGTATCTTCAGCAGTCATTTAATATTTTGGAACCTCTCCAAACTGGAACTGTAGAACCACACAATTTCGGAAGGTAAATAAAGTAAAATGAATCCGTCATCAAATTCTATATTTTTAAGGGAAAATTTTTTTTTAATTTATCACATTCACACTTTAAAACAAAAAAAAATGGTTTTTTTTCATAGCAATTTCAAAAAAATTTTCTGCTTGATCTCTATTATTCCATTAATCGGCTTTAAAAGGTGTCTTTCTTAAGGTGCTGACACACATGGAAAGCGTTGTTGTCTAATTTAAGTCTTTATTATTAAGATTTGTTGCCAGAAGAAAATGTATTTATAATTTTAATTGGCATATCCTATTAAACATTATAGCAGTCTCTTTCCCACTTTTAGGCCTTCAAATTCTTCTCTGAATTAAAACCTTCGAAGCTAACGAACAAGTAGTCGTTGGAACCAGAGTAGTTAGTATGAAATATATCGAGTCGAAAGCCTCTGTAGCTAGTACTCATTCCCCCATCATCTTGCATTCATAATTAATTATGGTGTAAAATATAATAATAATAATAATAGTATATCAATTTTTTGTCAGCACAAAAACTTATACAAAAAGTTATGAAGCATACTCACATACATAATTCATTCCCATATGACAGAGAAGAATACCTCTGTTTTGTTTTTTTTTATATATACCTACATTTATAATTACTCAGATAATAACAAGACGATTATCGTTTCCATCAAAATAGCTTAAATAAGTAATCAACTCAATAGAACATAGTTTGCTGATATAGGAATACACGAATATATCAGCACAGAAATAAACACAGAAATTTATTTATTTATTTACTTATATTCCTTCTCCAATGTACGCTTATCTGCCTCAAAGCTTCAAAAAATACTTAAGGCGAGTTCACATCATCAGTCATCATCAGTCGACTTCTCGTTTTTCCAGCAAAATGAAAATTGAAGTTATGTATTGATCCACGCATCTGTATCCGTAGTCAATTAATATGTTCCTCTGTTATGCGGAGAATGTAACACTGATAGGTAACATCACGCGGTCTTTGTCCAAATGGATTCTTATGGTTTGGTATTCTATTCTCAATTTCCTGCCTTGCATTAATGCAAAATATCTTACAATGACAGACTGGTAGATCCAGTGCAATCGCTACTCTGATTTCTTGGTTGTCTCATTCGAATTCCGAATTTTGACAGTTACGCTAGAGGTCTTACAGAAGGGCACCAATGATACATTCTGCAGGCACTGGAGCTATCATTGAAAAGTTTTCGGACCCTTCTCACTCTCTCTAGTGGTACATTACATAAGTGAGAGTGAATTGGGGGCTGCTGTAGCTTATCAATGATGAGTGCAATAATCGAGTTACATATACTTCCTTTGGTGTTAAGGCAGATATTGTTGCTTTTGACTTCACAGTACGGTACCTAAGGGCTTGTTGCAGTGACATTTTTTTGAAATAAGAAAAATTATTCTCACATTCTACCACCAATTTCCTTCATAATTCAGTCTATGTATAATTACCTCAGTACTTAATGAAATTACTCTTCTAGGAGATACAACTAGAGAGTCACAATTTGATCCTTGTACTCCCAAAAAATGTGAAACGTTTTGCATATAACTATCTGTGTTTTGCTTATAACATTATCCTCAGCGTCTGAGCATTGAGAACTAACAATAAAATTTTCTGAGGAAAGTGGTCAAGCTTCTCCACTTCGTAGATTAATATCACTAAACCACAAAATTTTGAATGCACTTCGTAATGCACTGCTTATATTCTGCATTGGCTCTGGAATACGTGGCTGCATACATTTAAAATATGTACCAACGTTTTATTTAATCCCATTAAATAAAGCTTGCGTCCATCACTCTGCCCAAAATTCTTTAAAAAGGGGTGCCTTGAAAGGCTTAGTGGACTAATTCAAGACTTTCTTTTGTGGTTTTCAAGAAGAGCAAAATTCATTAAAAGGCCTGTCTTTCAAACCACCTTTGACAGGAGCATCAGCCTCAATCGTTGCGAAGAGTTATTCATTTTCATCACTGGATTAGAGCCTTCAGCAACATGGTTCGCCATATTTGTTGTAGAAAAAGGATATTAGAACTTTTCGCTAAAGGCTTCTAATTGCTTGATTGACAAAATGATTGATGGGTTTTCGTAATTGATTGAATGCGTTTGCATTTTTAGCGAAGTGCAAAACAGTTTGAGGAGGCAGCCCCGGCAAATAGATCGATGCTTTAGAACTTAATCTCGCATAATTTACCGTTTAATTAGTTACATTTTTCTTGCCACGCTGCTGCCGAGAAGTTCGTTTAGTTTCGCTTATACTAATTTATCATGTTCAGCTGATACTGACGTCATCTGCGGCAAAAGATAGATTTTTGTGTCTTGCAACTTTTCAGACTGGCAAAAAGCTAATGCGAATACAACAACAACAACAACAACACCAACAACTAACAACAATAACTACAAGCAATGAATGATTAATTACTAAAATGGTCACTGGAGTAGGAAATGCTCGCAAAGGCTTTCCGCTCAAATTATAAAAGAACAGAGTAAAAGAAACCAAAAAAAGAAAAACCTAAAACAAGGACACACAATTATGAAAAGGTATGAGAGAATGCACAGCTAGCAAAGACAGCGGCGTAGCAAGATAGACGAGAAATGTGTCTGAAACTAAACATGGCAGTGACAGACGGAAAGCACTGCCAACAGGGCACAAACGGAGGCGGACTGCTTGGCAAGCAGCGAGGTAAAGAAGCAATCATTCTACTTGAGGAAGGAGGAAGACTTAATGAAAACTTAATTTTTGTACAGGGAAATCAAAACTTAATTACACACTTTCAAAGAGAGCGGAATTTCGGCAAAGATGGCAACCACAGTTTTGCGAAATTAATTACACTCGCTGCAACTGTCCCTCGGATGTATTACATGGAAATTCATTTTAGAACTTCGTCAGATTGCCATAATATACGCTCTGCTTTGCGCCACCAATAACGACCGCCACCGATGAACTCCATAAATCGAAGCAAACAAAATATGCACAACATTACTAAAGACCCTGCTGGCTGAGTCAATATTTGCAGATGCGCCACCCCAGAGGGCACCCGAAGTGCATGTGGCAGTTGTGGCTACAATTTGCAAGAGCTGCGTTCCAGTGGTGTGTGCACAACTGAGCCAAGTGCTATAAGACCGCAATCTATGAAGATCCAACATAAACACAAGCATAAGTAAACAATACATCGCTGAAGAATTGATGAGCAGTGTGCACCTCAGCAACTCCTTCCTTGTGTGTGTCAGCTGCAAGTGTTAGCCAACACGTTGCCGCATCAGCGACTGGTCCAAGGATAAATGTGCCAAAAGAGCGAGAAGCAAGTTTAATCCCGCAACCAGTCACGCCACTGTGCGCGGCGCTGGCAGGACAACATTGCGTATTTTGTGTGCGGTTTAGTGAGCTGGTGCGTCTCGCTAAACTTCCAACACTGCACACGAATTTAATAAACGATAAGTAGACCCATGCGGCCAAACTTGCACCGCTTGTGTGCGGCAGTCGTTTAAAGTTGCAATGAGCAAAACTTTTCCCGAAAACAGTGACTAAACAAAAATAATCAAGCAAAAAGGATGCATGCATCTCTGTTCGCCGGAGAAGCGATAAAAAGGCAGCGCAGTAAGACAAAACAATTTGGCAACTGACTATAGACTAAGTGAACATTAAACGCGTGCATGGCTAAATGAAACCATTTCGCAGTTAACTTAACTAAAATTGCAACTAAATTGTGGATGTGACCCAGTTTTACAACCCGGTCGTAATGCCAAGTGCTTAAGTGTGGCCCATAAATTTGAGCTCTTTGAGCCATTTCCACTTCCTCTTTCTTGTTGCCTTTGCTTATTACCAACAGATTCACTATTTTTATTACAGCCAAGTATTTTACGACAACTTTCTCGGCAAACGTGCTGCCGGGCAAAGATTTAAATGAGTTCGTGGCGTTGACAATATGGCAAGACGGCACGGCATGGCACGGCAGGGAACGGCACGGTGCGGCATGGGAACTTAAGCGGGCGGAAGTGGCCGTCAGCGTAATATCGGTCACACCCAGTCAGAGCTGCAGACAGTGTGCGACGAATTTGTATACAATGCAAATTGTAATTAGATACATTCGTGTTCTACTCGTAAATGTGCCACTTCAAGTCCGCGCACGTTTCTCCATAAACAATTTTTTACGGCTCTTTGTTGTTACTTTCACTCCGTTTTGTTTAACATCCATTTCCTTGTCGCCTGTTAACTGCTGCGAAGTTGCTTCTAAAATTTGAACAATACTTAATTTTCGGGAACGGGCGAAAGTGCAAAAGGAAATTAAACTTTTAGGCCCAAATTCGGGCGGAAATATGCCCGTGAACAAGGTGAACAAGGAAAAAAACCTTTAAATACCAAATAAATAAACACAAATAAGAATCACGAAGAAATTACTTTGAAGGTATGTTCGGTACATTTATTGATAATCATGTTGAATTTAAAATCACTCAACATGATGAGTTATAATGATTTTCCCCCATTATATTCGCAGTTGAAAATGTTATTCTTCTGAAATGATTGACACTGATGAACATGTTTTAGAATTGATAGGAGGGGTGTTTTTTACTTCACTTGGAATTTCTATTAGAACACGGTTGATTGCTTCTTGGATGGTGTCAAAATTGTCTTAGAGAAAACATTTTCATTTATGAAAAGAAAAATAATCGAAAACATGAAAATAATGTATTCACAAATATGTTTTTTTATAAGTTTCTTGAGTAAAGAAACTGAGAAGCGATGGAACATTATGTTGCAGCCGGAAGCAGCTGTCATCGGCTGTAAGACTTGCAGTTTCACTACTGACAAATGGGTTAATATATTTTTAGGAAATCATTCAAGCTGCACAATGCATTTTTCGAATATAGAATCATGATCTGGATGTGTGATTTCAAGAATTACTACCACCGGAATTTTATTGAAGCGAAGGAAAACAAATTTTTCCTCTGTCAGTTCCCAACAATTTTGGACAATCAGGCAATAATACAGAAACAGAAACCAATTTCCATCGTCTGAATTATATAAAGAGTGGCACAAAAAGGTGTCAGGAGCTAGGGCAAAATTGGGTAGTCGAGTATAGACGGAAATAACAACACAGCGGACTTTAGTTTGTAAATGGAAAAATAAGTTTATTGAATGTAAAATATAAAAGTAGTGTTGGCGTTTCTGCGGTGTGCGGACTCTGCACGACGGCGATCTCGTGACGACTCTCGTGGTTTACAGCGAGTGTTGCTGTGTTACTCTGCATGACCTACAAAGGGTTGTATTCGGGGTTGACAAAGGTGTCATTAAATTTTCGGGTGAAAGTGTGCAAACTGCATGAAAATTATTCGTAACGATGCGGTGTTTATGAATATACAAATTATTCTATCGCAAGGGTTTGTTTCTAATACTTGCTCAGGCAGGCAAATGTATCAAAAAATTGTTCGAAACGCTAAAATATAATAATATGAATTTTTCCTAGAGAGAAGTTGTGTTGAAGCCAAAACGCACTTTGAAATTCGTTGGGCTTCAACGAAAGCAACCTTTCGGTCTCTTGCCAACCGTTCGATAACGGAGTGCAGTTCTCTCTGGCCACAGAGGGGTGCTCCACTTTCGCTCGAACAAGTTATATATATAATTTATAAAGAGTTCGCTTATTAATAAACAAAAAAAAATTCTTTACTGGAAATACCCCAAAAAATTCCAAGTTTAAAATTTATATTAATAAAAAGTTAGTTTTTAGTGTTAAATTTAATAGAAAAAATATTGTGTTGGTTTTATTTGTAATAATGCCAATTTTAGCAGAAAAGCATTAAAAATTGTGTGAATTATTATTTGAAATGTTAAAAAGAAAAGCCAATAAAAAAAGCATTCAGAGAGCTTGGTTGCAAGGTGTGTGTGATCGTTCATCACTAGTGCTGATTTCAATCTAGAAAAAAGCATAAGTACCACATGAGTGTTGATTTGAATGATGATTTCAAACCGAAAATACGTTATTTATTGCACTCTTGAATATTCTGCTATTCCTTAAGTGCTATATTCAGTCTCCAGACCTCTTATATGACTCTTTAATGACATAAAATATACAACTGGCATCGCGAAGGACGTTGCAGGTACATCGCCTTCGTGGTAGGCTAATGGAACCCTACATAATCTGAAGTGATCTATGCTACACATCTGCTGAGCAACTGCACACAACTATCCAAAGCTGCAGAATGAATATAAGAAATTTAATACCTACGCAACGTTGGAGCTACAATGCAGCTTAAATTAGTATAAATTAGAAAATCATTACAATATGTTTTCAAATCTTTCTCCACATAACTCTGATTCCTGACAGAGATGCATTTTTCAGCACTACCAGCATGTGAGTGCCCGCTCACAACAAACTGCTGCCAGTTGCGTACACCAAGTGGGTCAGCTAAAAATTCCCATAATACCAAAAACACTCACCATGCGGCAGAATTAACGCAAATGTGCCTCCTCAGCAAACACAGGAAAACGTTTTTTGACATGTGCAACCACATTGAAACCACTATGCGGCTGACACTAAGTGATTAAAATGCTGACTGTGCACAGCAAGGAAAGCATGCAATTGCTTCCAACAAAACAATTTAAATAAATATTTTCCGACTGGAATATTATTCCTAATTTACTCCCACTAAATAGGTCACAGGCAAAAACTTTCTTTGGCAATTCAGCTTACATTCGATAGCAAATTAATATGCGAACAAAGCGGAATATTTTGCATGTCATGTTTTAACAATAAAGATCCTTTTGTTAACAAGGCTTTACGTATAAATCCATCACGTACGTGCATTCGTACATATCTACGCATACCGCCCCAAGCCAATTTGCACGAGCTTTCATTATTATTATTTGGGAATTTATTTCAGCGCACACAATATAACCAACCTTCATCATCAGCATCATCACCGGCATCGTCATCAACATCAACATCATCATCATCATAATCACAGTTGAAAGCGAACATGGTGCCCTGAGTCCGCTCACTGCTATTGTACGCATTCAATTTCAGTTATTGGCATCCTTAATCCTTTTGCAAATGCCAATAAATTACTAGAAAGCTTTTCCACAAGCCAAATCAGTTGGGGTCGTGTATTGGTAAAACAACAACAAACAACCACCAACCAGCGGCAGTGGTCATAAGAAATGATGAGTTTCTGATAGCAATAAAATCAAAAAGTAAAAACAGAAATATATATATATATATATAAATAAAATAAAATATACCAAAAGTAAATAAATAAAATCCTTTGTTGTTGCTAGACACAGAGCCACACATCATGCCCAACTACACCGCTACACCATTGCACGCAGAACACACAGAAGAAAAGGAACTCCCAGGAGCAATCTAGCTGAGCGCCACAATTGAAAGTGAATTTTTCCGAAACTCATGTGCCACCAAACACACTCACTCACCCACAAGCACTTGACTGAGACTTGAAGAAACTTTTGATACAACGCTTGAATGAGTTCTCCCAAGTTAAGCACAAGTTTAGTTGACCATGGCATCAATAAAGTTTATTTTTATGACGGAAAAGTTAACAAAAGAAGTGCACAAATAAAAATATGAGAGTACGCAGGACAACAACTGAAATTGAATTCGCAACGGAAATCCCCAAATTTGCAAATAGAAATTCATACAACATGGAAATTAACCTCAATGATTGTTGCTTTTATATTAGTTTTTGTTGATATTGTTGTCGTTTTCCTTTTTGTTTTTGGATGCTGTGCTGCAAATTTGCAATATTCATAATAAAATTTTCTCTTTCCACAAATCGAAATGCTCATCATTCGATTATCCAGCAGTGCAATTTTAAACCTTAACTCCTTGGCTGATGCTTCGCCATCATGGGAGGATTCACTGGGAAGTTACTGGGTGTGTGGGTTATTTGGAGCCACCACAACAACTTGCCGCACTTTTTTTAAATATATACAATAAATTTGTGGAGCGAAGTTTCTCTGGTATAGTTGTGGGTTTTCTAAGGGAGTTCACTGGACGATTGAAGTCACTATAATAAGGTTGCAAAGTAGTGATTATAAAAACAGTCCTCTATCCGTATTATTTTCAAATAATAAAATACCATTTCACAGTATAATTTCATAGTTTAAGTCAAAATACACCGTAGTCTTGATCTACCATTATCTAGTAAATCATCTTCCTATTCAATGCAGCCACAACTTATTATGACATATATTACATGCTTGCAACTGTTTATTTACTAAATCCCATGAACGTTTCGCTAGTCAGATAGAAATCGTTACCTTAAGTACACTCTTCACTGTCCCAGATTCCCAATGTACATGCAACTGCAGCAGCTTTGTCAACCAAAACCCCTCTGTAATTAATCGTAATTCAACCGAAGCATGCTCTGTTCAATTTCTACACAAGAGTTCCTAATTTATATTAATTTTGCAACTCAGTTTCTACATTTAATGGCTTTTGTTAAACATGGTTTTAGCCGAAGGATTAGCCAGAAGCATACCGTAGTTGACATGAATATTGAGAACCACAACCCAAACAAGGTATTCACTCACACAATTTAACTAGCAATTCCGTAGAATCCAAATACCACATTATACTTGAGTGAAATGGATTTCTTAACTGCAACGTGGATTCACGCACACAATTCACAGTTATTATCTAAGGTGGTCTTGTCGGAGCACACCCAGGCATGAGTCATGGCCAAAATGAAAACCCCTGTCCCATGTGGCAAGGTATGCAATATACAAGGATACTGAGCAATACGATAATATGCAGGAGACTGCGGCTGAAGAGTACTAGAATACATAATTTTCGTTTTCTGTTGCATGCTTGTGCACATTTCCTTCAACCCAAGAGCAAGCAGAATGAAATGGAAATACACCGAAAGCTCCGAGAGTCCAGCAGCCAATCTGTGCCTGTTAGTTGTCCGCACTTGTTTGTATATTTCAATTTTGATAGGCAGCTAAAAGGGCACATACTTTAATTTGGGACAAATTATCCAAAGCACTATGGTTTAATTTGCTAAATCGCTTCTGCAGACTTCAAATAAATAAGAATAAAACAAAAAAAAGCGAATTATCAGGGGGATTGCGGCAGTTTTACATTTCATTAACTATGGACGAAAGTCAGCAAAACTTCTCAAACGAAATTCATCATTGCCCTTGGCTACCTATAGTACACCTATACACTTGATAGTAATCACAGAGCTACCTCGAATAACCAGTGCAAGTAGGAGTAATTGAAAATATATGAACGGAACACGGGATAGTTTCTGGATGCTTCAGAATGACTGGAAAGTGAGCAAAGGAAAATAACCAAGAAAATATTTGATAGTTTCGTTTCTCATATATCAACGATAATATCCCCAGACAAATTTCTTCTCGACCAAATCGCCACATTATAACGTTATCTTTATTTTGATGACGAGCCAATTGGAGATTAGTAGTTATGTATATAGATATAAGCTATGTAGTTATGTACAAATATTGATATAATTGCTTGAATACAATTAAAAACAGTTCCTAGGAAATGTCACGACGATAGTTCATAGGAAATTGCGAAACAAATTAATGAAAACAATTTCTATGAAATTGTGAAACAAATATTTAGGAGCATTTTCTATGAAATACTCCTGACAACATTTCATAGGAAATTGCGAAATGAATATTTGAGAGCGTTTCCTATGAAATTCTCAAGACGGTATTTCATAGGAACTTGTGAAATAGTTTTAGAAATAGGATATAAAAGGCCAGCATCATGACACTACTGGGCAGTTGTAGATTTTGAGTTGAACGAAGTGATTAAAAATTACAAAATAAAATTGTTTAAAAAAGAGAAAAAAAAATTGTTTTCTGTTTTAATCATTAGTCTCAAGCATGTCACGCTTTTTGCCGTATTTAGATTCTGAACTCAAATTCGTCAATTTTGTCTATTGTTCTATGAAAGGCTGCGTTATCGTATTGTCTCTGCTTACGGCTTCTTTATACACAAATCTGAAGATACTGCTTGCAGAGCTAGGTCAAATATGCTGCTATGCTACTGCTATATTGAACACGAGATGAAAAAATCTCTTATAAAGGAAGCATTCACTTTATGCTCACGCACTTTCTATTCTTAGAAGCACTACAAGCCAGCTTGATATTCCTCACCAAAACCTGAGAAGATGCTTAGGCACAAACAATTTCCTTACGCAGACAATTTTCATTAGTCGTATATGTAATAAGAAAGTTAAATTTATCCCACCCTGTAAAAAGGTGAGGAGAAAAACATCTCTAAATAGGCAATTCTTACTATGGCATATTTACTGCGTGCAGTTTGCATATAAACCGCTCATTTAGAACGAAAGTTACTCCACAAGGCAATATCAGCCGTGGCCATTGTGTTGACGCCATGCCCAACGATGCGCACACTTTCCCCCCAACAAACAAATTTCAATAAATTTAAATTGTTTTTGTTGTAATTGCCTTTCTTCTTACTTTCAGGACTGTGCTCGTAGTTGTCGTGTTTACAAAAGACAACAGGAAATGTTGCCACTTCCTGCGCTACTACAACAACGACAACTACAACTACAACTACTGCTACAACGCCAACAACAAAACTAATAATACAAAAAAAGTCAAACCTCATACAACGGACCAACTGTAGCGGCGTCAACAGAGTGCTTTCATTACATGCAACGCAATTTGCCAACACAAAAGCCTTAAACCATGCCGCGGGAGAGCGGATGAAACCTCAACGGATGCGCTAGTAAGAAACTGGGCCAACAATGACGTTAGAGAATGCCACGAACATGAAAAGATTGTGTATGCTGCCGCCGCCGCTGCCGCCATCCCAGTAATTTCTTTTCTGATCAAGCCGAGCACGAAAATGTGGCAGCAAGCATTTTCGACATGCTGTGGTAATGAAGAAACATGACAGTGCACAGGATACGCTTGTGCGCTGGTGGCTAACGAGACGGCGCACAAAGTTGCCGGAAAACTATGAAGACTTTAGCAAAACAGCAGCACAGAAGATGACAAAAACAGGAGGAAGGAAGGATACAAGCGTTTTTAAGGCAAAATTAACCGGCAACCTTAGGCAGGACTTTATTAAAACTCAAATTAAAATTCTAAGACGCAGCGTGAAGTGTTGAGTGAAACCGCACGTGGAACCGCTAAATGCATTAAAATCTATTTCATCAGAAATAAATTTAATAAGCTGCTATTAAAAGTTGCAAACCCCTCGTCATCAATTACCCTAAAACTCAGAGAGCGCATAACTTGCCATATCATACGCCAATTCCAACACTCAATGACGAACTTTTCATATAAATTACACGAGTGGCAATTTCGTGAAGAAAAAGCGGCACGCACTGTGAGCAGCGCTGCTGTTTCCTTTGTTATTGTTGGTGGCGGCGCCACTTGCGGCATAAATCGCAGGTAAATCAGCCACTCAATACATGACGTACGCCCGCCCGCTAATATTTATTTAAGCACCGCTGCCGCAGCCTCATGCACAATGCCAAGCGAAGGAGCAACTTTTGCACAGTTAGGCCCGCTCGCTGGTTGGCAACAGAGGCGCAACACAGCAAGGACGACGAATTATTCAACTAAACCGAATTGAATTGAACTGAACTGAACTAAACTGAACTGAACTGTACTGAAGTGGAGTGGAGTAAAGGGAAGTTGTTGCTCCGCCGGCTCAGATAATTTGGAAGTAATTCGTTTAAAAAAAGCACGTGATCCGACTGCAAATTGTCGGCAATACGACGTAAATGGCAACAGGAGCAGCAACAGCGGCAACAACAGTAGCGCCAACAGCAGCACTGGCTGGCAAATTGAGTTGTTGGTGCTTTTGTTGCTAAGTGCTGCGTGTGGTTTGTTTGGCTGTACCGTACTCTACTGTGATCTGCTGTACTATGCTGTGCTGTGCATGACCCCGATGCTAAAGTGGATTTCAAAGTTCCTCCCAGCAAGAATAGTAAACTACAAAACTGTTGGCTAATCATCATGCGAGCAGGGTGAGCAGTGCGCGTAAGTGCTGCACGCTGAAGTATTGGCTTTTCTTTCAAATCATGCCCTACTTCACATGCACATGCATGCAACGCTGCTTGCTTTTCGCTTTCCGCTTTTGGGCACGTGCTGTGCAGAGCGTTGTTGCAAGCTGCCAAGTCATACTTGTGCGAAATCGCTAATGGCAGCACTGCGAATTTGCAAAAAACTATTTCCTTTCTCTGCTGTTGACGGCTCCCAAAGTTGCGGTTCTTGTTGCTGTTGTTGTTGTTTTTGTTGTGGGGGTTGATCACAGTATCCCTGTTATTACCAATGTTGCAATATTGCAATGTGGCGCGCATTAATCATGAGTGCATTTATTCGTTTTAATGTTTGGAGCGTGTGTGCATGCCCGTGCATTGCATTGTTTGTTATTGTTGTTGCTAGTGTTGTTCAGCGTAACAGCAATTTTATTGCAAGCAGCAGAAAACTACTCACGCTGCATTTAATTTATACGGAAATGGTACATTAAAATTGTTGTTGAAAGGTTTTGGCTATAATACTTCAGCTGAGAGTGCTTAATTGGGGAGTAGGTCGTCATCACAGCCGAACAACGTGATTTATGTTTACTGCTAGGAAAGTGAATTTCAAGTTAATATTAAAGAAGAAAACTATTATAATTTCAAATATTACTGCTTTAATTTTGGAAACCAAGTATACAAGGAAAAGGACATCAATATAAGAGAAGAACTGTTGAATAATCTGATAGTAATTTTTTTCCTCTTCCGAGACTTTCAATGGACGGGAATTTGATTCGTTCGATTCAGATGTCATACACATGAAGAATACCCAAACCATACCTAGGAATGGAATCTGCGTTATAAACTATTATATATTACCCCATGCTTCTCAAAGTTGATGGTCAGTTTTTGAATTATAGCTTTTTCCCCCCTTTTAACTATGTAGGAGTCATCTTTATTATATTATTAATCGGCGAGAGATTTGTAGGAAAAAATCAAACCTTGTTTATATATTAGTAGAAATATTTAATTGACTCAAATCCATTAAGTACGATGTTCACACTCATATCAAACAGATTTCAGACTGCCACCAATGAAAGCACGCCTCTGATGAATGGATACCGGCAAATTTTGTATGGTTTGTGCGAACAAAACTTTGAAATAGAATTATTGTGGTACATGCCAACTTTTCATATTCACTGTTCTTTTGTAATAAAACAAATTTCAAGTATACTAAATTTTGCTAAGATACTTTATTGAATTTTGTTCCCAAATGTACGCATCAGTGATCACATTTTTTCCAAACAATGCATGTTAAAAATATAAAGTAGAAGCGTTGAACTTTTAGAACATTCTTGAAATTTTTCTCTGTCCCACCTCTCTCACCTGTTTCTATATGTAAACATATTCCACTCTTCTTCTGCATCGCCAATGCTCCTACCCAGCCTTTTCTTTTCATATTAAGCATCTTCTTTTGTTGTCGCCTATAATTTCTGAAGCTTTCTTTGGGAATATCCACAGTCAGTCTAAGAGTTTATTTTACTAATAATAAAATTTGGTTATGCATACATTAAATTTATCAGTCACAACTTGACTTGTTGTTTTCCCAAATTTAAGATCCGCAGAGCCATTTATATATCTATTAGATTAAAGTGGCTGTCCCGGTACCGGTGCTCTTTCCACCAAATTATGTTGTTTCTTTATCCTCGGTTTCAAATAAAACAAAAACAAATTCATAAAAATATTGTATGAACCTGTTATAAAAGTAAACTTCCGAACAATTTTATTATTTGCAAATATTTTACATTAAATGTTGTTATAAAATAAAGTTTTCAAGTTTATGTTTATCAACTAAATAAACGTGAACAAAAACAAACAAAAAATAAAAATATAAAAAAGAAATAACAACAACAACACTACAAACCAACGCCTATAATGTCTAAAGCACAAAGTTACAACAGTGCCTCAAGTGTTTCGTATTTTGTTGCACATCTTTTAAAGTGGCATTAAACTTTATTTTCATTTATTTTTCTGCCAAGCCTGCCCTCCTGCCCTGTCTGCTCCTCAGGCTGCCTTTCTGTCTGTCAATTTAAGCTCGTACGCTCCTAGACTCATACACCCTCAGCTCCACGCTTCCGCTCCAGCCTTAAATGTTAAGAATAACACACCAAATCGATTTCCGCTTCATTTCGTTGTTTCAGAACCGTCTGTCAGGCTTCATATCAATCATCTTTCCAAAACACTTAACAATCCCTAAAATAAACTGTGAACGTTCGTTGTAAAAGAACATGGCACTCATACAAACGCACACGCAAATAGACGCACAAGGATGTGTGCCACGCATATGGATTTCCTGCTGCGCGAAACATGCATTAGCGGCATTTTCATGTGATTTTTGAGTTGTTCACACACCTTCAGGCCAAATTCCATACAACTCCAGTAAAGTCTTATCAGCGCAAACATTAAACACAACACATTCAAGCACACCCAAACACGCACATACAAGCCTACAAACTTGTATGCACGAAGTACTTTTGCGTACTATGAGTGAGAGAGAGAGAGAGAGAGAGAAGCGTGTAAGAATGAAGCCAAGTTAAAGGAGACCCGAATGGAAATATATGGAATATGTCCGTAAGAGAGCTAGTGAGCCACCAGATATGTAGCAGAATATTCGATAAGAACATTGCTTCCTAGTAGTACCAGCAACAATTCTTAACGATATCACACTGGCTTCCGACCCTTGCAGATAGGCCCAAAAGTAACCACCACCCGGTTTCCAATATATGTGACTTGCTGACAAACCTTTCCAGTCTCGGATTTTTAATATAGAGATAAAAAGTTGTGACATAGCAACAATCAAACATTAGCCGTAAATGGGACATGCTCGAGAAGTACTAATTTCGACATCACAATCCGTTATGCTATTTCACGGCTGTAATAAAGTAATGTCTCGTCAACATTCCCTTCTGTAATGGTTCGGCTATGGGTAGGGCTCGATTGTGAAGAATAAATAAATCATTCTCGATTTAATTCAACAGGTTTCCTACAACCGATTTTAAATGTGGTTGCAAAAGCAAAACCAAAACGATACTAGCTATGATTCTGGAGCCTGGAATTTTCTGAGCCGCCAACGCCACTCTAAAAATATATGTAAGCAGAAGAAAAAAAAGAAGAAAATTTGTTCCATTTAAGACTACTAATTCTTAATAGAACCACTTATTGACTTACATGTGTCTAATAAGCAACACCCATGGCAGCATTCCTGAGACTGTTGATCTAGAACTCCGGCCTGTAGCTATGGACAGATGCTTTTAATGATAGGTCCTCACGTACGGTCGATTCTGCTTCTCTTCACTGGCAAGTTTTCACAACCTGAAGTACTCACAACCCCAGCTTCATTTATAAGGGTACATATAGGAGTAAAGTGATAAAGTGAAGAAAAAATAGAAGCGAAATGTATTTAAAAAGACAATAAACGTGTTCTTATTAATATAATTAATTCAATATTCTGAAGTAGAATCCCATGCTGCAAAATTGTTCAAAATATATTCATTTCCATGGATCATAAATAAATGGATATTTGTCTCTAAGAGGTCATTAATACTCTTCACTCCTTACTCTTTAGGCTTTAATCACAATTTTTCTTGCATTTAGTTGAATTATACGTTTCTTATTAGTAAATCAGCCATGCGACATCGCGAAAAGTACTTTCCAACTGGGAAGATAAGAAATTCTCATCTGCTTTGGGCTTTATTAGGCATTTGCATTTGTCATTTGTGTCACTCACAAAACGCGTACTTAGGAACATCGACTCAAAATTTCGACCATGCTGTCGTTTATTTTCGCACTTTGCCGCTATTGTCTCCGCTGAACACTGACTTCCACTTGGGCGTTTGGAAATTACATCAGAAATTCTAAAGTACATTTGGCAGCTTTGGGAAATTTGCA
This sequence comes from Clusia tigrina, assembly GCA_920105625.2. Classification (NCBI taxonomy): domain Eukaryota; kingdom Metazoa; phylum Arthropoda; class Insecta; order Diptera; family Clusiidae; genus Clusia; species Clusia tigrina. The sequence goes on along the minus strand of OV050033.1, from coordinate 169,313,829 downwards.
TAACAAATGCTAAGGCGATAATGACGAACAACTGCGAACTTGCACCTTTGTAAATAATTAACATAATTTGAGGGCATAGAATAGCATAAATTATTGAATCAGCTTGTGAAATTTATTAAAGCAAATCGCCGCAGAGACCTGTCAACTACACGCGCAGGTCAGCTTAAATGCAACAAAAAGACTGTGGCTACCCGTGAAGCGCTAACACGATTAACATTTAATTAAACTTGTATTGATTTTAAGACAAAGAGCGATCATCAGCACTTAATAATGTGCACAGACACACAGTAGTCTCATGTGTATGCGTGCGTACCACTTCCGCACGCCTGGGTGTAAAACAACACATTACTATGGCGTATGCTATTGATTAGGCCGGTGCGTAGCACGAACGACGGAGGGGTGCGTTTAACGCAGGACGCCACGCAGCCTCCAGTTACGCTGGGGCTGTCACCTCGCATTAAACTGGAAAATGTTTTCAGTGTTTTATTAAAAATGAATGTCATAAAAATAAAGCTGCTACAAATGGCAGGCTGGCAGCTGGCAGTGGGGAGTGCAAGTGTGCCGGCAGTCGCACCACACATGAAACATGGATACCAAGCGCCGCTGGCTGCTGATAAGTACACAACACAACACCATACTCACTGGCACTGGCACTGGCACTGGCACTGGCAGGATGTGTTGTTGGCAAGGATCTGCGTGTAAATAGCGATTTATGCGAGGTCTTTTGTGGAATTAATTGAAGCGTTAATAATTAAAAGTGCAAAAGGCGCTGCAGGCTTTCAAATTGAAAGTGGCTTTAATAAAGACGAGAACACAGCCTTGTGCGGGGCACTCACGCCCCAAGTGCACAAGAGCAAGAGGATAAATGCAAATATATGCGAAGAAAATAAATAAATAAATAAACAAGCAAACAATCAGACAACTAAGCAAGCAAAAACAAGGCAAAAATCAAAATCAAAGCAATTTTACAAATCTAATCTCGTGCATCGAACACACACGACTGCCTGCAACAACAAATTTAATATCACTTCACTGCGCTGCGCCACTGCTGATCAAAAATGTTTGCTTGCATGCAAATGACTGCAGCGAGAGCGCATTTGACAAACAATTCCGAAAGGAAGGAGCTGTAGGGAAAAAATTTCGCAAAAATCTGAAAAAAATTTACTCACACCCGCACGGAAAAAAACTCATTGAAAAGGGAGTCTGTGCAAGAAATATGAAAAAAATTGAAAATCATAAAAGAGAATGTGCCAATACGACTCCTCTTACCATACAAAACCAAGCCACACTGAAAGCAGAAAAGAAGGATACTGCCGGCACGCACCGACTATGGAACACACTACATGCTTTAAGAGTGCGTTTAAGAAAAGTAGCAGTGCAACTAATTTGAGAAGGCCCCTGTTTGTGGGACTAATTAAAACCCAACACATATTTTAAAGTATTATATAAATATGAGAATATTTTTACAGGATGATAGCTTCTGGCACATTTCGGGTTGGAAAAACTTGAGTGATATTATATTTTAGAAAGTCAATGTTTTGGCTGTTTTCGCATGCAAGTGATATTTCACAGAACGTCATAAAGAGTTGCCTAAAAGCGATCCTGGAGAACTCTTGATCCCATCGCGAAGATGGGCATTAAACTTATTTTCCAATAAACTAAAGCTTTGACGTTAATTGTGTGCAACTCGTCGAAATCATATGTTTGTCAATTCTGTAGTAAAGAGGGTCGCCCCTTTTAATATATCAATCGGGTTAAAAACCTGTCTAAAGAAAAAATGTTTTGATAGTTATCACCTCAAACTCATTTTTGCGTTCTTTGCATCCCCTAAATGATAATGAAACTATAATTTGGCCTAAAGCATTTGTCCAGAGCCCAGGCACCGAACGTAAAGACCTGTTCCTGGTGTCGTGGCTACAGTTGTAGAGTTGACTGATTTTTAAGTATGGATGAAGCTTCAATCCTAGCTGCGAAATAACTAAGATGATGATTAAGCAGAAATTTCGTGTATCCCGTACCCAACATATGTAGGGTAGATCACCCTAAACACCCACCACAATTGCACACCAGACGTCTAAAACTCTTTAAAAATCTCTGCGGCGTTTTATGTTCAGCTCGTTCTCTCACTCAATCGCCGTTCGCAATGGCTTTGAAACACACCAGCGGGCTACCCTGTCCGCTTGACCAATTTCAGACTGTTGGCTGACTTTCTGTACTTGTATGTGTGGCTATTGTTGCCTTGTGTTCGAGGCCTTTGGCAGAGAGCTTTTAGTGCGAAAGTATGAGAAATGCATAATGGAGCTGCAGGAAATGCTTGTTTCAGCAGAAATTTAATTGAAGCTGTAATTGATGCCTTGATTTGTTGCCATTGTGTGAGGACTAAGCGAGTTAAGCAAGGGTGATGCTGCTAGATGCGTTCATTCAATTTTGCCTATTTGCAAACGTGTGCTGCAAAAAAGTTGAAACATTTCCAGAATTGGCTGATAAACTGGGAGCTGCGTAAGGAAACTGAACCTTATACATGCACTTTAGGGACGACCCATTATCCTCCTCCCTACGCATCGTCAAAATGAAGGTGCTCGAATGAAATGGTGGACCTAAACTATTATGTTAGAAGAGGGAAAAACTCATAAAGAACGCATGTATACATACTTGTTATAAAGCGGACATCGCAGTACGAAAAAGAGTCTACATAGTAGAGAAATTAAATATATGTTGTATCCATGTTTGTCTAAATACTTCATTATTTTTGGTAAGAAAATAGGCCTGTACTGAATGAATATCCTTCTTCGTATAAGTTAGAAAATTCAACTTTATTCTATGTCTATGTCTACTCTTAAATTAAGATGGTCAGTTGTAACTGAAGTACTAACCAACCATTTCTAAATTCTTATTATCCGTGTGAAGCGTTTGATAAAATAAGATCACAAATTTCAGGGGAATCAGGAGTTATTTATGAATTGCAATTTTGATGAATATTTTTTAAAATGTGTTTTTAACAATATAGAACATTTGCAAAATAATATTACCCCGTAATAATCACATTATCAAAGCTTAGTAAATTATACTAAAAGAGAATAGGATCCCAAATGCGTTTTTCATGAAAAATCAAGATCCCCGTCTAGTTTCGTATCTCTCGTTTATGCAGAATAAAATATTTTACACCATCATTTAGTTTTACCCTTTGTGCGAGCGAAGTCTCTCCGAAAGTTAAAGGTATACCCGTGAATTCAAACAGATCGACAAATGTCAAATCTGAGCCCGTATACTTGAATTACACTTTCATTCACTCGACTGCTTTCTCTGATTTCGCATCAAATATCATTTCTGGTCCGGAGAAGGAGCTGTAACCAAAACACTGAATTAACCCAATTAACATTTAATGCAGATGCAGTCTAAACGCCACGACATTTCATGACACCTCGCCCACGGTCTCCAATCCTTGAACTGCTCGTGCAATGCATTTGAGCCAACTTCCAATTACGTTGAATATATTATATTTCGCAATCCGAGCTTGTTTGCTACAATTCACAGCAAGAAATGCAACTTAATTGTGCAACTACTGCACTGCTTCACAGTGGGGCAGTGAAGAACTTTAATTTATACTCGTTGTACAAAATCAAAAATGGAAAAACAGCAACACGGGAGATAAATTTCCATTAACGCACGACTAAACTAGCTACGTTCGATGCCGCTCTAATTGTAAATGGATTAATGCGGGAGCAACCGTAGCAGACTGGACGACCTAGGGTGCTGCAGATGCGAGCGCTGCGTGGAGCCATCCTGAAATGTAATTAAAATTTAATTGTTTACACTTGTCAGCGCACAACTCGATGCCACCGGTTTCGCCTTGGCTCCGCTGTTTGACTTTGTCGTAGTCTTATTCTGCTGCTCTCACCCAGTTTCAGAATTTGCCTCTCAGTAGCTTTTGTAGCTTGCTCAGCGCAAACGGATGTACTGAGCACTTTATTATGTTTAACAGGAAACAACAGGCAAACAACGCCAATGAGCCACACTTTGGAGGCAAAGCACAAGGCTCGCAAGCACCAACAACTGCAGCGACTACTATGGAAACAGCGGCGTCAACATCAACGAAGCAGCAAAACATTTCACCCCACTTCCACCAAAAAAAACACAAACAAACAGATAAATACAAAATTCGGAGAGCGTCTTGCAAGGTAGGAAGGAGCCATGGCAAACATTTCATATCCTGCTTTGCGCTATTTGTGTCTTAGCGAAAATAAAATTTTCAATTTAATTAACTTACGAACAGCGCTGCTAGTCTGCACGCGCCACTTTATTAATGATAATGCTCCTCCAATGTGGTCTTATTTTGCGAGCAGCAATTGAAAAATCAACGCTCAGGCGGTCGCTGGCAGAACAGATGCCGACAAGCGGTTGAGTATGTAGCAATAAGACGGCTTGTGCCTGAATTTCAGTTTACGAGCACATTTAATTAAGCCCAATTCTACACATATGTTGCTTGTAGTGTGTGGGCATCAAATGAAAAATAATACGCGCTTATTACGTCTTTAATTTTAAACAAGTGAATTATGTGGACTTAAAAGTAGCGAAGTTCTCACAGGAACCCTTTAAGCATTGATTTAAGCTGCAACTATCAATTTAGGGAAAATGTTTGTTTATACACTGTGAAACGCTTGTTAAAATATAAACAAGAGCATAAAATTTAAGTATCAACTCAGCCGACATAAAATGAAATGAACTTTGCAAACCTTTTTCCATACAAAATGCTTATACAAGTATAACATTCAAGGAAATTGAAACTGATTGACCCAAGAAACTCTTGGCCATAAATTTCCAATATACCTACCGTAAACTTCAACCCTGCTCTATTGATTGAGGCTCTTTTCTCTATCTATCTGCTATACTCGTACAGCAAACGCACCCATACACATTTCCTACTGCCACGCAAACATACTCGTATCTGCCAGGGAAAGAGTTCACTTTTCAGATTTATTTCTCTACCTTTTCATGCTCCAATTTATGTATGTTTTTTCTGCTTTCTTAGCAATTATTTTTGTTTTTATAATTTTGTGCCATATTGTTTAAATATTGACAGTCAACCATAGCCATAAATATAATGAAAAATTGCTCATACGCACCGTGGACCCAAAATTCTATGTGGAAATAAATTTCTTTTTCAATTTGAAGATTTTATTTGTGTTTATTTATGATTATTGAAAAACACACACAAAGCAAATTGCACACATACTACGGCAGCGCTATAGACACACACACTCAAACACACACACAATTGAACATTTGTAATATTTGCTTTAATGAATATTGCATACACCAACTTCAAACAATAGCAATTTTCGCAAGGGAATAAATAAAACAACAAAGTAAACTCACTGAAGCAGGCACTCATAAACACAAATACACACACATGCACATATTCATTTTGTATGATATTACATATTACAATTTTATTATTAATTTGTTGCTAAACAATAAAGTGCAGCCTGCAGCAATAGTTGCAGCTGCAGCTCCGACAGTCGCAAGGATAACTTGGAGGATGCAAAATGGCACAAAGAGAGAAAATTCTAAACATAATAATTGCACCCTGCACTGTGCAGCTTGTTATCGATTGTCTTCAACACAGTCCTCTCCACACGTATGTATAAACACACAGCCACACGCATACATACTCGTACAGCCACGATGAATTGATTTATGTTGTGGTTGGCAGTTTCGGGACATACTTGCACATAAACTCATTTCTCACCAATTTAAGTAGGAGAAGCCAAAGACTCGAAGCTTATGCACAGCACGTAACAACAACTACAGTCAGCTCCTTTTGTTGTGGTTGTTTTAAATGTTGATATTACCATCGATATTGTTGAAATTCTACGCCATGCGCCCGCAATTTTATTGAGTAGCATCATAAATATTTAGCAATATGTGCAGCATATTCTAATAAAATTCACAAATGGCCCACAATAGACCACTTGCCGCTTGTCACCTCAGCTGATATAAATCGTCAATTTTATTAGTATGAATTGCTATTGGCATTGTCAGTACAACTAATGAGGACGACACTTTAAATTGTTTTTATAACTGAGCCAACCATTGTGCTAAAATACTTGATCTGAATGTTTTACGCTTCGTAATCAGCTATTCATTTTCATACGCTGCTCCATGATTGATAACACCAACATGTTGCATCCTATGCTTCTGTTTTCAATTAGAGCAGGCAGAGAAATCACATTGCATGTTACCGACACTATTCAATATGAATAGAGTTGTTAACTTTCAGCAAGTGCAACATAGCGTATAATCGTCATCATTTAATGGTGTCACTAGTTGCAAATTATAAAGTTAAGCTCTTGCTTTGTAAAGGCTCGAATGCAACCCTCTTAAAACCTTATTATGCTAATACTTCAAACTTAATAAATATTGCACTAAAAGTCCTTTTATAGTCAGTCGAATATGCAGCAACGACAAATAACAGGAGTGAATAGAAAAGGAATAGCTCGGAAAAAAGTTGTATGTGTTTTATGACTTTCTGAAAGGTGTTTAAAAATATTGTAGAATCCCTATAATAACATTGTTTGGGCAATCCGCCATCTTGCTACACGCAGATTTATTGTAAATTGATTTACAGCCAGACATTGTAGTCACTTCTGTACTAATTGAAACTAATTAAGTTCTTTATGCTATTTATGCTATGTTTGAAGTCTATATTCTGTATTACTTTAGCGTAGCAAAGAAAAAATGTATTTGTTGTTGATAACTCTGCATAGCACACAAGCTATTTAATACGATAGTACTTAAGTTAGTTACTCTGAAGAAAATAGTGGCGGGAAGGACGAATATACGTCAGATAGGAATACTTCTTTGTAATCTGATTGATATACAAGTGTCTTGTAATACTCAGCTACTGGGTACTTGCAGTGAAAATCATCACTTCGTGCAGAGATTTGCATAACCAAGTTGAATATCAGTGTCTTCTCTTGGTATTTAAAAGTAAGTCAAAAGTTACTTTGCTCCATTCATTATCAAGCTCCTTAATTTTAATGAATTATATCCAATTGACTATCATTGTTTATACTAAAAATCTACAGAGCACCACTGAAGCAATGGATCTCAGATCAGTTTTTCCATAACGTTTTATTACTGAATCCTTTGTTGCACCTACCAATAACAGTTGAACATTTGTGATCTAAAGTTTGTCAATAGCGGGATTATATATTATTTAATTTTAAGCTATTGAAGATACCCAAAAAACACCCAGGTATAAATATTGCAGTAATCTGACTAATTCCACCCACGCATAGACACATTTATAATCCCCTACCTCACACTAAAGTCGATGTTCCGTGATTTTAACACGCACTCAAAGTTAAATCTCAATAATTATGTAAATTCGCTTTGACTACTTTTGTGTAAATTTTTCATCCCTGTTATAGCATGGTCTTAAATTTTAAGCCGTAATTCCCTTTTTAAGCATTATGCATCTAACTCACACAGAGGAGTACAAGAGACCGCTAACTCAACACAAACATATGCAATTTTAATTAATCCTCAACGCGCCTGGGCGTATACGTAATTAAAATTTGATTTGTTAAACACGCTGAATTTAGAAGTGTGAAATGAACATTTAAAATTTTGTTCTGTGAATGATTAATAGCAAATAAATACTCGTAAATCACGCAAAAATGAAAATAAATAAATAAAGGACTTCGCGGAATTTCTTTACAGGACACTGTGATAAATTCCAACCCATTTTTGGGCCGCATATAGAAACACTTTAATTATAAAAAATTGAACTACAACTAGTACAAACCATGTTGGGTAATAAAATACGCAAACATGTGCACAGTGTTACGTGGCTTGTTCCTCTACAAAATGTAGCCACAATGCCAGCATTCAACTTAAATAAAAATAAATTATTTAAGTACATAATAGAATAGGGCACATAAAGCCAAATAGGACGCCTATTTGCGCATTTGCATACATGGGTATGTGAACACATAATCGCATCGCACGTGCTTTGCAATAGGGCACTGCAATTTATTACTTTTAAGCGGATTTCAAATTATGGTCAAATAATATATTCCAGCTTTAAGGAATTACAATCCATTAGAAATGCTTTTAAAAATATCCTTGCACATTATCACTGTTTTTTGCGAGCGGTCCACAAACAAACACTCTTTACATGTTTACCAACTTAATGCCCACAAAATAAACAAACACAAATGAAATAAAGCCATTACAAGGTTTTACGACACAGAAAAAAAGGACATTGCCAAACTAACAAGAATGATTGCGTCTGCAAGGCCTCCCAAAATAGAAATACATAAACACACAATGACCGCCTAACAGGCCGTGAAGGGGCATATAGAGCAGTTCGCTTTAAATTATTTACAGACCGTTGCGTTGTTAAAAAATCTTGATACGAGCATGACAGAGATGTTATGCGGGCTAGAGAGGAAGGATATCATATAAGTTAAGTGACAGCATGTGTGAAGCGCTCTGTGACAAGTGCAAAACACATAACAAAGAAGCAAATGAAAATTGTCCGTGAAGTCCGGAGAAGCATTTTATTCCGCAGAGGATTGGGAAGTTGTCAAAGCATTGTGAAAGTTACTGTCAAATCAATAAAGCACAGATTCAGTGAGGCAAATCGCTGGAGAAATATGTCTGTGATTTCTCGGAGCGGCACATTTTCCGCTCCAATGACAAATATTCGAAATTTATGCCCGCAACTCAGTAGTGCGTTTAAATAATGAATTTTAAATGAATGTGCTGGCAGCACTGTACACTACATACCTACGTCTCTGTTCGCCTTATATATATACACGTGTATGTACATATACGCGCAACGTGGAATTCTGCCGAGGACCACTTTTCTGCCACCGCAAACAGAAGCAATTAAAAAGTTGCGCAAAAATCATTTTCAACTCGGGCGGGTGCAGAAAAAATAAATTAACAAACCCTGCTGCAAGCGCCAAAGACACAGCACCGTGCCGCATCGCGTTAAGATGTTATTTATTTGCTGCAAGTAAATCTTAACAACAACCAGCCACAGCTCCGGCTCGGAATAGCGTGCAGCCACAGAGCAATTAAAGCACTGCAATCGAACGGTAAATTCTGTTGCTGCGGATTTAGTATGGCAAAGCAGCTGCAGTAAATTGCATAAGCGACTGCCGCAGTTGGAGCAGTTAAATTGAAGTAGAGCCACCCACGCCCGCTACAGTCAGTACACACGGTTTTTGTCTTTTGATAACTGTTCACTTTATTATTCCCTCTAATTTATAGCCCACGTCTCCATTTACCACTCTCTGCCTCTGCTTTCTTTCTACTTGTAGTTAGCACAACAAATTGCCACAATGGATTTGGCAGGAAACTCATTTATAATTGCGATGCTGCGATTGAGCAGTGAAAATAAAATCGTAATAAAGACACAAAAATAAATTTAAGATATGTGAAAAGTGGCGCCCCCAATATTACAAAGCCGAATGCCTACACAAAGTTGTTTCAAGCTTTACAAAAAATCTAGCGGTGAATGATAAAATCAGTCTAGAGCGTTAGTAACAATCGTCTTTCAGGAAATCAAATTTTTATGAACTTTCTAAAGGGTCCTGTCTTCTCAATAAGACTTCGCATGAATCATATGAAAAGAATATTACGATAGCGTTGTTTGGGATTGTAAAATATAAGATTATAAAAGCAGGCCAAAATGTGGTCCTACTGGTCGCGACTACTTTATTTGTCCTTGCTATTTCGTATGAAGGCAACGCTTTTACTACATAAACAGCATACTTTACCATGAATCTAAAACGGTTCAAATATTCTCTGCTTGTTTCACTTTACACCTGCAATATAAATTCATGCTTACCTCAAATCTTTAACTTCCGAAATAAGTCAGATACTTCGTTTTAAATGACACCTAGGGGCAAATTATTGCTCCTTCTCTCCTTTCACAAATGCATGGACACAGGCGAAACTAAAGTGCCCGATTCAAGCAAAAGTAATCGTCGCAACTCATTTGAAAGTCAACAATTTGCAACCCAACCGAAACCTAGTTTGCGATTAGTATTTTGCTAGGTCCATGCATATTAAACTAGAACAATTTTAACAAAGTTTGACGAAACGCGTGACAGATGTGTTAAAATATGTAAACAGCGCAACCATAAAAGGAACAGGAATGGAAAAAAGTAGTGATGGTCTTAGTAGAAAAGTTACCACCAAGCACTATTCTCACTTACAGCACAAAAGCACACTCACAGAAGCGGAAATAGCTGGAAGTGATGAATCCGAAAGACATAAAAAAAGGCATAACAAAAACCTGAAAATTTAAAATTCTGACACTTTTGATGAAACGAAAAAACGAGCCTGCCAGAAACGCTGGCTCTGTGTTGTCCGCAAAGCCGCATCACCGGTTGCCATTCCGAAGGACGACCACACAGGAATGGCGCCGAGTGGTCTGGAAATTCCGTTGCATAATTATTCATGAGACACTAGAACTATGCATAGCAGTATGCATACAACATGGCTGGCTACAGAGGGTTTCTGAGATGAAGCTGGGACCCAGACTGTCTCTGAATCATATTTGAGCACACCACTCGTAACTGGTACAACATGATTTATGACTTGCTGGGTGCGAAGCAAGTGTGCTTCATTGAACCAACTAAAGACCGCATTACATTTGCTGCTGGTGTTTTACTATACTGTACGGTGAGAGCCCACAAAGTGTCTGAAAAAGCAAGCAGCCAGCCCACAAAACTAATAAAATCTAATCTGCAGCAACCCACTTAAGCTCCAGCATAAAAGAACGGCAAATAAAATAAACATGCCACATGGGCACACTTCCCTTCTCGTTCCAATTTAAATAAACAATTCAGTTTAATTACGCTTTAAGCAGGAGAGAGGTGAATATTTCAAAAATTTTCTAAAATGCAAAGCAAACACTCCGCATGCCCGGAACATCTTCGACCATGGAAGTTTACCTCTGGCGTTGTCGGTGTTGCTGCAGCTGCAGCTGCAGCCGCAATCCTCTCGACTGCTGTTTTCTGCTGTTACGTTTCGTGCAGTTCTGGAGACATGTGTGAAAACTTTGGTACTCATCAAATTTGGCCAAGTGCACAAACTGGAAGAGTAAAATGCCGACGACAGTATACGAGTGTGCGGCCAGGGGGTCCACGCTAACCCGCACGTATGCACAATCAGCAGCAGGACTGCCAGCAAGAGCAGCACCACCAACAACAACAACGGCACTTGTGCCCCAGACTGCCGCTTGACCTCCTATAAATGAAAACTTTTGCTGGTAACTGCAGAAACGGCAACATTTTCATTTCGGTTGGAAAATTCAGTTTAATTTTCGTATTCATGAGACTAAATTGAAATGGAAATGTTTGTTCAAACAAAAAATACTCGTATACTTGTACAAATATACGAGTGTATATATTTTTTGTTCACTCCTCCTTAATGCGTTTGTGTGATTTGCAAAGCGGCGCAATTGGAGCTGAAGAGAATTAAAATTATTTTAGCAAAATATGTTAAACTAGGGTGTACGTATGGAAGCATGAAGCCAAACCCAATCCAGTGGCCACGCTGCTATGGCTGGTATGCATAAAAGTTCGCTCATACAATTGTAAAACTATTTTCCCCTCTTTTTGCATTTCTGCAAACGCATATTTATGTCCTGAAATTATAAATTATGTATCCTCTTCCGTAGCTGTGCCTCAGATTAGCAACCAAAGGAATCGCAACTTTCAACCGCATAAAACATGCGAAACTTTCGCAATTTAGAGTCCTCTCCACGCGGCTGCAAGTTTAGCGGGCGCACAACGTGGCCACGCGGGCGCTCATAAATATTCGCATTTATTGCGACATGCTGCCAAATAAATTCACACGCTTCCGGCACGCATACAAGTATAGCCAGCGATTTACGGTCGGTGCGGTTGGGCGGCAGCGTAATTGGGCCTTAAGTGTTTGTAGCAGCGAGGCTGGCTGTTGTTTCCTGCAAACAGGCGAACGGAAATGCCATCCGCTGTTAATGAGCGTGCAATAATTGTTGTATTTATATCACATCCGCATACTAAGTTCATCACTAGGAAAATGGATGAGAGACACAACAATGGAAGCACTTGATACGTGATGCCATGAAACGAGATTGGTGAAGTTTTGAGTTATTCGCATGCAAACAAATTCAATGGAAGTATTTTTTTACAAGTATGCAGTTAATGTTCAGTATTTTAATAAATCGCTGCTAATCACAGCAAATTAATTCTTACATATTACAATCGAATTAAATTAACCTAAAAAAAAATATAAAGTCAAACCATTCGAACGTAGCACCGCAACTGTTTGTTGCAAATTGCATCACCACATCATTCTCTCAATCCAGTGTTCATTTTTGCGTACAACGATATTTATTACCCTATAAATTTATGATTTATATAATTATGATTTAAAATGTTCTTCATAAATCTGCCTACTCCTACGGAGTATCCTTTTATTATGCTCTTAGCTTACTCTCTAAACATTCATTTCATATTATTTTCCTTATTATAACAGGCATTGGGCCGTCAGTCCGCATCCAACCGCTTTTCCTTTTTCTTTCGATTCAAACACCTTAGTACTGGTACTCATTTCCCCAAACCTTTGCATAATTAATTATGGTTAATGGTATACTGATAATGATAGTAATACTTATTATAAATAACTTACAGTATAATTAAATATATTTTAAAAAAGTATTAGAAAACCATGCTTTAAATGCAAGTCGACCCCACGACCACTCGAATACAAAATTCGATCCCGGAGTCCGAGATTCATTTCTTCTCACTTTCAGCATTTCTTGTCGAAGTTTTTGTGTGAAAAATTGTGCTTGATGTGTAGTCTCCAATCTGGGATATATTATTCAATAGTGATAATAGTGATGATTCATAGTGATTTATTTGCAATTCCAAATATGAAATACCAATTGACTAATCTAGCAATTCAGTCTGGAACGAATAATTTTGATTTTCTCAGTGGGTCCTTTGGAAAATAATTCGCCTTAGTTTTGAAGCAGGATGGAAATACACTATAAAGAAGTCTCTAATGGAGTCAGTGTCTACAAATGTGAAATCACTCTGACCCGTATGAAAATTCTGTATATCTATTTACTCAGATGTTTCAATTATTGGTTAGTACGAGTCATAAAATGAAACGCTAACTCAGGGTAACAGTAACAATCAATATGTCGATGGAAACTGTGAAAAAAATGATCCCTTTAATTCTCTCCAGCGAAAATCGATGCTCTTGGTTTCGATTGAAGTCTTATAAAATCAGGTTCAGCCCCAAAAAAATTCAATTTAAATGAGGATTGATTGAATTCAGAATGATTACATATTGTATTGGAAGCATGGTAAATTTCTTGGTTGTCTGTAAGTTACTCAATATACGCAGACTCCCATCCACAGCTTTTGCGACGACAATAAATGTTCAAGCCAACATTTCAAATTGTAAAAATCCACACTATATGAGACGAATGCGTCTATGTTAGTCCCACAATCGAACGAGCTGCGCCTCGTCACTGCTGTGAATATACGTTATTCCTTTTTTTACTGAACTTCATTTGAATACGCAACATTAAGGAGCTTATTTTTTCCATTACTATCGAGAATGCTCGAAAAATATAAAACAAATACTCAAATGCTCTGAAAGTAAGCCATCAAAGGAACTTGTTGACCTTAATTTAAGGATGCAATTAGTTGATTGAACAGGAGCTATTCAAGTGAATCTGCAGTTTGTAGTCCGTAGAGATATGCTCCTATTTTGAAAATGTGCTAAGCTTGCGCCAAATAACATGGTCGACTCCGCCCTCCCTGTCACATACCAGCCGTAAAGCTCCTTGAATGCCGCACAGCTTTGCTTCCCAAAGTTTTGTTCCAATTAAATTCCAAACGTTTTTCTAAACTGCTTGGCAAAGTACACGTATTTGCCAAGTTTTCCTCTGTGTCTCTTCAAGCGGAAACCACAGACACACACACAAACACACAGCTACACATGTTTGAGTGTGAACTCTAACGTGTATTCAATTAATCCAATTGAAAGGATGGCAATCTTTTAAATGCACTGACATACTCACACCTGCCCAAGCATGTGTGCAGTTGACATTTGCCACACCCATTCACAAATTATTGCCAAAATGTTACAACTTTGTGTGAGTGCAATTTTGCAGTGGTGCCGCCACAGAGGCTTCCAAAAACACAACACAAAGAAAAGGACGAATATAAACACAAACTTTCAAAACTCAAATTACCATTATTGTAGCAGACTGGAGCAGCCGCATACACAATTTGGTAGAACAACTGAAGCGTTCGGCAGTCAAATCAGTCAAATCTGATGAAGCTCGCCCAGCCTGGCCCACAGACCGAGTCAGCTAAGCCAACAAACTTCAAACTAAACAATCAAACAAGCCTGCATCCACCTGCCGACTCACATACTTGGTATTACCCCTTTGCACACACACACACACACTCACTCTCAACGGCACTTGCCGCATATCGGTTGCAACTTTACACCGCAAAACTTTTTCACCTGGAACTTCCGGTTTCTATTTCCGTTATGGAAGTTGCAATAAGTCGCCGCCGAAGCGAGCGTTAGTTCCCATCCACCAGTCGACGTTAAGTTCCTATTATGAAATTAGTTTCTGATCTGGTGGCCTGGTGGCTGCATGTTTACTTAAATGGGAAGTCGGTTGTTATAGTTGCGAAGGCGCTGCAGCTGAGTCGAACAAACTTTACTCAGGCAAATTAAATTGCTTCTTTGCGGCCGGTTCTCTGCACCACTGGTGCAGTAGGTAAAAGTCATTAAACTTTTATGGCACCGTTTTAGTGCAATTTGGGGCTTGCGGCAACTTATTCAAAATTTGCTATGGCTGCTCAAATGTTTCCATTTTCCAATTATCCGCAGTCCTAAACTACTCGTAGCAGTTGTTATCCTTGCAATCTGGAAAATCATTGGATATGCTCCTTTAAGCATGCCTCCACGTACACAAGACATAACTTTGGCTTCCTCTGCGCCCTCCCCATTTAACGCAGTCTCCGCCTTTTGCAGCAATTTCGCAAATATTTGCATCGATGCCACTTAGTATTTGCTTATGGTACCATCAACAATGAAGAATTTTTCGGCATTTCTACTGAAACCGTCGAAGGATACGCTGCCAATGCTCACTCTTATTGCCCTTCGCCTTCGCCTAGAGTGCTGCTGCAGAAAGTATCAATGCGCCAATGCAACGCAACGGAAATCTCTTCGCCACTTTTCTCGCACTTTTATATTATCGCTTGACTACGCCCACTTGGGGAGCATATAAAATTCCATTTTTCGGTCTTGAAAGTGGCATTATTGCAACTTAATGCATGCAATAAATTAGTGAACACGTGAGCTGAATTCTTCCGCTCCAGGCGTAAGTAAGAAACCCCCGGCAAAAGTTGTGGCACGGAAGCTATCATCGAATAGCGGTGACACACACACAGAGTCCATACATATACCAACAAACACACGTACACACCGAATTTTTAATATGAACGGTAAAAGTGCATCGCATAGTTTTATAATTCCGAGATGCAACATTGGCGAAAGTTTAGTAATGCGCTTTGTAGCGTGGAGCTAGTTTGGGGGCGGGCGAGTCAGAGTTGGTTTGATAGCCGACGTATTTATGTGGAAATGATGCGCTTAAAAATTGTTCAAACTTTTGCAAGTATGTTAAAATTTAAATTAGAAACTGCAACAGAGGAATAGTTAGTTATGCTGAGGGAGGGGAAGAGGAGGGAGACCAAATGTAAGAAACAATTTAATTAATGTGGCTTGCTTCCTTTACACGTCCACATCAGTTCATTCGCCTTGTCTCCCACCGCTGTGTGTACTCGTAGGCATGCATTTTCTAGATTGTAAGAGTTTTGAGAAAATAAATAAGACTGTTCTAAATTGCACCATTATTGCAGGTCAGATTAAATTACTAATAGACAGAGCTACATAATCCAGTTATTTTGGATAGAAGTACCAATTCGCGTCACTCCAATCTGTAATCAAATATTCGAATGTTACTCCAATCTATATTAAAATGATTAAGCAATTCGAGTTGAGTCCAGAAATTCAACTGATCAATTTATCTTCCTTGGGGATACCAATGGTCAAGCACTATGAGGGAACATTTCCAACATATTTACGCGCATGTTCTTTGCACGATGTTCAGGTAGGAAGTCTGCGAATGAATTGTCAGCTTCTAATTGTACAAGATCATTGATTAGGGAACCGCTTTCCCTTCATCCCTCCATAAGTTCAGTTAACTTGACTACATCATACTGTAAATTCCCACTGAGCAATTACAAAATAGTAGTTTGATCTGAGTCGTTCTCGTGGGTGCCTGTTTTAATCAACTTAATGTGATGGTTGTAACCAGCTTGAAATGCCAGTACTACCACCTTTAAAAGATATATTTCCATTGCACTCCTTCGAATGACTGTCCATTGGCAATGCGACCTGTTTGTTTGGTGGAGACTTGATTCTACCCTGAATCTAAGCCTTTTAAAATATGGCATCTATAAATGTTGTCAATAAGCTGATTCTGTTC
This sequence comes from Clusia tigrina, assembly GCA_920105625.2. NCBI lineage: Eukaryota > Metazoa > Arthropoda > Insecta > Diptera > Clusiidae > Clusia > Clusia tigrina. The sequence continues at coordinate 169,297,238 of OV050033.1, read as the reverse complement.
TATGTGGCCAACTGTGGCGAGTTGAATGAAACAGTATACTCGTACGTAGTTAGAAATTAATAAATGCGAGCTAAAAACCTGTTTGGAAGCTAACAAATTTGGTGCAGCTGCAAAGGGCACTGTGAATTATTCAGGCTCATTATCACATAGACCACCCCAGAGAGTTTCACTAATAAAACTAGCGGCATAATAACGAAGCATGGGCGTAGCTTGTATACGACGAAAGAAAAATGAATTAAGACCCTTCAAAGCCTTTGTGCCAAAAAGGTCATGATTAATAGTGCAAACGGTCCTAAAGGACAAGAGCTTCCTTTCCTGGTGTTGTACGCGCCAATTCCACGGACAAATGCTAGCATCCACAATAATTTCCCATTAGGCTTGTTATATTAATAATAATTTCCATAATAACACCGAAAAAGGCGAAACACTTTCGGAATATCAAAGCTTCTATTATGAAATAAATTCCACATACCTATAATAATTCATTACGGCCAGAAAATTCGTGCTGCTGCTTTTCACAACCGCCAAATTTGCCAAACTGAACAAAATACATAATCAAAACCACTTGAAACGTAATAGAAATGAAGAAAAAATATAAAACAACAACACTTCACAGAGAAAGCCTTTAAAGGAATTCAAAAAAGTGAACAAGAGCAAATAATGAAGCCGTAATGCGTACCCTTTTTACAGTCGAGCGACTTTAATGACTCATTGCATTTGGAGTAGCGGTGCGCGAATTTTCACCCCACTTCCTGGTCCCTTGCTCGCTTAGTTTCAGCGCCAAAAAGGCACGGCAGCCGCAGCAAAAACAAGTCAGTGCCAACTACGAGAACAGCGCTCGCCGCTGCATAGACGCTGGCAATGCCACGAAGCGAGTGGAGCATAAATGCCAATGCACAGTTGTAAAAACAAAAACAGCAAGAACCACCCCTTGAGAGCGGCGTGTGTCCTGCCCTGCGTCACGTCGCCCGCAATGTGCTGTGCTTTAGCGTTCTGAGCCGAGCCGAGTCGTGCCATGCCCTGCCCTGCCGTAGCGCATACCTCATAAATGGTAATGACTGTATTCAGTGAGTTCGCTAATGAGCTGAAAAGCATTTGGCAAATGCAAATTTCCGAAAGACAAAACGACAAAGTGCGCAGAGCCAGCCAGCCAGGCAGGCAGGCAGGCGGCAGTAGTGCCGAAATGCGAGATTCATTAGCAGTCGGCAACTAGCAGCAATGAAGAAGGTGCAAAAAAGCCAACTGGAGCGCAGCTCTAATGGAAAAAATATCGCTGAGCGAGGAGTTTGTAAACATTATTTCATTAACCCAATTTCAGCGGGTGCGCAGATTGCAGCAAATGCTCCGCCGTTGTTATGCTTCTTGTTGCCGCTCTTGTTTACAGCATATGCCACTTGGCAGCTTAAATTGTTGACACACACGTGGGTAGTTGCTTATGCGAAAACGGAAGTGTTTACAAGCGCACGCGTGTACGTGTGTGCAGGACGCCTTTTTGGAGTGCTTTGTTATGCATAAAAACTAAAAGGCACAAAAAACAAATACAAAAATATGTAAATAGCATATTACGCCATGCTTGTCAGTTAAGATAACTCAAGTGCTTATTTTTTTCCATTTATTTATTTTTTTCTATTTTTTTGCTCGTATAAATCCGTAACTTAATCCTTTTGCAGTTCCACAGGACGAAACGAGTGTTTACAACTATGGAACACAACGGCGAAGCATCAGCAACAAATCTGACTGACGATATCCCGTTGACTAGTGCGGTACTCAGCCAGCTCTCCAAAACAACACGACACACACTTCCGCACAAAAAAGTGCAGCAAGAGCCAACATGCGCCTTTGAAGTCAGCCAGCAAGCTGGCCTAGCCGGCGCAGCCAGCAAACAAGCAGCACTCTTAATGCTGATTCAACTAAGTTGCTCCAGCGCTGCCAGGCAACCAAATATCCAACCAACCAGCCAACCAGGCAGCCAGGGAGCCAGCGGTTACTGTCTGTACAACCGCCCTCACGCCTGCATTCATGCATATCAGCAATCGTAATGGCATTGCCACAGCTCGAACTGCAGCGCTGCTGCTGGCAGAGAGCCAAGTGGCAGCTGCTGGAAAGATGATGCCTGCTTAAGCAGCAGCTTAAGTTCAGTGTTCTTATGTTGGTGAAGTATTAGAAGGGAGTGCCACTTAAGTGCATCACACGGTTGCAAAGAGTGCTGGTTTAGTTTTAATTTTAATGCATCTCCGACTCGTAGTTGCAATTGAAGGGCCACAGTTGAATCGCAAATCTTTGCGCTGTTGTCATGAAAGCAAATAGATTTCTCTACGGAATTTAAACTAATTTTATGTGTACATTTATTATTCCGTCAACCCACATCCATACACAGACGCACGCATATACACACTCTTTTCGTCCATTTTGTGTGTGTGCATTAGCGAATAGAGCGGCCTTGACAGAAATAAAAAATCTGATCAAACGTGACTTTTGCTCTTTCTCTGCCGCTCTGGCGCAGCCAAACTAATTAAAAAGCACACCAAATAATCAAGTATGTGTATCGGTGTCTTTATTTGTCTGTGTGAGTGTGTTTATGTGTCCTATTCATTCATTTCTCTTTACCCACCGTGCTATGACAGCGTTGAGCTCGAGTGGCAATCAATGCTCAAGAGCACTTGCCACATACAAAGACAAGAGCGACCCGAGCATCGAGCGTCGAGCATTTCCATCGAGTGCCTCGTATGTTTACAACATATTTTTCCTAATCAAAATATAAATTACAAGTGCATACAACACCAGAAGCAACAAAGTATCGACAAGGATGGAAACAAAAATGAGAGCAAAAAACAGACAGCAGAAAGCAAAAAGAAATAATACATACTCGTACATAGTAATAAAACTGGAAAGTGTAATGGAAAAGTTAACGAGAGCTCATGACAAAAGCTGATGACATTGTCACCCACCCGCCCTGAAACGGCTTAGCATTCACAGCGTAGAGAGAAGCAGCAGCGAAGCTCTCATGCTTAGCAAAGTATCAACGCAAAGTGAGGACGTCAATAATACGTACAAAAGCACAAACATAAACACAAACACAAACAAACACAGAAACACAGCCTCAAACCCCAGTAGTCAATTAAGCAAGGCGTCTTTCGTCTTTCAATAAAAAAGTTGGCATCGCTGCTTAAAGGATTCAAACCCTCAAAACCAGTCTGTAACAACAACTTAAATGAAACGAATCTCATTAGATCAGTGATCGCCACACTGGACCGCCAGTTAGCGAGAAATTTCTCATACTTTCGAATTGTGTTGAAAATGAACGCACAAACTTAGTTCCAAACTTGTGAAATTTCGTAGTGCAGGAAAAGGGTTTCGTAAAACCGATGAAGAGGCATTGTAAAAATTGTATACTACCAGTGAATTTTCCACGCTACCAGAAAGCATGACATTATTTAAAAAGAGAAAATTTGAGTTTTATATGGTACAACAAGTTTTTTATTAGATTAAGCTAAGGTCGCTTTTTTATTTGCTTGTTACGCTGGTAGCTCTCCTCCTGTAATTTTCTACTGGGTAGCACAAACAGAAACACTTCAACTAAAATCAAATACACATCCACATGACATACTCCTATGCCCGCGTATGAGCGTGTGCAGCTTCTTGCAGTGAATACCATGAGCCAAACTGACAAATTCGGGTGGGAGACAACTCTAACAAATTCGTTGGCTTTTGTTTTCGAAAATGGTCGTTGTCACTTTAAATAGAACTGCACTTGAGGGGGGCCACCGCTACGTATACGTAACATGTGATAGTTAGCTCGCTGCTGATACGTGTGCATGTTTGTGTATGCCTGATCGCACACGCTGGCACATACGCGCTCACACACATTTCGACACAAATAAATGCAATCATGTAAACCTCTTGAAACGTTTGTCCATTTTCTGTTCAAAAACTTTCAAGTTGAAGTTTTCGATACACCCAAAAAAATTGTTCATTGAGATGTATTTCAATTTCTGATACAAATTATTCAAGTATCTTCTTTTTTAGAATTAGATGAAATAAAATCAAATTGATTATCAGTTCAGGCGGAAGCTCAGGCGATGAGTATTAATATTGTTTGATTCATCTGACTTACATACATATTTTCCAAGCTATTCTAGTTTTCAGTTTAGTGGAGTCAAACCAGAACAACCAGTAAAGCCTGAGAAATTGCTTAGTTACTTGTATTCCGGTAGAAGTCATTTTGCCTCATAAGCAATATTAACATTTTCAATTCTTTTTCTCCACAGTTTACCCTTGTATCTTATAGAAAGTAATCAAAAAATTAAAAGTAGTAGATAGCTTAGACTTTGGTATATAATTAAGAGCATTACTCGTAATTTAACTCTAAGTGATTCGAGTGAAATTTGATAATATTAATTTTAATAAATTGTACAGCATAGTTATACGATAAGAACCTTTTTGTTCCAACACTAAAAACACCATCGATGAATTTTCATATTAAAATATTTGGCCACTCTTTCCTAACTTTTTATCTAAGGTGTGCTTACATCAAACGGCATTTGGGAGTTACATGAACCAGAAAACGAGTAACTGAACGGACACATAGCGCTATTTTAGAGCAAAGGCTGTGTCGGTGAGTGGCCGAAACACACACCAGCACACTCACATACAAAGTCATTAAAGGGTTAAATGTCAGTGCACTATCTGAAAGTAGTTTTGTTTGTTGTTTTCACCAGCCACTCTTCGCCAAAAATGTAAAAGGATGCAGTGTTTCGACTCCGCAGCCATATACCTACACCGGGACGCTACAACCACAGGTGACCCCATGCGAGACTCCCTCTGCTGGCATTTGCCAGCCATTGCTCCTCAGCATACAGCTCAAAGCACAATTGTGTACAGTGAACGCAACAGTGAATACACCAATGACCCACAAATTTAAGGCGGACAACGTTGATTTCACTTTCCACATATTTTTATTCACGCTTTGCACACACACAACACTCTCATAAATTGCAATTAGCGCTTGTGATCCAAGTAAACGAGGTGTGTGTGTGTGTGTGCGGCACAAATATAAATGCCGGACTCGGCGGTTTAAGCCCAATGGACACCAACAAATTCAATGTGTGCCGCTGATTATTTGCGCCGTTACTCGCAGCTACGGGTTTTCGTCCCTTTTAAGCCCCCTGCACGGGGAACAAGGCGTGAGCTTAAGCGCGTTGTTTCAGTCGCAACTTTTGCGCTTGTTCTCTACAGCAGCATATCATTAATTTTCATTAGTGTGCGCTGGCAGCAGCAGCAGCCAATGCTGCAACTTTGCCGCTGCGTGTTTGTGGGGTCAGCGGCACTTGAAGCCGCCATTGCCAACAGACGTCACTCAAATACACGGACTGCTGCTGCTGCTGCTACTAACTTATCTCGCTTTTATAAAAGTTTTCTTTCTCCATTTTGTTGTTGTTGTGGCCAACTTTTTGTAATTAATCATTTTTTGATTCCCTACTTTCGTTTTTAGGGTTCTTGTTCACATTGTCCCCCGATTTTAACGAGCACTTAAATGAAGGAAAAGTTCAAAAAGTGCTTTCGCAGCTAATGAAAATTCTACAAGAACAACAAAATTAGAAGAATTTATTGACTGCTTTCATGCTCGGTAGCATCGCAATGGCTTATGTTAACTTAACGGTTAACGCAGTTTGTAAACAAGACAAGCATTCCTGGAATTTTTTATATTTTTTTTTGGTTTTGTTGTATTTGTTGTGTTTGCTTTTCGCAAATAAATTATACTCAAACTCTGCTCCCATATACATTTTCGTACATTTTAATGCAAACGTTCAAGTTGTGAATTTATTTGCCTTCTCATGCGCAACATTTCTCGTCCAAAATCCAAAAAATTTACATTAAAAAAACAAAATCTAGCAGCAAAACACACAGTGAGTTCATAAAGTATACTTAAAATAACGTATAAACCCACAACCACTCCCCATGCACATCCCCAAATCCGCTCCCAGTAGTTGTGCTCCATTTTTCAGCATCATATCATGTGCCAGAGTGCGTTCATGTGTTGTCATTGTTCCGGTAAATTGCACTTATCTCGTTTAACCCAGTTTGTTTTCACTCTGCACCCCTTCCCCAACGGTCGCATTAAATTTTGAAATTGTAAATTTCCGCATTTTATGAACTGGTTTGCAGCCAAGCCAACGAAATCATTCGCTCCTGCTGCTGCTGCTGTTGCTACCACGAACCGTGCACTTCTGCCTCTGTGTGCATCCTGGCTTGTGCAGTGCAAAGTTGCGTTGCGGTTGACAATAATTTACGCTTGATAAGTGTGGCGTACTACGCGTTTGGCACGGCTGCTTGGTGGTAGGACGGCGCCAACGCACACAAAATCTTCAGCAATATCAATAACAGCAACGGCATCAAACTCAACTTGCGTTTGTTCCCTTACAGAGCCCATGGGATGCATTATATCCTTGATATCCCAGTAAATGGGTGTGTAATCGTTTAAAGTGTTGCATTTTGTTTCCTTCCATTCACTTTGACCACCCTCTTTAATGCATTTATTTAATGAATTTCTTTAATTATTGCAAATTGCTTACTGCACAAGTGACGCCACATTTTCCCACGTTCTGCATGCTGGGCGTTGCACACTGTGGCGAATGCAATTGCATTGACTTTGTCGAACGCTCATTAAACACTCATTATCGACATCTCTTTAATTATGCGCCCCGCGGGACACCACCGGCTGCAGCTGCTTGACTTTGAAGTGATTACGGCTTTTTGCGTTCGCAACACTGTTTACCGCCTTTGACTTATAATGAGGGAACATTTTTCTTTTTCATTACTTATTTGCCCCACCGAAGGATTTATTATTTTTATAATTTTCTTTTTTGTTTTTGAAGGAGTTTAGCACTCGGCTCACGCTTGAGTTAGGAAAGTGTGTGAACAAGTGAAATTGAAATTTTTCTCGACATTTAGCGAAGGTTATTTCGTTTATATATTCCAACCCTACTTACTCGTAGTATGTGAATTGTATGGAATATAATGGAACACACACAACGTTAAAAAATAACAAATATTAATAATTGGTTATTAGCAGCGAAAACGTCGCCATCATTGGTATTATGAACCCATCCATTTTTAATTTCAATATTGGCGTATGCTGAGACAATATTTCGAAAATATTCATTCAATAAGTTATTCTGCTTGGTTCTGTGACGTCTGCCAAGGAAAAGTCCACAACCAAGCTGAAATTCTTCATACCAGTTTATTATTGTCCGAGTATGTAAAATAATTATGTGGAGATGCTCAACAAATTTACGACTCACACTCTAAGACCGACTCAATCAAACCAACAAAATAATCAATTCCCTGATTAGTAGTTAGATTTCACTATAAACTCACAACAATAATTCAGATATATGAAATAATAATTTACTGTTTAAATTGATTTTGGTATAGCTGAAAATTCATATTTTTATTTTAGTAGAAGAAGTTGCACCGGCTACGCTAAATTGGAAACGCGGAATATTGACGTAATATACACGTATGAGTAGAGCCAGGATGCGACTTTTGAACACATTTATTATTTTCTTTACTTTTTTAATCTAGTCTAATTTAGTCTAATCAAGAGACGATATCAGGATCACACCCCCTGAGTACCAGCGCAATTTCCAACCAATTTAAATTCAAATCTCAAACACCAAATGGAATATTGAGCAGATTTTTTATACGCATTTGATGTAACGTGAAAATTGACAGCCATATACAAAAATAAATATGCAAACTCTTATATTAGCATTCCTTTCAAGAAAAATGTGACGAACAAAATTATCTGGAATTATGGAACGAAGATGCGTGATGACGGGAAGGTGAATAAACCATTTAATCTTTCAATTCATGGAATATTTTATGGCCAACGAAACTCGTCGCATACAAAACATGTGGAAAGGTTTTTTTCAAAAATGGTATGGGTGTAATGTAATTGAGGTTTAGGTGAACACTTCTAAACCCAAACTCTGTAGCCATAAATCCTGAATACCAGAATACAACTCCTGATTGTAGCCAGCCTCAGATATCAGATGGTGGAAGTTTTATATTTGTTTGAATTACTTTCTAAAGTAACACAGATCTATTAATTCATGGAGCTTAGCGCAATACGCTTATTAGCCGACGTTAGAGCAAATAGTATTTTATTATAATATTATTATAGTACTTTATCTTTCATCTTTTTGCTCAATCTAACAAATTAAATCTAAAGACATAGCTAAATATAAATAAATTTTATTTATTATTGTTATATATTTTATTCGCAAGTTATGAATTGGAGCTAAACGGCTGTTTAATGGCACTGATATGAATAATAAACAAATAAATTACTCTCTCTCTCTCTCTCTCTCTCTCTACATGATTCCGGAGAACTGCCAACGCACAGAATTATCTTACCTTACCTTTTGCTATGGGTGATATTTACAGAGAGTGTCCTTCTCTCCAGCAACTGGGAAAAAAGAGCCGTGACATTTTGGTGCTCTACTCAATGGTGAATCCTTGAGAGAACCGAATAAACATAGTAGCTTCCTAGTGGATGTGATTGTGAATTTTTTTGAGACCAAATTTTGAAATGGTTTGTTTAGTATGGAGTTTTGTATCCATTTCGCTGGTTAGTCAAGGGAATTTGATGTTGGATCATTGCTGCTGAGTGCGTCTGAAGACGTGCGTTATACATCCATGTTGCATAATATGGCCCATATCCCACACTTGCGTACTTATTGACAACAAGTATGCAAGTGTGGACTATGGGCCATATTATGCAACATGGAGGTATAACGCACGTCTTCAGTCCACCATTGGTGTTGAAGACTATTTTGTTGAGCACTGGATTTCAATGAGGTGCGAAACACACCTTCAAGCTGCGTTAAATTTGGCATATGAAAAAGCCTTAAAACTAGTCCTCCTGACTTATGATATGACCGGAACCGCTGGTTGCATTACCAAAGATTTACACTTAAATGGTGGCAACCTGAATGCCAGATTCGAATGAAAATACTGGATAACAATTTGAACTGATTTGGCTCCTACGTAAGTGGCAATTTGAGTATACGGCCTTACTGGGATACTAGAATGGGGAGTGGCATATTCAATAATGTTTATTGCGGGTACATCAAGGAATATAATTGTCAGTACCTTGAGAGAGGGAAGAGTGTTATTGTGAATGAACGAGTCCGATTCGAGAGATTCGTAGCTTTATTTTCTTTTCTATTCATACCCGCATAAATTGAGAACTTGGTTACAACACTTCCGTATTGACTGCTATTTTGGTACGTTATCGCAGAGCAGCTGCTACAGGACACAGGCGCTATTTTTTTGTCATGCTCAGCGAACGGCAATAGACGACAAAATGTTACCAAAGAAACTGAAGCTGACGGAAATCAATGTTGTAAGAGCGTTGACAAATATCCGTTGATGCCATGTGCGAAAATTTGACAAAGTCGCATTAAGAGAATAAAGGGTAAGCATCTAGTGAAAGCGATGAATTTTAGCGGGATTTTCTCAAATTAATAACCAAGTGTTGTAATTAATATTTAAGTGTTCTAAAAATGACAATTAATTTAATTGGGGAAGTGTTCAAGCATTCATAAAATTGCCAAAAAATCCTTTGGGCAATTTAAATTCTTGGCATGCTAACTTCTCTGAATATTAATGAAATAACTTCTTCGACCTATACCGCTGCTTTATAGCACAAAAAATTTCAGTTATTTGCTGGGACTATTACGAAAAATATTTGAGAATTTGCTCTGGCTGCATTTGCGGAGAAAATGTTTACACAGAGAAAAATGTTTGCAAAGAAAAGTATCTGGAGTAAAATTCGAGATACGGATTCTGGTATAAAAAAAAAATTACATATTTCAGGGATGTTGAAATTCAATACTAAATGTTTCTCGTAGGACGATGGGAAGCAACATCAACAAAACTAATCCAACTTGGGTGATTCACAATGGCATGTAAAAAAATTACTTAAAGTCCCATTTTCTGGAAGGTATACTCCAAGTTTAATGCAAACTTTTGGGATTTTATAATGGAGTATAACTTTTACGTATATGATGAATACTTTCAGGGACCCCAAACACCCGTATTTTGTAATTTTCGTTAGCATCTGTATTTTGAATTTATTAGTTCTCAAATATATCGGAAGGAATTGGAAATCATCTAGTTAATGAACCATTTGGCTTATTCCACACAAAATGTATATATATGGGAAATAAATGAACGAGAAGTAATGAATATGTAAGTATGTTAATCTGGCAGTACTCTTCGAGCAACGATTGGTTTTATTTCCTTGAATTCATATTTATATGAAAAAACCTCGCCTACAAACTTACTCCTTTATTAGTCTGAGAACACCGGTTCTATCTAAAGACACTTGCGAAAACGAAGTTCTCGATTTAGTTTGGCCTTGCCTTGTTAACTGGTAAGAAGAATGTGTCTTTAGTTTAGAACACTGAATGGCTCAAGCACCACAAAAAATCTTATTTTATAAATCAACTTTAATAGTTTAAATCAAAAAATATTGATTTTTAAATAATTAACAAAGTTTGATTAAATTGTTAATTTTTTATTTTTACTTTAAGATCTTTCCTACATATTCGACGTCATTGTGTAAGTAAGTTCATTAGCGAAAAAGAAATAGCATAAGTGATGACTCATAAATAGCCCTTAGGGTAAGATACAACGCTAATGATTCAGTGGAAACGGGATAACATAATCAGTGCACATCGATCTAGATTGGTTTAGTCAAGAATAATGAAAATTTTTCAACACAATATGCTTCAATGGACGTATACAAGTCAAGTTTTTATATGTTTGGAATGAAAATGACTATTTTGACTCTGCTCACCTTCCACATATTTCTTTTTTATATTCCCATTCAAGCTAAGGAAATTGTTATAACCATTTCTATAATTTAATAATACTATTTTGTTGAACAGTTCATAAAGAAAGCTCCGTGTCACTTCAACAAAAAAAAGTTCTTCTTCCAGTGTAATATTAATCTCTTCCTTGAATCCTTGTCCACAATGGTCTGTCCCTCCATTTAATTCACAGAAACAGTTCTCGCAACATAAATAAACTTACTTTTCGCCTTTTCGTAGCTCAGCACCCACCCACCCTATATACAACTTTTTCTAATTCTATGCTGATCACGTTCCAATTAAAAACAAAAATCGCGTTGTAATTGTAACACAACAACAAAAAGCACAATACCAACACAAGTTAACAAAAACAATAGCAATTTCCATCATTGCCCCAAGGAGATTCTAATTCTACAAAGCGGCTTTATACAAATTCAGGAAATTATTTAGCAGCTAAAGCCAAGGAATCCTTACAAAAATAGAATAAGCCGAAATAAAAGATATACGAATATAAGGAAGAAGAAAAGAAAAACCAAATGAATTTTTTCGATTAACTACGTTTGGCTTGTAATCATGTCTTAATTATCCTTTGTGATTTATGGTGTGAAGCATTGACATGGATTTTGAGTTGCTTTCATGCTGCCTTTGAGCCTTATTGTGTTTCTTGTAGTTGTTTTTGTGTTCGCATTGCTGCCGTCATTGCCTTTACGTAGCTGCCAGTTAATAAGACGTTACGCATTTACCAGCAAAATGTCAGCATGACAAAACACAAAACCAAAACTGGAGCAATTCATGGCATCTGCCTTACGCCATGTCTGCATGCCAAAATTGATTACATTGCACAAATGCCAAATACACTCTTATATCATATATGATTAGGACATATTCAAGATGCGTAGAACGTGCCATGACGCCTTTGAGCGGGCTTATTTTTTAATGTGAATTACATTAAAATCCTGGCTACAAACTGAAATGTTGCAGTAGCTCAGGAAGCAAACCATATGAGTGCGTTACGGTGTTCTTCCTAAGAATTTATATAGTTCCTTGTGAGTATTAAGCAGTTTCCTCAATTACTTATGCGGATGTTATATTTAACAACAGCAGCTTGAGTTCGCAACTTGTTCTGGCGCCTCTCTCTGATTATTCTTACTGTTAACTCCGGTAGAACCATGGATATATGAAGAAGAATTCGTCATAAAATTGGTCAGATAGAATAATAATCAGATCATCAATGTGATATTAAAGATGTTCTAAAGTCTTTGCTCTTCACTGCACACCATAATTATATAGTGCTGACTTCAACGATGACTGGAACAATAGCTTATTTGGGGCTGGGGAAATCGTGATAGTCAGACGAGATATAAAAATTATATTACCATGATTCTATGCGTAGTCGTATGAAATTAAAGGATGGAATGTTGAGATTTTTCTACAAAAAGGGTCTTTGTCTAACTCTTCCTAACGATCCTAAAGTTACATTTGGATTAAAAACTTTTGCTATTATTGGTTCGTAGCAGAAATTCAATAATTTATTTCCCTGTTACAACAAAAGTTCCTGCTCCAAATGTTAAATTAGAATTTGAATATTGTATAAATATTATTACTAAGGATTCCACTCCAACCAACATACCTGCCATTTCGGAAACCAATATAAAGTCAACACTCACTTCCATTTTAATCAAATTTTTAATATGTCATTTTAAAACTCTGCCGAAGCAAAATTAGAAGTTTGTCGTATATTTTCAGATAATTACGTAGCGAAATGGGTGGTATGTATAGCAATTTGTGGCACACACCTGAACCAATGGTTGTGCCAGTGGCGCACAAGCACGAGAAAACAATTCTTCCCCAGGAGCCAGCAGCCTTACCATTACTAGAGCTGTAAGTGGAGTGCTGCAATATATTTCAGTAGAGTTTAGAGCACTTCATTGTTTTATTATGACTTCCTTCGCAGCTCCAATGAGGAAATGGAACGTGAGTTCGAAAGAATCTATCAGCGTACAAAGGATGATTTGTCCACATTATCCTATAATCCATGCGAGCAGACATCACAGCAAATAGCAGAGTGTCTGGAGAAGCACTACCAGAGAATGTCCGAATGCTTTGAGGTTATGCACTCATATCAAGCCTGCATTGCGAAGCGTATCAGTGAGAAATTGGCCGAGGATGTGACAACGAAGCAAAATAATCAAAAAGTGCAAAATAACAGTTAATAATGTGGAAACGTTGTAGCGGAGGTGTATTAAAACCAATTGGAAATAAAATTTTTCTTCACTGGAATAATCCGTGTTAAGGGTGATAATTTCATTTCACCACAGAAATTTTGTCACTACAAAAATACCATTCTTCAACGTTCATTGTTGAGAGTGCTCAAAGAGTTATTCTCCAAATGCTCATCGTTCTGAGGAATTTTAGCAAGGAATGCCTTAACGAAGACCCCAGGACTACTTGGCCATTATTCAAGTTTTCCACTCCACAATTTAGGCCATTGTCCTTGCAGTTTCGCAGAGTGAATATGAATGTGCATATCCTTGCTACCGGAGTGGCTGGAGTCACATTTGCCGGTGCCGAATGACAGCTTGACATGGGTATTTATTGGACTCTTCTGGCATACTGGTGTACATTTGCAGCATTTTGCTCTGCCTCCGCACTGCCATTTGTCAATCCATCAAAAGTGTCAGAAATTAGTGTAGCTTTTACATGCGTACAACTGCACATACGCACACACGCACACACACTCGTCCATACATATATTCAGATTCACATACCACATACCACTCAAATGTGCGAAGACGAATGAGTGCTCTGTGGCGCATATTTACATTTTGGGCACATGTGGTCTGGTGTGTTACATGTTGATCAGCCGCATACAACCAACCTACATTTTTAAGTGAGTTTTTGCCCCAAAAAACACAGTAATAACAATGCTCTGCTTGAAGAATGACGGGGCTAGCAGGCTTAAATTCTCTTAAAAATTTACACAGGACACGGAAACGTCATAGATCCTCCAACATAGATAAACATAAACAAAGTAAAGTGTTTTGACCTTGCTCAAAGATGGATGTAACAGAAATAGGACAACACATATCTTGATTCTGGAAATTTGAACACAAAATGCAAATATTAAAGGGTCATATTTTTTGCTTGTTTCAACTTTATTGACGTTGAGTTGTCTACTTGAAAGTTGAAAGCAATCATGTCCTTATTAATACCTATAGTCAAATATGTTTTATTGCCAACTTTCACCAACTTATTAGAGATAAGCATGAAGTAGTATTTTAAAAATCGAGACTAGGTTCAATCAAATCCATGACACCTGCACATCTGATATATATATACAGAAGCATATTTTGACAGAGTTTTTGATGGAGGAACAAAGCAGTCATACAAGGACACATGACCCAAATGTTAGGGATTCGCCTATAAATACTGACGAATTTTACTTTTGTGTACTTTCACTATTCTTTTTGTATATTTCACTATTCTTTGAAATAACGTTATATTAATTCCACGGATATTCTACTTCAATATGATTTTTTTTCTGCACTAACAAAAAATTGCCGAAAATCATATTTCTCATTGTCAGCTTATAAAGAAATTTTGATTACGTCCACCACTACTAAGCAACTCTGTCCAAAGTTCATTCATACAGGCACCCCAAGTATCATTTCCTCGAAGTGTTCCAAAGGACCACCATCGTCACAGGACTAAAAAAATCACATTGCCACTTGGCGAACCTCATGTGGATTGGCATCGTCCAAAATCCGGCAATTTTGCTTGTTAAAGTACCCGTTCATCTAGAAATGGACCTCGTCGCTTAAGATGATTTTTTGCTGAAATCGGGGTTCGCTTCTCTCTGCGCCAGAGCCCAGTCAGAAAACACATGGTTGTTTTCCTTCAGCTCCTAGGTTAATTGTAGTGGTGCAGGACAAAGTACCAACGCAAAAATCCCCAAGTTGATGTCTGCGAAAGGCCGAATTGACTACCTCGGGTTCTCCTCCATACTCTCATGGACAGCTGCGATGTTTTCGGCAGATTTTGCATTTCGTTGTCCTGCGGATATTGGCTGATTGTTCACTGAACCGGTCGACTCGCATTTGTTCACCAAACGTTGAATAGTCGACTGGAATGGGCGGTGATCTGACATGACATTTCCAAAAAATCATAAGTAATAGATCACTAAGAATATGTCTGAAGTGAAGTTTTGCACTAATAAGTTGGGTTACTGATCTTCATCACACGATCAAACGACGAAGAAATAGATGGACTAGCCTATTGTCTAAAACAATAAACAATGGAATATATTAGTACCATAAACCAACATAAGCATTAGACTCACCTTCATTAGAGACTCTTCTAAAAACAATCTTAAAGGCGATTATTTCAGATGACAATCTCACCATTTTAATATTGGGGTACTAATGATGCTAAATATAGTTTTCTTCGTCTAATGAAATCAAAACAGAGACATTTACTTCGCCTTTTGCCAATGGGATTCTTAATAATTGACAACTTAATTGAACATTTCTAGTTTATAATCGTCCTTTTTTAATTACAGCACTCCAAACGCACTCCAAAAAACGGAAGTCAAATGTATGTGAATCTAATCACTTGATTTAGATCGGGTTTTAGGGTGCGTTTTTACCTTTGAACCATCTATTCCAGAATTGAAATTATGCCGAAACAGTCCTGGTGAGACTAGTGAAGTACTTTTGACGGATATAACAATTTACATTGCTGATTGAAGCCTATTATGAAATAAATGGATACATTTATGCTATGTCGTTTAAGCGTAATTCACTTATCTCCAAATTGTGTGGTGTCAGCTAAACACATAAATTGTAAAACAAACAAATACACACTCTCTCCTACACATTTCTCCGCACACACGCATGTTCACGACTTATACTCACAGTGGTTGTTATTGTTTCTGTTGTTGTTGTTGTTGTTGTTGTTGTTGTTGTTGTTGTTATTATTTCACTTCTGCTGCTGTCAGCGCAATTAAAACAAGTGTCAAAATTTCTACATAATCCATAAACAAAATAGTTTTATTAGTCAACACGAATGCATAAATATACAACCGCACAAACCACAATACACTCGCACCAAATCACAAACGCATACACGCACAAACGTGCGTGCGAATTGTGCAAATTAATTACATCCGTTTTTAGTTTTGATACAATTCTTATCCTTTAATGCTCCAGACGTCGCATAGTTTCTCTACGGAGCATCACTCATGCTGGCTTTTTTGCAGCTTACGCCATCCTTCCGCCGTTGCTACTAGCTACGCAGCGCATAACAACAACAGGAACAAAAAGTAGCAAACAATAAATAAACGCTTGTGTTTTGTTTCCAACTCGCATATATTTTGCGTATGACAAGGAGTATGTACGCACCCTCCGGGAACAACGCCGTCAATGTCTCCAACAGGATCGGTCCCATGACAAATGAACAACGAACCTATCATGGGCATGTTGCAGGAGAGGTACAGGAAGGCACAATCCGGGAACTTCTCTTTATAGCTGGCATGTTGAATATGACGTCGAATTGTTTCTGCGGACGAAGTTTATAACGTTGCGAAGACGAAGCATATTTAAATGTCTACTACGGTCGAGAGTGTATTGTTTTGTAGTGCGTTATGTCGCCTGCATATAGATTTCAATCATCTTCAACTAATAAAGAATTTTATTTAGTAAATTTCCATCTTTCATATAGAGCGGAAATTTCAATTAACTTTCGTCCTTATACAGATCAAAATTTATTATGAAATAAAACGCAAAAAAATTAACTAAAACAGACTATTAAAAAAAAATTCTTAATTTTGTTCACTTCTTTTTAAACTATCATTACACTCTAAGCAGAATGCAGCGTTCCAGCAGTATCAGCTACTCGCAGTGAACACCAATTCATTTGCTATCGAAGTGAGAGAGTTCGCAACGATGCAGAGCAGAGATCTGCAAAATTGGTGGAACAGTGCTATATCTGACTTCAACGAATTATTCAATTCGTTGAAATTTTCACCGCCGAAACCTGAACCAGTTCTTTTTCCTCTAGGGTAGCTGTTCATAACTTCGTTATGCATTTATATTTGTTTATGAGTATGTTTCCTACTTTTGTTTGGCATTTTAACAAGAATTTCCTTTTGTTTTTGCATAAAAGAGCGCAGTCAAATTTTTGGTACCATTCATAAATTAATTAAAAATTCTAGAATTCCTGCTGCGCACCGCCGCCAAGCCAGCCAGCCAGCAGGCAAGCAACGAACGAGCGCCTTTGTTGTTCCTGTTTTAGGCGGCAGCATTCAGCGCGCAGTGGTACTGGCAATACAAACAAGCGTCGACAGCGAACGCTCGCGCTCTGTCTGTCTGTTGGCAAGCTCCAACTGTGATTTCTGCTCGCCGTGCTGGCAGCCGAAATGAGATTTGCATGGCTTTTTATATTTGGCTTATAAATGCGGTTCCTTTGGCGTATGTGTGATATTAATTTCTACACATGTTTGCTGCTTGTTTTTGCCCCTGCATGTACAACTGAATTTTTTCGTTCTTTCTTCATAGAGCACTTTTTTCGTATGCCTTTCTTTCAGTTTTTTCTCCTTTTTATTTTTTGCTTTGCAGCTGTTTGCAGCATTTGATTATGACAAAGCACTTGCAGTGTGCGCAGCAATTTTTCATTATTGACATGTCCGGGAGCCGAGCCGAGCCGCACTCCTCGCTTAATGGCGCCGCACAGATTTATCTATTAACTTCGCTGAACCAAATTACAGTTGCGAATAACTGTTGTGCGCTTGTTACCCCCTTTGGAGCCGGAAGAGCAAAGAAATGGGAGACATTACGAACGCAAATCACACATACGCAATAAAGTTCGTGCGCTGTCACAGGAAATTGATGGGCTGCCAAATTCCGCCAGCAATTCGGGTCGCCAAATCAGAGAGGCTCACACCACCAGCCAGCTGTGCGTATGCTGATCATGACGATGATGATTATGAAGATGCTGCGGCTGCCGCTGCCACAAATGACGATTCCATAAACTGGCGGATGGATGGCTGGCCGTGATTATTCTGGCCATTATGCTGCCGAAATAACATAATATCGAACTCATTATTACGGGCCTTTATTATTGTTTTGCCTTTCGTTTGGTTTCGTTTATGATGCTGGTTATGCTTGTTGTTGTTGTTGTTTTTGTTGCTGCTATGGCGCTGGTCAGAATGACTTCCAACGACGCCCATATTTTAGCAGTTAAAAACACGCTTTGACTGAGATAACAAGCAGACAAACCGCCTGCCCGCCTAAGAAAAAAAAGCAAATGTTGGCGCGTCCTCCCGCAGCCTGTGCGCGTTTGTATGCCACAAAAGTTACTCCCAGTTATTTGCTGGTTATGTTTGTCGGCATTAATGAGCAATTGCAGCGAACAGCAACTGGCAGCGACTGGTGGAGTGATGTGACGCTGCGGATTGTGGATTATGCTAATATCTCATTTTATGTGCTGCTTCCTTATTGCTAAGTATGCCGACAGTGCGTTGAATAATAACTGGCACTGGAGTGTTGGGTTTGTGGCGAACCATAATGAAAATGTAAAAGTTTTTCACCATGAAGCAGAGTGCTCCGTACTTGGCTGAGGACACAAATTGCTGTGGAAAAATTATTAACAAACAAAGGCATCCGTTATAATTGGCATTAGCGTGAAATTACGGCCGAGTGTACGTGTGCTCCGAAAATTGTTTTAAATTAGTTTTATTACATTATAAATTATTTTTAAATAAATAATGTCCTTGTAATTCGGTAATACAAGTATTTATGGGCCATAATGGGTCATAATATTTACTGCCTCGGTCGGTTTGTGGCTCTTTTTCCTGGTTAGCGTCGTTGTAGTCCTCTGTGCGCTTATGCGTCCATTATTAAGTTCCTTAAATTACTGCCTAATACACACTTTAAAAATGTCCTTTTCAACAAGCTATCTGCTAGCTGTTGAGCAACTTCATCCTACCGCAGGCCAACACATGTTCACACACAAATACTTTATGGATTATTACATGGGCCCGGGTTGGACCCGAACCCAACCCAAATAGTCTCCGAACTAGTAAAATTCCTCAAAAAGGGTTTTAATTAAATATTTGCACAGCTATATAAGAAGGCGTAAGTGGCACTTGAATGTCTAACGGAGCAATTCGAATCATTTCGCCAAACTCAGCCAACGAAAATATAGGAAATGAAAGGAAAGCGAAGGAAAGCGAAGGAAAGCAACGGAAAGAAAACCCCTGCAGGCATTCGGTGCAGCTCAACTCCACTCAACTCAAATAAACGATAAGTAAACTTTTTGGTAACATTTCCCTTTTAAAGTGAAAAATACAGAATCTCGAAATTCTATTGCCAATAAGTCCCTGAAAATACGGTTTTGTGCTACAAAACCGTTATCTTTTGACCCTTTTTGGTGCCAGCGAAAAGCAAAAGCGTCAAAGCAACAACAGCGACTGCCGCTGTGGCTGCGTCTGGGAGTGCCTGCCTTGCCAGGCTTTGAACAAATAAAAGTGAGTACAAAAGAAAAGAAAAGGATGACAGGAAACTTCTATTTGACTTTTATCCTGCGGAAGCCAACTTAAACATTTGCTTGCATAAGTTGGCAAAAAGCTTAAAGACACTAAAGATGAAGCGCCGTGGCTCTGGAAACGCAGACTGCAAGGCCGCGCTTGTGACTGTTGGTAAGTACGAGTATGTGTATGTGTGTGTGTGTGTGGGTGTGTGGATTGGTCTGTGTATAGAAAATGTGAAAAAGCCAACAGGAAGTAAGTGCATGGATATGTTTGCTTTACTCTCATGGCTGGGCTGCTCCGTTGCCTTCACTATTGTAATATTCGCTTTCTTATGCTGGTAAGTGCGTCAACAACTGAACTCATTCCCAAGTACCTCTGAGTACTTCGAACTGCAGCTGCTGCTGCCGCTGTTATTGTTGTTGTTGCTGTTTCTACTGCTTATGTTGTTTTTGCATTTGGCATTGAATTATGCAACTTTAAAACACTCTGCGGTAATTTTTTGTGCAGTGCATTGATAGCCTGTGTGAATTATGCCGGCTGCTGAAAGCAAAAGAAAAAAGACTCGGCAAGTGAATAACGCACAATTTGACTTTATAAGCAGAAAGAGTTGCACTCGTAGGCAGTATTTGATATAGTTAAGGATCAGATATGCACTAGACAGGAAACAGAAGTCGTCGCATTAATGCGTCTATGGACTTAGGAGTTTGAAGAGTGAAAAGGATCATGCATCCACCTTACCGTTTGAATTTGGCTCTGTATGGATTTTTCCTATTTCCATTAATAATTGATAGTTAAGTTAGCTTCTGAATGAATTGGTCAGTGCTTTGAAAACTATTTGAAATTGAGGCCAAAGTGTGTCGAACACAACAGTGAGTAAGTGATTGTCGAAAGTCCATAAACATATTTAGAGCTATTTTTTTCCTAGGCTCTATACTAAAATAGCCCAGATACATCTCAAGCTCACTTTTAAAAGAATCGATATCCTTGATTATTCGAAATTTTCAGGAGTACGTTCCTCCAAAACTGGAAACTGGTCAATCCGTAATCTTTGATTAAATGGAACAAAAAGAAATCGCTAGGCGCTAAATCCGCCCAGTTCGAAAAAACTCAATTATGTCGCTCAACACGTGTGAGCTCGCATTTTCGTGGTGAAGAATGAGAGGCCGTGTTCCGTTATTTTTCAAGAATCCATTGATTACTTTTGGCAAACAAATAGTTGTATATCAATTAGAATAAACCGTTGTACAGTCCTCTTACGCCAATGTAGCCACATGTCCCATTCTTCCATACCAAAAGGAGCCACAATTTGCCTCGCTTCAAGCTTTATGATTGAAATTTTAGAACAACAAAATATGAGCAACTTTTCTGTATCTATGTAATAAAAATAGGTCCTTTTTAAATGTTAAATAACTGGGTTAGTTTATATAATATTGACATGACTAATATAAAACTTCCCCTTTTTGTCTTGCAGGCTGTGCTTATCCTTAATTTGAGCAGTTGTTACTTATTATGTAGTTAAAGCATTCCAACTGACTTTTATATCAGAACTTGAGTCAAGAAATACCATTTTTGCCCACCCACTCCATGAAATTTTAGTGTATTTTTTTTATTTTGCCCAATTTGCTATTTTGGTATTGACCTCAGAACCAGTTCTTAATCTATTGAGTACTATTTTCTTCCATTTTAAAGTACATTTTATATTAATATCCTGACCAATCTTCTTTATGTTATCTAAAGTGGGGCTAAAATGTTCCTTATATATATAGAGTATAGTCCTTGAGTGGGCATCTAATAGCCAGTGGCCCGGCCCTTCCACGAACAAGAGTAAAGCACCTCGGCAAAGATTTTCTCTGAGATGACCATGATGCAAACATCGCAGGCTGGTCTGATGCAATTCCTGAGCGAAGTAATTATTAATTGAATGAATGGACTGGCACAATAGATCTCTATGGTCGCAGTGCCTAGAAGCGACGGCCCAACCCTTAACATGATATTACATGACAGTCCTTGAATTGAATAATTACTAGGTTAGACCTGACTATCTGCTAATATGTAAATCAGTGAAAAGCTAACAAGCTAAATTTGGAGTGAAACCAAATCAGAAGTAATTTAATAGAATCCAATATATCCAGAAATATGCACCGTTCATAGTGCAAGTTATTCGTGACATCCGCGAGTTATTCGTGTCGCGCATCATTCAATAAAGTGGTCTAAAATGGATGTGCAGATTAATCATCAATAGCCGCGGTCATAGCGAAGGTGAAGTGGAATCTTCTTCAAATATTCATATACGAGTATGTCATTAATGTATGCCTCAATATGAAACAAATTTTTGATAAACATTTAATTTTGTGTGTAATTGACTTCCAATTAAAGCTCTCATACGCTTAACAAGCAATTCAGTATAATGTCAGTTGTGTGTGTATTAATTTTGTGTAAAAGCCATTTGCCTCCTTGCTGATTGCTTTGATCCTATTCCGAATTATATGCTACTATATTAATCAAATTTTGTTCGCCACTAATTCCGTTTCATTGCTCCACCGATACAACGAACTCAGAACCCCACCAATACAACGAACTCAGAACACCGAAGCAATTAAGCTAATGTCCGCCAGAGCCTATTATTTCAATCCACTGCAAATCCTAATTACATTTTCTGACGAAACTTCGATTGACACAAATATTCTACGCTACTGATTCTATTGACTACTCCTGTCGGCGCACCCACACCGCACTCCTTATCCCATGGACGTGTAAATTTGTAAACACTGGCAAGGCCGCCTCAAGCGTTAGGTCGAATCTCTTTCACGCTGCATACAATTCAGCAGAGAGCACAAAGACTGATGAACCAAAGTTGAAATGAGTTTTGCATTCAGCGCACAATTTCGCTTCTTATCTGAGTCCTGACATCAAAATGCTGTACGAGCAGCAGCGACTCACAACCAAAATCATCAATAATTTTTTTTTTATCTATTTCGTTCTTTGCACTCGCAAAATTACTTTATCCCTTATTTTGCAGTCACGAAGAGAAACCTGAAAAGAGTTCGTATCACTTCGATTGACGTTGCTGTTGTTGTCGCTTTCACTTGGTATCCATTCATCTTTCACACTTTGATCAGCAATGAAAGAAGCTCTGAGTCATTAATATTCTTTGATTTTCTCTTCAAATATGGTATAGGACTGCTGGTACTGCTGCCACAAAAGAAATGTTCTTGTTTTAAAGCATCTTCGTAAATGGCTAAATTTGAGAATCGATGATTCCACTCATCATCTAAGGACAGTTTGACTAGCGTCTGTTTGGCATTGTTTGACTTGCAATTATGGCAAAGGAAATAAATCACAGGCAATCTTACATGACAAGCGAAAGCGAAACCCTTACCGCGAATGACAAGTCTACATATAACCTAAGCTTGTAAGGGATGCGTTGTCTAAGCTTGTAAAGGATTCATTGCGCTGACTATCGCCATCCCAAGTAAGGGAACTTTTTAGTCAGTGCTTGAACCGCGCCATATCGTGGTATCACAATGGGCCATTATGTGTGCCCAAGTGTGCTTTTGGCAAACTGGGCGGCCACTCCTACATAACCTAACCTAAGGAATGCATATGAAATGTTGTTCAATTTATATTCTCTCTTTTGGTATAATCATGTTTCCTGGCTGGAATTTTTTTGGCTAATGTTTTCTCAGGGCTGAAAAGTAATAATACGCCCAACAGTAATCCAGATTTCATATCCGAAATTTTGGCAACTGGGTTCGATGGTGATTTCGTCTCCGATGTTGTTGCAATTGGGTTTCAAGGTGTGATCAGTGCTGAGCACAGCAGTATCAAAATGAAAGTGCTCTTATAAATTAGCATGTTAATGAAAATCATAGCACTTTCCTTTTGATCCTGTTCTGGTCAGACACGTCCATAATTGAGTGCACGTTGTACACGTCAAAACGAAGGAACATATACTGGGACAGAGACGTGGAAACCGTGGTAAAGCAAAATCTATTTAAATGCAAAATTAAAATTGTGTGCTATGCAGTCCTAATTGAATTCATTACGAGTACGATTTCCCTTCGCACGAGCGCAAATGCAATTTCGAACTGTTACATCTGCAGTGTTCGCAATGAAATCCGCCAGGACGCACGCCTAATTGATTTATAAGAAAGTATTTTTTGCATTCCTACATCATCGTTCATGCTGTCAACAGATGTGCACACCCGCCCGCCTGCTCTCCAAGGCATTAAATTTGACATTGCCCCCCGCCCAGTTGGTGCAGGCGAGCGCAGCAGCGTTGCTTCCTGCGAGAATGATATGTGGAATTATGTATGTGTGTGTGTGTGAGGTGGTGGTACTCGTTTATGCCGCGTTAGTTCTTTCCGTTTGTGTCCGCAGGATTTAATTTCGCATTCAGTGCATGGTTTGCTGTTTGAGTGCCGGATGCCTGTCGACGTTGTGCTTCCTCCACTTCTACAGTCCATGTTACCATTCATTGCTGGCTGTCATCATCGCTGTCCCGGGTAACATTTCAAATGAATTTTCCATATTTTTCCTTGCCATCAAACAAAGCGGAGGCGCCCAACGGAAGCAAACTTGTAGCTGGCCCTGGATATATCCGGGCACTGAGCACACAACCTGTTTTTATGGTTACGCAACGGCCATGGAGAAGTACGTAACTGTGTCATTGAAGAATTTAGCATTTAAGACTTTACAAACTGGAAACATTCAGCAGTGTGAGTCAGAATTCCGGAGCCTCATTTTAAGCAATTCAAAACATCAGAATGAGTTGAGACCCCCCCCCAACCTTAGACAGATCTTTGGAACGCCATATTTTAGCCGCAAGCGCTTTTCCCATATCCACCCTTCAAAAGTAGCTGCACACTCCACACTCTATTCAATAAATTTCGCTGGCAGCTGCAATTCCCGACACTAAACTGCTACCATTAATAAATGAAAGTGCGCGCGCTTTCTCAACAGCAGCGCTAAATTTCACTTAGGAACCCTTACAAAATTGAACTGAACTTAACTGAAACGCAGTGAAGTGAATTTCTTATGTGCCACTGGCAGCAAAAATTTTTTCGTAATTAATCATTTTAGCACATGACATAAAAAGAAACTGAGGCAAAAATTGCAAAAATGTGCAAGTGCACAATTTTCGTTCCTTTTAGTTTTCCTTAGAGCCGAAGAGCTTTGATGATGGCTCAGACTCTGTGATATTGCGACTTCAGCTGAACTCGTTTATGAAGTGCGGCACAGGAGCGGTTTGGCATGATAGTAATAATAGTAATAATAATAATAATAATAATAGTAATAATAATAATATATATAACAATATTTTAGCTGTGTCCGATTCTCTCGTTTATGTTGATATCCGAGTATAGGAATATGTAGTGGAAAACTAGAAGTACCTCTGACTAATGGAACTTACTTATCGTTTTTAAACTAGTTTATTTTATGTATTGGGGAAAATGGATTTTATTGTGGCAAGAAAGCTGTCTGTAAGGAAGATTTTGCATAAATTCTTGCAAAGAGTTAATCTTTCATTTGCAGCTAAAACCATCCTGCAACAACCTCACAAATGTGATGTTGCTTTAATAATTCAGAAACTCATAGAAAAATCACCTAAGAAAAAAGTATTAAAATTGAATGGTTCAGAAAGGTAAGCGTGCTCCAGCTATTGCACACTAATAAGATCAATGGATGTGCTGAAAGCAAATCGCAAAATGAAAATAGCACGCAAATAGCATCGAAGCCAGAAAATAGATCGTATATTCTGTGGTTTAGTAGGTACAACGCTGCTTAATTCTCAATTTCCATATCCAGCCTGCAACAACAGCTGATTTAATTGAAACGTATTCAAGAGCTAATTCAAAAATATTCTAGAATTTAGACTGGTTCTTCGCGGCTGTGAATCCACACCATTAAACAAAAAAGGCTGGTTTAAGTGTCCAACGATTTGTCGCTTAAACTAACATAGATAGCAAGTACACACTTTTTGGTTTGTTTTAGCATATGCACTTTAATAACTGAGCTGAATACAACAAAACTGGTATCAATGTTGCCAAATTTCAACAAACCAAAATTTAGCTATTTGTGAGTGTGTCTTTCTCCCTTACCGAATAACTAGGATGGCATATCTAAGGAGGCTGTGAAAGCGCAGCATTTGCTGTTTCTAAAGTATAGAAACAAAAGAAGTGAAAGAAATCCAATGTTCTATAGCTGTGCGCCTAGGGTTCGCCCACTGGACAGATACCATGCAACCGACCTTGTTGAATTTTTTAGCTTTCACAGCGCTGCACTGAAATGGACCAACCCACAAAGATGCTTTCCCAAGATTAAGAGTTACTCGACATCTGACAGCGGATGGCGCCACGAATACGAGTATAATAACAAAGCGGATCAAAATAAATCTTGCAGCCAAGCGACATAGCAAAAGAGACACATAGGACCACCAAAGCACACACACACACTCACAATACATACACACTCAAACACAGAAAAACACGAAACTTGTCAAAAACTTTGCGCGCAACATTTTGCCTTGCACAACGGGCGGGGTGGGTGCAGCGGGCGCAATATACGCACAGCAAAAATCATAAATCGACTCATAGAGCGGAAGTGAGCTTAACTTGACTTCTTTTTTCGCTATAGCAAAAGGATGCAGGATGTTTTCGCACGCTACAAAGGGATGTCGATGGCACACTGCTCTGGTCTCCCTTCCTCTTTGTGCGTTTGTTTCTTTATATAATCCGCGATCGTTTATCAAAACAGTTTTCAATATAGCGCAGCTTTGGCGAAATCAGAACGCCCAAGTTGCCAATAGAACAATGAAATGCCGCAATACCGCTGCACATTTTTGTGGGTAATAACGCAACGTTGCAAGAGCCCAAAAGCAAGCAATAACATCCTTCAATAAATATTGCATGAGTGCTGCACGAAATCTCAGCGTCATTTCATGGCGACTGAGCAAAGTATCCGTTAAGGTATCACTAGCAAGCACACGGCACACCAGCAAAGTCAACAACAATGGGAGCCACAAGAGCAACAGGAAACCAGGTGTCTCGGAGGGTTGACCTCAATTTATAGCCTCCCAAAGGAGTTATTAAGTTGATTAAACCACAAAGATGCGTTTCCGAAGCACAAAGCATACTCATTGTGCTCGGTGTGCGCTCCAGTGACTACCACTCCAGTGTGCATCAAAGACACTCCTGATACACAACAGCTCAGGCAGCTGAAGTGCGCTCCTTTACATACACGTACACGACTCCTTCAACTGCTCTCCAATCGTAATTCAATAAGCAAAGCAAAAAGCAGCTTAAATCCCCTCCATACGCACAACCCGTACGAAATAGCAGCTCTTCCCTTTGATTGGGCTTGGTTGAAGGGGTGGCATCAAAAAGGTTACCCCCATACGCACTACTCAGGATTCCCTTGAGAATGGTCACAGAGTAGTGTGCTTGTACCCTTGTTTTGTTATACCAGCTATCATTACTATGGCCTTGCAGCTGCTCGAAATCTCTTCAAAAGCATGCCAATGCAACAAAGCTGTTTCACTACGCCGCACATCCGACAATAAAAAAAAACGTACACCCACCACCATCACCCATACACCGCTCAGATTCAGCTGCCGTGTTTCAGTTCCGCTCCTCGCAGCTCATGGCCACAACTGCATCCGTATTTCAGTGAGCAATTTAATTATTAGATACCATCTCTTTACCATGTACTCGCACCTATTCAGAAAGGCCCACCGACCAGCCGAACAGGTCGGTGGGCCCCTCATGTTAGCTGTCTGAGCATATCGAACTTTCTTCTTTTACGACAGTTAATCGAATTCGAAATAGGATTACACCATTGACAATTGTAGTCACCAAACAGACACTGACACTCGCATTCACACCCAGCGGCAGCAGGCGAGGGAAAAGGATTACGCAAGGGATGCTCACAAATTATTAAATTTCAATTCGATTTCAGATTTTATCCTACGATAAGTCAAGAGTCGGGCAAAGGTTGTCTGGGTGTACTCGTATACGCAAATGATCAATTCAAAGGGGCGATGCCAGAAACCAACAAAATTTGCATATAAAAAGTTTGGGTATTTGCATTCGTGCGGTTGGTGATAGCAATTACGACCCCCCCCCCTCCCCCTGCAGTCGTCTACTGGGTAGTTTCAGTACATAATGGAATTAAAAGCATTTCCATAGGCATGACATTAGTTGAGCTGGGCTCCCAGTATCAGCTGTCTGGCTGGGACGATTGACATAAATCTGAGCGACCGGAAGGATAACGGATCCATTAAAAAACTTGGCAACGCTTCTCGGGGTATTTTATAAAAAAATGTTATTGGTGTTGTTATTTATTTCTCATTTGAGTCTTTATTTTTATCCTTTCTGCTCTATACCATTTTATTCATGTTTATGTCTATTAAACAGATGCTCGTATTTAAGTGCTGATAAGTTATGGGAGATTGTGTGGTACTACTTCTTGGCAACATTTAAAGATCTTGTATATAACTAATCAGGAGACTAGTTGTAAACATTTTGGTTTGCTTGGCATAGAAAAATGAGCGGAGACTCCATTACCTGCTGCAATTGGAACTCAGCTAGTCGGTTGCTTCACGTAGACTATAAATAGTAGTTTTAATTTTTTTTTTTTTTAATAAATCTTTTATTTTTTATTGTATCTTACTCCATTGGAAACTAACAATAAGTTATCAAATCTTGAAACTAATGTATTAAATATGCTCTTTGCCTATTGCTTGGAGCTATTTGGACTATGAATAATATATTTAAATATATATCTATAAATTGTACATTACTAGAATGGATCTAGTCCAGTATTCTGAATAGTAATCTTACGTTTCCTTATAATATTATGCAAACAAAGGATATAGGAGCCCCACGTAGAATGACAATCATCTGTAGAAATGCACCGAGGCAGCATTTGAACTGACTCAGTAAGAGATACAATCGGAATTGCAATTAATATTATTCTATAGGTTAGGTAGGAGTGGCGCCCAGTTTGCCAAAAGCACACTTGAGCACACATAATGGCCCATTGTGATACCACGGTGTGGTGCCGTTCAAGCACTGACTAAAAAGTTCCCTTACTTGGGATGGTGATAGTCAGCGCAAGGAGAGCGCCAATATTATTCTATACTCAGTAAATATGCGCCACCCAAAAAAAAATTGCTTACTGTAGACTACACAATCCAGAACTGCTTCCTCAGAGAAATCGGGAGATAAAATAAAAAATTTCGCTTTTAGTTCTTTTTTTTTTGTCGGAACAATCTAGTAAGCGCAGCACTCAGACAGAGTATATATCCATTGTACTGCACTTAAGGTTCCCTTTTACTCGGCTTTAAATCTACCCGACTTCCGAAGAAATAGAAGTGGATCCTGTGGTGCCAAGGAGCCAAGTTGGTTACTCCTCAGCACATCAGTGGCAAAAATCCCAAACCTGATTCGAGCAAAGGCAGGGCAGACGAAAAGAAAATGGTCCGCCGTCTCGTCTTCTTCTCCACAGGCTGGGCACAGCGCACTGGCTGATATGCCAATCCTTTCCATGTACCTAGCCCATAGAAAATGCCCCGTCATCACGCCAACCAACAGCCTGTAGTCCCTCCTACCTAAAGATAGAAGGAACCGTGACCATCGGTCAGAGATAGCAGGTAGCATAATTTTCGTCCATCCGCAGCCTCTCTCAGCCCGCCATGCTCACTTGTGGGTCGAAACAACCCCCTGCTTTGCAGTGGCTTTGATGACAGCAGAAAGGAGTGGCAGAACAGGCTCAGGGCCAATAAAAACAGCCTCAGAGCCCATCCTGGCCAAAGAGTCAGAGGTCTAGTTACCCGCAATGCCAGCGTGTACCGGTACCCAAGTCAGCGTCAGACTATTATGTTTTCCAACACAATTTAGCCTGGATTTGCAGGACCTGATTATCGTGGAAGTGGTGGTAGGGCTATCCAAGGCCATGAGCGCAGCTTGGCTGTCACTGCAGACACAAATAGATTTGCCTTTCCACCTGTTTTCCACAACAAAGTCCATCGCCTCAAGTATCGCATACTTTAAGTTCTTACACAAATATATTTTACACTTAAACCTTAGTTCCACACTTTGTAATCGAGTCGTGCTGCCTCAGATGCTGCCTGAGGTGCTGCATAGGCGCTCACCGCCTGAGCGGTAACTATACTCGGCTTACGTGGTCAGTACGCGTGGTATCACAATGGACCATTATTTTTCCCTGAGTGTACTTTCTGCTGCCACTCCAACTTAAACCTAAACCGAAACCTCGGAAAATGGAAGCTGTCCTAACCAATTGCCATGTAACCTTCTCTCACGTCAGTATGGTAGTCGAATAAATATCCAAACCGAGTCCCGCCATTTACATATCCATCAAGTATATACAAAATGTAGGCGGTGCGGTTCACGTATACTATAGAAAAAACCCACGTTTAAGTCGTTAAAGAATGCAGCAGAGTTTATTTCCTTTCACATAACGGTAGCACAGAGTTCAAAGCGCACAGTCCGAAGCGCAAGAATGATTGGTTACAAGATTACACATAAGAAACCTTCTCCATTTGAAATTGATCTCTTCACACATTTAAGACGTCACTGGAAAGATTTATTCCTAACCAAATCTAAAAAACCTTAAATTGCAATCGCTCCTATGACGCAAATGCACTAAACTTCAAATTTCAATCAAAGAAAAGTGAGCTTTTATATTCAATCATTCTTCTTCCATACGTGTACAATTATCTCTTCAACTTTTGTCTCCCTCCTGCCCTAACCAAGCTATGCCAACATCCTTTTTGAACTGCAAACAATTCATTATTTTTACAATGCTTGTCCTCTGTGTGGGTTGACTTGTAAAAATAAAAGAGAAAAATTCTCTCTGCCCACATTTCGAATGAAAACTTTTTTACACAGAAAAACAGCACGGAAGGTGTGTGGGTGCGGGAGATGTGGAGAGCTGCGTTAGTGTTCTATATATAAAATTTCCAGAGAACATAATTCATCAAAAATATTAGAATTCATTTTTCACAGGTTGCGCTTCAGACTTAGAAACAATACTCGTACAGTAGTATTTCGTACTGCCCACTGGCACTGACACTGGCACTGGACACACCGAAAACACATGCACACACGTGCACCACACGTCCTCATGAGCAGTAGACGCATATGCGGTTAGAGCGGATACCGAACACACCCACACACATGCATACATTAAATTAACATTTACATTAGAGTGAACACTTTAATAAAAATGTTTATGAGGCACAACATTTTATGGGCGGGAAAATTCTAAAACGCTATCTGAAATAGGCGAAGCTTCCACATACAGCCAGAGACAGACAGAAACGCAAATAAGCTTGCGGAGCAGCACCGAGGCATCCTAGGCTGGAGGAGCATCCTTGTAACGAGCGAACGAGCATAATTTTAATAAATTCTTGTTTGCACATTGCAAAGGCTCTGGTCGAAACGCTGGCCACACATTCACAAAAATTACTCAAACAATGCTTTGGATATGGTTGAAATCCGTGTGCACAAATACATGCGAACGAACCGCTCCGCCACACCCATGGACGCATACACTCAACCGAAAGAATAAATAAGAATAATTCGAAAAGTTTGGTGTCCTTGAGACAAAAAAAACATCCATGCACTGACCAAATGCATTACTGTTCATACTTTCTATTGAAATTAAATTTTTTTAAATTAACGAATTGTATATTCAAGCAATGGACTGGTTCTTTGCCTGTATCAGACCACACTGAGAAAGTAATAGCCGGACGATAGGTCGACTCTTAAAGCCTTTCTTGGAGAAAAAGATACAA
This sequence comes from Clusia tigrina, assembly GCA_920105625.2. Classification (NCBI taxonomy): domain Eukaryota; kingdom Metazoa; phylum Arthropoda; class Insecta; order Diptera; family Clusiidae; genus Clusia; species Clusia tigrina. The sequence goes on along the minus strand of OV050033.1, from coordinate 169,266,013 downwards.
AAAACATTCTTAGTTAGCCTTTATATCTAGTTTTCCACATTCTTTAGTAGGCTGATATAAGGATAATGTATCCTGCCTGAATAAATTATTATATCTGACACACAGGTGCAATGTAAGAAATCTTTAATTTTTGTAGTAGTTACAGGCATAGAAAAGGCAGCAGACCCCCCAATCGACAGCGGCAGCGACTGAGACGCCTACAGAGATGCCTACAGAGACGCTGACAGAGGCTGCGACGCCGACTAAGACGCCGACTGAGGCAGATAGGGGTAGATATAGGCATAGAGAAGGCAGAAGACCCCCTAATCGACAGCGACAGCGACACCGACTAAGACGCATACACAGACGCTGACAGAGGCTGCGACGCCGACTGAGGCAAATAGGGGTAGATATAGGAATAGAGAAGGCAGGCCCCCCCAATCGACAGTGGCAGCGACTGAGACGCCTACAGAGACGCTGACAGAGGCTGTGACGCCGACTGAGACGCCGACTGAGGCAGATAGGGTCGCCTAATATCTTGAAAATTCAACAAACTTGATTTCATATCAGCAATGAACTGTTCCTTTAATATAAGAACACTTAAGGGACTTGTTCATTGAGCAACATAAAAGTTCATTAAAATCACTGAACTTTTGTGTGAAAGCATGAATCAATGAGTTTACAATCCTGCTTCTTTCTAAATATTGAGGTCTTCCAGTCGAAGGCGTTAGTTGCTAGTACTCAATTCTCCAAACCCTTGCAGACAAAATTACTAAATAATAATCATGATTTCATAAACAATAATTTTTTTGGGTGTCGATGTACAGAGAGTAAGTTGTGGAAGCCGCGCAAGGTCCTGTCAGCTGAAGAACAATACGAGCAACCAAGTGCAATCGAACCGGTTTGTTGCCTGATGCAAGTGCTGCGGTGACTGGTAGCTGTTGATGCTTGCAATGTTTTTGTTGCTGCAGGTGAATTAATAAACTTGGATAAAGGTTGCTGTGGTAACTTTCAATATGAAACACACGCACAAACACGCCTGGTACTGGGCAACCAATGCCACGGCGAAGAATGTATCACATAATTAGAGTTTATTGTAGCGGAAAGTTAAGCAAAGCAAGTGATACAACAAATACCAACAGAACAGAAAGCTGGGAATGCGAGTTCGTCTACCGGGATTGATGAGTCCTTTAGCGCAACACAACATCATACATTAAGGGCTTAATAATGTGCCCAGGACGAGCTGGGAGCAGTCGTATAGCAACCAGACAATTGCGCCATACAAACAAACGCTCCCACACACACGCACACACACACACAAAAACTTATGTACACGCATACTCATGTTAAGTCCAGCCACCCACATGGAAGCTGAATTCAGAACCCTGCGAATGAAATATGCGAGCGAGATAGGATGTAAAGAGATATGTAAGCGGAAGCATAGCAAAGTAAAAGCGGAAATAAAAGCGAAACTTCTTACGCAAATTGATCCCATTTCCGATAGCACTGTGTGTGTGCCAGTGCCAGTGCCAGCCTCAGCTTCAGACGCACAGCCAGTTGCCATGCCAAGTTCCTAGCCTATCCCGCGTTGATAATGGATTATGTCGCATACATGGGTTGGGAAAAAAGCACATTTTAACACACTCACAGCACATCCGTAAATTGTGATAATGACACATGCGAAAGTCAAAAGAAATTAATGAGAAAAATGTGCACATGAAGGGCATTAATAGAGGAAGCAGCGCCAGATACGCCAGTTACGGCGGCCATGTTCAGGTAAACGAAAACAAATTGTAAGCGTTTTACGGTTGATGCTCTCGTGTAATTAATGCAATAAGACACGTTAAATATTTTAACATGGAATCAAAGGTAGCGCAAAAGCAGACTCAATGAATATATAAATTGCGTGCATTATATATCAATTAGTCTCAGTATTGTGTATCATCCACAACTGCCATGCCACAACTGGCTGGGGGTTGAGCCACTCTTTGTGGGTGTGAAGAAGTGAAAGATATGGAATTACAATTGCTACCACACTTGTAACTTAACTAAATGGCAAGCGTTAAATACAACTTAATTATTTTCAATATTTTCATATATATTATTAGAGCATTATTTTTATGTGGGTTCTACTTAGAACGAAGAATCTGTTACCAGCTTCATACAGAGCAAACATCACTCAAAAACTGCAGCCCAGGTATCTGCAGTTAATTAGGCCTTTGGCTCAACTGGCGCACTCCATAGTTATGTGAAACTCTGCGCATATATTCCGCTTTTTTTGCTACTCAATCTCAGCCAAACTCATTCTCTAATTAGAAACAAAATTCGATTGCAGTAAAAAGTGAGATAAATCAAGAAATGTTAATAAGTTAGAAAGGCGAGGAAGTTTGGGTACTTTCTGGAATTTCTAGTATTCGTTTCGTATTCCATCATCTTCCGCTTCCTGTTTAAGTTATCGTAAATGGAAGGAATAGACAAAACTTGACCTTTCATTTTCACAGATACACAGTCAGCCCATCGAAAGCTCGACTATAATTCATAATGTCTTTGAACGTATTGCGGCTGAGTCGTCCCGATTGGCGCAGTACAATAAGAAATCGACCATTAGCAGTCGCGAGATCCAAACTGCTGTCCGACTTCTGTTGCACGCTGTGAGCGAAGGCACAAAAGCAGTAACAAAATACACCAGCTCAAAGTAAATAAGTATGAGAAGAACAATGTCCCGACAGCGACGGCGACAACGAGAACAATCAACGAATAAACTTGCGGAATTAAAATGAAACGTTGAACAGCAAATCTTCATCCGTTGTATAAATGAATTGGGTATCATTTGAAAGGACACCATTGAAATGGTTGATCACTGATCCGAAATCTACGGATATATCACATGAACTCAGTTTCATCCCAAATTGGCGAGTTTATCATAGCAATTTCTTAGGTCACTCTTCCACTCATTGCTCGAAGAAAATCGTCGTCCAAAGCAAATACGAATTGAATATTGGTATTTGTCTAAACACGTAATCAAGATATATATGACTCACTGGGCCCCTCACTCGCTGGACCGGATCCCTTTCCGCCTGTTCAAATAAATTGCATTTAAATCCATCCAGCAGAAATTTGTGACCTTTTTAACTTAATCAAATTAAGTCCGTTTGGATCGTCCTTTGAGCTGCCGCTGCCTATTGCCATGCCCGTCACATCTGCTGACACACTTTGTTGCATGGAGCGTATTCGCTGCTGCAGATTCATGTGTGCGATTCAACGTCTGATGCGCATTTGAATAATTTAATGGATTTTTATGAGCAGTAAAACGTTGAAGACATTTGCAATTTACACGTCTCAAGGAAACGTATCCAAATCCATGGCAACAGCCAGAACAAAATAAAAATGAAATGAAGATGGAAAAGCTGAAACAAACAGAGAAGCAAAGCGAGAGAACTGCAGGCGTGGCAAGTTGCAAGTAGCAACATTATTCAATTTGCAGCTCATAGCAACGAACTCTCCAACGACGACAGCATCAACTTCAACTCGAGCTGCAAAGGAAGTGGCGTCTATGCTATCAGGCAACTTCCGGTCGCCATGGCATGCCATGAAGCGCCACTACAACATTGTACCGCCCCGTCAAATGCAATAAATTTCAAGTCATTTCAACTTCCGTTGTTAGAAGGGGAGGCGGAGTGGGACGTGGGGATGGGGTTGTTCAAGGTGGCATGGCCGTGCTGCAGCCAACAGCAGCAAATATGTTTATTGAGAGCAAAGAGGTGGGCAGGATTGGAGCAAACGAGCATTGTCGAGTGGCTCTACTGCAGTTAATGGCTGCCATAAATTCTCAAATCTGTCACTGCGTATGGGCCGACACCAACAAGTGGAGTGTGCAGGAGCTGCCAGGCTGTATCACGTACGCTTATCAAAGACCGATGGATACAAGCCTCACAACCTTTGAACTTTGCAAATTGAAACAGTGCAGCGTAACCAAGTAGAGTGGATTGGATTGGATTGGCTCGGATTGGCTTGGTTTGGCTTGGATTGGAATAAAGCGGCATGAAGTTGAGTTAAGTATGCACGGGGCGACTGAAGTTGTCGTGTGAAGTAGAGTACTTGTACGTCAGGTGGCAAGCTCGCCCTGCCCACTCGACACCGACACCGACACCCAGTGCTACACCTCTTCCGAGCTTTGCACTTCAATGCCAATCTATCTGCTGGTTTGCACGTGTACGTGAGCAGATTTTGCCAAAATTCCATTGTCTCTTTTTTTGTTGGTATTTTGTTTTGTAGACAATATTTTCATTGTTCTTGTCGTTGTTTATATTGTTTTTGCTGTTGCTCGAGTTTCTATGGCATTGTTATCAGCACACAATAGCGTGCTCCAGCCCCGAGAATGTATAAGAATTGAGTGGAGTCGCTGGCGCGTTGCCGCTATCCCCATTGAATGATTAGTGTCAGCGACACTTGAAATCCCACGATGACACTCAAGGTGTAAACGAGCGCAATTTACAACTACTTTGCCACTACGCTTTACGGTGTGATGAAGTTGAATTCCGAATGAAGCTGTTCGCCACAATAGAAGTGCCAAATTTGAAGGACTTGCATTGTTCTATTACAGCATTGTCTGTCGTCCTACGAGGAGCAGTATTATTGTTCATTCTTATTTATGCTAACTAACCTTTATCAATTTCAATACGCTGTCACTCACTCAGTCTCTCGAACCAAACCAGCTGACGTAAGAAACCCAGTTGGAAAATACTTCGGGAGTGATAAGGTTCTTTGCAACCATTCTCGTTCTGTTGTCCTGGAACGCGACCAGATTCCTCTTTCTAGTGAATGTTTAATAATTCCAAGGCTCCCTAGGCTAACCACTTGTATTCAATGTAAATTGTATTCATATTATAAAATCGATAAAACTTGTGCCGATTATTAAAATGAATGCTTAACAAATTCTTTATTTCTGGTTCAGATTATCGACCCTTTTTCCTTCAGGGAACAATTAAAATTCTTCGAAATAGCGACTGTAACTGGACTGAGAAATTGTCCTTTGAGAACTTGAACCTTAAAGCTTCTTATTACTTCACACTTGTAGCTCATATACGAATATTCTAAAAGCCATTCACCCTGCAATCACCCTACTTTTTTCCGAAAATTGGTATTTCTTATACACGTAATATAAATCTCCAGATTGCCCAAATAATAAAAATTAGTTATTACGAATAATATTTTATAATAACTGTATACAGATTAATTTTGCAGTGTTAATGAAAATAGTCTCAAAAATTATTTCATTCATATATTAGAAACAAAATTGTTATATTATTGTAAAACTGTTATTATGTATGATGAAAGACAACATTGTAAATTAAAACCAATCAATCTCCAATCAATTTTCCTTTTCCAATGTACTCTAGTCGACACAGCAATCGATTCACAATCCAACTACTCCTTCTTACCATTTATACTTTTATAGTATCTTTATTCCTATCTCGTCATCATTCTCTTTATTCGATCTTCATCAGCCCAGAAACATCACACAATTCTACATGCCATTTCCTACTGGGCACATCCTGAAACGCGCTTTGCAGATTCATAAATATTACTCAGCAAAATTGTACAAGCTCATTGTTGCTTACTTCTATGATTCACACAATGCACAGATAAGTGAAAAAATCTCCATTTGAGTTTGGTGCTAGTCTTAAGCAGCTTTCCACATCAGCCTGCTTTTTATCCTTCTCAATCATTTCATCCTCCTGTTAAACCCTTTCATTCGCAGCTGCTCCGTCTACAAGCATTCTCCTACATTCACCACCCCCCACCCGTTCCATCATGGCTGCTGCTTATTTCATTGCCAGTTACTCTGTCGTTCTCATATCAATCATAATTGTAAATACAATAAAAACACACACAACAACAGAATACAAAATGCGTGCAAAAGCAGCAAACCATAATTGCAAAGCGCGTACTTGGCATTCCTAACGGACGCATGCAGGAGCGCACCAACAACCAACGAACCGACGAACGAACCCAGTCGCTGGGAGTAGAGCGCCATTAACCATTGTTATCTCAATTGCCATTAGATACCGTTCCACTATTACCGCCGTACTTCCCACCGCTCGCTTGTATTTTTCTTTCTCTTTTTTTGCTTTTTGCCTGCCTCCTTTTTACCACTTTGGGTTTTCTTTTGAAAATAAGTTTAAAAAAAACAATTTCATTCCGCTGTTAGTTCCCCCATGAAAGCTTTTGGGGAGTTAATATAGTCAGTGCCTTGAAGTAGGGAGCGGCGCCGTTGTTGTTTGCATGTTTCCAGTCTCCAAATCAGCAGTGCGCACATGCACAAATGTCCTTTAAACGATGCGTTGGCGAATTTTAATACAAAAGCTGCGCTTCCCCTCACTCTATTAAGCATCTGCTCTCACTATGCCTCCCACCCTCCCTCTCTCCGTCCCTCTCTCTCTCTCTCTCTCCGTCCTTCTCTCTCTGACCATGCAGAATGTGCGTATCTCAATACAAAAATTGTTGTTATTTAAATTAAAATACAATAACAAAAATTATAGAGTCCGCTTATCGCATCCTTGTGAGTGAGACTGCATTTAGTTGGCGTTGGCATGGGTTACATTGGAATTGGTCAGCAACAATGCCAGCAACTGACATCTGTGTGTGGCTGTGTGTGTGTGTGTGTGTGTGTGACAGCTTGCCATGGATACGATACGAAGCGCTCTTGCATATATTTTTAATTGTTTTCCAAGGCATGACTTATCCCTTAATTGCAGTGACCGCAAAAACGCAACCAACGCACTTTGTAGGCAAACATTGGCGCATAAGTATTCCTCGTTATCCATATGTGTATGTGTGCATTTGATGCATGTACGCATCTGTAGTAGTATTTCTGAATACTTCACTAAGCGTCTGTCGATAGCTTATAAAGTATTATGGGGTATAAATGCTTTCCTTATTGGAAAATATGATATTACGGACACTGCAAAGGATGCCAAAATAACTCAGATAAGGCAGTATTGCTATTCATCGAAAAATATTTCACGCAAAATATATTCGCCATTATACTTACAAAGTTTTCATTCTAATGGAAATTTACTCTGTGAACACTATTTCGGAGTACTGAACCGCAGTCCCTTATAAAATGAAAGTACAATCGATACATTACTTTCTGTTCCACAACCAACTTTATATTAATTTTATATTATAACTTAATTTCGCTCACAAAAATATTTATACATATTATATTTATTTGATTTTTTCTTAAAAATTTATAAATAAAATTTTAATTTATAAATATTTAAAAACTTACGACGTGGCAACTCTTGAGCAACTTTCGCATTCTGCACTGGAAAGTATGCAAAACTTTCAAAAGCCATTTGACGCTCTGCTAACTTATTCAATCGCCAACCCTATTCGCGTACTAGCGACATCTACATTAAAAAATGTTTATTTACACACCTGAGTAAAATGCAAGAGGTCTGAAGTCTTTAAAGACACTCGTTTGCTTAACCTCTAAACAAAAAAATAAAATCATAAACTAATTATTAGTCCAAAATATAAAAAGCAAAAACATTTCAACTACAATCACTGTCGAACAGTTTCGGATTTACTAAAGAATTTCAATTGAAAGTTTGAGAGCAATTGTCCTGTTGGATTTTCCATAAATTACTTGGCTATGAAACTTTGTGAAGTTTTATTGGTTCATATTTATTTTCTTTTTTGTTTTACTTATTTATTTCATTTAAAAATGTAATAATTTTTATTTGACAAAATGGATCTGAGTATCTAATTTACATACGTGATCCCATCCATTCTGCACTAGATATATTATTATTCTTTCATATTTTTCATTTATTTAACCCTCCATTTTTAACAGATTAAAAATACAAAATTTACTTTTTATTTAAAAAATTTTTAGAAAAAAAATTAGTATTCTTGTGTTTGAAATTTTAAATTTGAGCATAACAATAGGAAATCGTATATAGAACTAACTTTTTGACCATTCCAATGAATTTTAATTTCATAACCTTTTTCGGCACACATATAATTAGTTTTTTGTCTTATCATCAACGATTCTTCAATATCAGTACACTAATTGTGGGTTGATTGCTTGCTGACTTCTGGTTGACTTGTCAATCATTGATTAATTAACGCAAAATTCTATTTTATTTAATTTCTATAAATTAACTATTGAAAGATTTCCATATTATAATGTATGTTATTTTTATGGACATGATTTTTGCTTTTTAATAAATTACCTGATCACCAATTAGAGCCGTCTCCTCCAAATATTTTCATACATGCTTCACAATCGGAAATAAACATAAACACTGGGAAAGTAACAACGACGGAATCTGCTTCTTGGGAAAATAATTACAATAAAAAAGGAACTCTCTCATATTTAGTTTGTGACTTGGTTATAGAAAATTATTCTGTGGGCTGTTTAAGAGGTAACACATCTATAATTAATTTAAGGTGGCGGAAAGAGACAAAGTTCTTCTTCATGGTGAGTTGCTGCACTCTTTTTCATCAACTTAGAATCTGGTTCCTAGCAAGGTGAATTTACTTACATTGTACTGTAAATTCACCTTGGTTCCTAGTTTAGGATTGTCAGTTATGGTGTTGGGCTTTCAATGAGATATTTTTGCGAAAATAATTTCAGATTTTTTTCACATACATAAATACTGCATAGAACTCCTATTCCTCGGAAGAAAATCTATATTAATTTATAAAATTATAAAACTGAAAATTCTACCAGCCTTAACAAAGGCTGTCACTTCCATCACCAGTGCTTTACCACACTATTCCACAATATACTTGTATATACCACAATATACTAAGCGAAAACAAAATTTCCGGATCTTCGATCTGCTCACCGCTCACTTTTTCCAAAGATGAGTTTGTCTCTCGGAGAATCAAATCTCCGGATATTTAATCTGCTCACGCCTTACTCGGAGGTCTAAACTAAAATTGCGTATACAGAGTAGAACTATAAATTTTGACCCTCTTATATGTCTCACATTCTCAAAAATTGCGAAAGATAATTTTTAAATATTAGAAGAAATCATTAACTGCCACCTTACATATTATCCCACCACGAAATTATTTGCAATATAAAATATGTGGTCTATGAGCCTGCTGAGATGTACTTACTTGGCCGTTGATAGTGTTGCTGCTCAGTGGTCAGCAATGGTCACAACCATTAATAGAAAGTTCAACCCAGCTTCTCGCAACTCTGACTTTATGTGTGCGTGTGTGTGTGTGTGTGTGTTTGGATGCGATCGCTCTCTCCCGCAATGGACAAACCAAATACTCTCTATTATCATATTATAGAGTATTTGGGACAAACCATTTCATAAAATACACCTGACTCAATACTCACCAATATTAACGAAGGCACCAAGTGGAAATGAAACAAAAAACGCTATTTTTTATGTATTTGAATATTATATTTGTGTACATTAATAGCGTTTTTAAACCGTTATAATTCAGTTCTGCTTACGGGATCTTTGCGGTTTGACAGTTATCGCTTCCACAACTATTGACGCGTCCAAAATTACTCAATATTCTTATGCTAAATCCTAATATATATAACTAACGGAACTTCAAATCGAAACTGTTCGAGTGTCTGCAGCGAGTACTGCTGTGGTGAATATGAGTGTATGAGTACGAGTATGTTTGTAAGTAGTTGAAGGGTTATTAGGATCGCCTTTCTCTATGTTAACCAATTAAAATAATTATTAAAATGTTTCTAACAAAAAAAAATGTTGAAAGTTTTTAAAATGTATTCAGCAAATGTCGATATTTTTTTAAAGTGTGATTTTAAGTTATTTCAAATGTTTTAGAAATCGATAATTTCTTTAAAAATTATTACAATCCAAGCATTGGACCGGACCGTAAATTTAATTTAAACGCATGCTATTTACAAAAAAAAATGAAAATTAATTAAATTGAAAACATTTAAAAACGAGCGGTTAAGGCATTGGGCCTAGAGATACCCAAGCTTAATGCTTGCTTAAAATTACATATGTACGTACACTTAAAAGGTCCTTTTAGCTTCGCTGTAAGACAATAAAACAAATAAAAGAAAAAGCAAACGTATGGGGCCAAATCGAACTGGATGAAGTGGATACGATATAAAAATATTCTACTGAAGTAATCCGAACATTATAAGTACTCCTAGTATGGGTGGGGGGAAAGCACGACTACTTCAAATACTAATGCGGCCTGGTGCACTGGGTCTAGAAGTGGACGGGGCCTTAGTGTTGGTGTCTTCGTCGGTGATGCTGCTGTTGTTGTTGCTGTTGGTGATGGTGTTGCTTGCAAGCGTCCGCACGCCGCAGCACCTCCGCATACGACAGATCCAGTTTCTTCAGCTTGTGCAAGTCTTGCGAGACGGTGCTGGGTCGGTAATCATAGCTAGCTACGTCCAATTCGCGACCGCGAAGACCACTCTGGTGCGGCGAGTTGGCGCTGCGATTGTATATGACCATTGAACTGCCATTCCATTCAAATTTGGCACCACCGCGTGGATTGTTGCGTGGACTACCACTTTGGTCAGACGACGCCACTGGCGATTGTTCGACGGGACGCATATCCTTGCGCTTTTTGCCACTGCTGAGAAAGTAACGTGGTGGCGACGGTAAAGCTACGGGGGATTCTGATCGATCATTGCCGAAGTTGCGATTCTTCTTGCGGTTCTTCTTTTTGATGCCAACACCCACAGACAAGTACTCCAAAGGTTCTCGCTTAAGTGGCGTCAGCACGCGACCGTTTTCTACAATCTGCTTGACACTGGGCGAAGCCAGCTGCAAGATTGATGAAGCCACACTGGGCGGCTTATTCTCTTGATTCTTTTCTATGATGTGCTTTTTGGCGGTTTTGCGTTCTAATTTCGTAATGCACTCGGACATGGCAAACGATTGCTCCGAAACAGCGGACGAAATGACGCTTTGTGTGTCGTCGCCAAAGTCCACGGGCAATTCCTCATTGGCCGGCGTAACTGGCGGCACTTTGGCACTTGCTCCACCGATATTCGGATGCGTGTCATCAAGCAGCGGCAACTTGTCACCTTCCTCTTTATTCTCGGCAGCTTTCTTCAGAACAGCGAAAATCTCCTTGAACAGTTCGCGATACTCGGGACGATTGCGGAAGCGGGAATCTATGGGGCTGGCGTCATCGTAGATGCTGAACTTACAATCTTCTCCATCTCCTATTGAGCACAAGAAATAACCGGGTCTGTCATCGGTTTGCGTATATTTAGTACTCGTCTCGTCAGAGTAACCAGACGAAGAAGTTTCGGCCTCCGAGAACTCGGTTGGCGTACGGCCGCGCATAGCCTTACCGCCCTTGGTGCGCTCATCATTCATACTACCATTACAGCTGTTCGAACCGTCGCCATTTATGGAGGCATTGCAATTGCCTGTAGCAGCATCAACCGCATCCAACATGAGCTTTTGTGTTTGACTAAACTCCCCCGATGACTGGAACTCCTCGGCGAGCGACATACCGTTGCTGTTCTTGCGCGCGAGCGACGATCGCTGCACCTCCAGCAACGCCTCGTACTTTTCGACCAAGTCCCGATACGGATTCGGACTGGCTGGAGCATTCAAATCCAAAGAGTCTGGTATACGGGGTGAGACCTGCAAGATGGTGTGTACAATTGGGTTTTGAGTCGGTTAATAGGCGTGGCATGGAATGAAGTTTGTTTATTGGTTTGATCGTTTTGGTTTATGGTAGCGGGGAGAGAGCAAAATTAAGACTTAATAAGAAACTATAAAATCTAACTTTTACAAAAAGAAAATTAAATAATTACCATGCATACAACAACAACAGAAATCATAAGGAAAACAGTAAAACATTGAAATTAATTTATTTTTTTCATAAAATTATTGTTCTTTCAACGCAAGTCTTCGCTCCATTTGATGAAGCAGCACTTAAAATTTATCACACAAACCGAATTTAAAATAAATAACATTATTTCATTATCAAAAGTAAAAAAAATAATTTAAATACAAACTCTTTTATTCCAAAGACAATATAAAAGACGCTCGACACGGGCTTGGAAACGGTTTGGCAAGGAACGATATGGGGTGGAACGGAAATGGAACTCTTGCACAAGCAGTAATAATGGATAACTTGGCATAATTAAATGGTAATATCATTAGAGTGTGGTTACTTTTCAATCACGAAAGGCAAAGCGAGAGCACAAATCAAGCAAACCATAGCGTAGTCCATTACATAACTGGCTTCCTCATGCTGTGATCTTGATTATAGTCAAGGCCGATGTCAAAGTCATAGGTTATGTGTAGTCATTATTTTTTCTTGACATTCTGATAAATAAGATAATCAGGAGAGGATGTCATTTTATGCAATTTCGTCATGATTATGAGTAGAAATCAGAGACTTCCGAAAAAGCTTATACAGAGCATGTCGTAATTATACAGTGATGTAAGCTCAAAAGTGCTCTCTTTTAATGTAATCGCATGTAAGCTCAAAAATGCTCTCTTTTAATGTAATCGCCATCGCACGGTTTACATTGAAAACAGCAAGAAATGCTAAATTTTTCTTTCAAAAAATAGATCTGCCTTTTACAGTAAACCAAAAAAGAGAGATAAAAATAAAGATTTCTCCTGACAAAAAATAAATCTCCCAAAAATTTAATTGACAGAAAAAATCTTCGCTCTGAGCTTACATCACTGTGCACGGATGCAAGAGAGCTCTTTATCTCCCCAAATGATTTGTTTTGTAGAGTAAAAACTATTGTTTTTAGGTACAATCTATATTTTGGAGTATAATTGCGCTATAGAAGTATAGGAGTATATTAGCGAATAATAGTGTTGGTGATATATGATCATGACAACATTTATTTGATAGTCAACTTTTCTGTTTCATCATTTCTTGGAATAGCAATCTACTTTGCTCTCGCCATTATTAATTAAATCAATTAGAATTAAAAACAATTACTGTCATTATGCTATGATACGTAAAGCTTTTCGGATTTTTGAACCGCGCATTCTAATGATAATATCTGGAACATAACCGCCAACGTAAGTAACCTGAACTCAGAAATTCTGTCTTTTATGTTATTGCAATCTCTTGGATTGTTCTGTCAGAAAAAAGTAGTCAGATATATTTTAAAATAAATGATTTTCTGAGATTAAGTGACTATGGATAGTACTTGTTTGTTCAGGAAATTGTCGTGCCAAGCCTCCCACTAAACATAGAAGGGAGCGTTGGTTTTTTGAGTTATATATATAGTGCATAGATATTATAGATATAGTGCAAATTGGACATATTAAAATTACTTTATAATCCAATACTTCTCAACTGGATCATAGTGTCAACTACTGTGATATAAGCTCGGAGCGGTTCTCATTTTATATTATCGTCATCGCATATTTTACAAAAAGAAAGAGAAACAAGCCCAAAAATAGTTTCAGTAAAAAAATAAATCTACCAAAAAATTTCTTGCCCGAAAAAAGCTTGGCTCTGAGCTTCTTAGATCACTGTGTTAGTTACACTATGAAATAAACTCCAACTTGCTTCCAACTTCTATGTTTAAGGGGCGATGTATAAAAGACAGACGAAGAGTGTAGCGTGAGGGAAAATGAGGAAGTGTGTTAAAAATATTAAAAACGTTTCGAACATTTTAAATTGCTCATTTAAAAGAATTTCCGGAAATTTAGTGCTAGAGCAGATTTAAAGAAATTTAAATTAAAAGAAAAAACTTGATATTAATTAAATTAAAATTGTTATTGCTTCAAGTTGGAAGACTTGGTTAAAGAATAGAATTATTCAGATATTTTTGAAAGCGTTAAATAGGCAGTTTAGTAGAAACCAATGAGCTGGTTTAGTGTGACTACATAGCAATGAGAGGCTAGAAAGAGTTAGTACCGATTTATGATATGCTTATGCTTTTGAAGAGTCAGATGATGGAATGGCACGGTATGGATCAGCTTGGAACAGGATATTGTGATTGGTAAATGGAATGTGGAATGTGGGATGTTGTCTTGCGTTCTTCTCTCACTTAATTTAAACTAACAACAAATAAATAAGTAATTAAGTAATTAATTAAATGGGGCAACTTTTTACATTATACACTAAATATAATCTAGGCTAGTCTTGGCACTGATGAAGGTCTTATTAAACTTAAATAATTATGAATGTTACAACAATTTGTGACATGTTTCGAATTAACATTTTTCAAACTTCATCATTCTTTGAACGGAATGTTAATTTGTAAGTACTTGAAAAACAAATAAAAAAATAGTGATAAATATTAACAGTGTTAACAAAAAGAATTAAATGCTGATGATGCAATGCCCCCGATGTCGAGGACCACACATAAACTGAATGAACGCAAATATAAGAACAGTAAAAAAAATTTACAATTTACAAATAACATCATCACATCAATCAGAATATCAACGCAAAATCATCATCTTCTGGTATGGAACTAATCAAACGGCAAATGACTAAGGCGGGCCATTGGAGGATTTTCGCAATCCAACGCACAATATTGAATTTTCTGAGTGCTTTCTGCCAAACATCAAGCAAGATGGTTTCTAATGAAATTGGCAACTGATCATGCAGGTACTTTGTGGTTGAATTTGAACAAATTGGGCATGTCTCTTTGTCAGCCTAATGAATCAAAGAAAAACAAAATAGAGAAAAACAAAACAAAAAGAAAATAATAGTAAAAGTAGTAGTAGCAGTAGTAGAAGGGTTAAAGAGGCAGATAGATAGTGTATAAAGTTAGGTGGAATATAGAACAGTGGGTGGGAAAAGGTGGAGTGCGGACAATGTGAACTATAAATTGGAGTGCAACACAAACTAAAGAGGGAAAAAGGCGGCGCAAAAAAGAATAAAACAAAAAAGTTAAATTTAAAAAAAATTACAAATAAGAACATTAGAGACTTTAAAGGAGTCATAACACGAAAAATGTAGACACACACACACACACATAACTACAACCTAAAACACACACACAAAGTTAAGACAGGATGCTGAAGATAGGTGTATTTTTAATAGGTGAATAAATATAATAAATAAATAAATAAAATAAATAAATTTAACAAAAATTATACAATTTATTTGAGGACCGCAAGAGAGCGGTCAATGAGAATGATTTTGTGAGATATGGAATAAAGGACAAAGCATAGTTATATGCAAATGCAATGCGAAAATAGGCGTGCCGAGGGAGTTGGAAATAGATTGTTGCAATTGTGGAATCGTTCAGTTTTAGGGAAGAGTTTGAGAAGGTCCTAATTAAACGAGTACCCACTCATGTAAACAAATCTCCCTGTATTTGTATCTGATTTCTACATAATATACCCTGTATTATTAATATTTATGAATGGTAAAAAAGAGAATTGTTAAGAAAATTTATGTTGAGTCCTCCATACTAGAAGAATGCCAACGCAACACCAGTCCATGTACAAAAATACGCGAGGAAAATTAAACTGATTTCATACGGTTATAAATATGTGTACAATCATATATAAATATAATCCATTCTGAATAAAGTGGTCAGATCATATATAAACGCAATCATTTCTGAATAAATCGTACAGACAATATTGAGATCAAGCCAGAAAATCGAACATTCTTCTTCTCTGTCCAAATATCTGGAGAAACTAAATAAAACTTTCAACTTTCAAAGTTTTTCATACAAATTTTGTTTACTTAAAGCCTAAAATCGATTCTCTTCTTTTTGTTCTGGAAAAATATAATGCCGACAATAATAAAGATGTGGGTCGAACGAGTGCACCCAGGGAAGTCTTTAGTAAGATGCCATTAGCTTCTTTTATAGTGTTGTTGAATGTAATCATAGTCGAATATGTATGCATTTAATTCACAGTCGCATGGTTTTGTAAGGAGTTCACAGACCTAGTTTAAGAGAAGCTTAAGTTGACTACTGATTAGAATGACTGCGTACGCTACACTTCTCTACCCTTTGTCCAGAAGAGAGAAAGAGAGAGAGATGACGAGACAGACCGTAGCAGCAGTTTCATATAATTATATTTCTTATTTTGTTTGAGCAGTTCACGCTTGCGCATTGCATTTGCTTTTATACTTTGATGACCTTACAATACAATGAATTTGATATGTGATTCAAGGATTAGCCACAGAAAAATTATGTGTAATTTAATTATTTGTACATTTGTATACATTCGAAAATAAATATCTCTAAAAAAAAAGACAACGAAAAAAAACAATCTTATAGTTTACACAACAAAAAGTTAACAACAAATTGCTTAGTACTAAAAAACGTAAGAGAAAATATGTAAATAATACCGCTAGTAGCAATCTCACAGTGTGGGCAGCACAATTTTGTTGCGAATTGCTTGTTAAATACTTTTAAACTAATACTTTTATAATCACTCGTCACGTTAACAATTTCGAACTTTAACAGGATGCGAATAAATGTTTTTTATGAATTTTGAAAATGTTGTTTCGGACATTCTCACAAATGCAAATACACAAAACGAACGCAAATGTGTAAATAATGTAAATCGAAAGAGGAACAAAATGCATTGTGGTTTTTATGGGGTGCTGTGGCAAATGAAGGAGATGGTAATCAAATGCACAGGCATGGTCGGTCATCTACCACGTATAATGCCAAAGAACAGTGTTTTGAAATAGAAACAATTTCTCACCTTAATGGATACGCTCGACCGGTAGCCGACCTGTGAATGCTCGCTGCCGTTATCATCTCGATTGCCGTCCAACCCAAGCAAGCTGCGCTCGTCGTCCTCCTCGCCATCCTCGGTGGGCGCAATCGATGATTGCTCATCGTTAATTGTGCCACGATCCTCAACCGCTCGCAGACAGCGACTGCACATTTGTCCTTGTCTGCAACCGTATATATTGGGCTTATAGTGGGAGCGGAAACGGGAGAATATCGCAAAACTTACCGCACTTCGTCCAAGATGGAGAGTTCATCGTGCATGGATTTCATTTCTTCGTTGGAGCTAGTTTGAGCAATGCGACTTTGCAGAGTTTGATTCTCTTGAACTGGACATGAGAAACAAACAAAAAATTAAATATAAATGGATTATAAATTTTCGTGAAGTGTCATTGCCATTTAGCGGTTTCACTTACTTATGGCTACCAATTGTTCTTCCAGCTCTCCGCAGCGTTGTTGCTCGGCTATAAAGGCCCTCTTCGTCGTCTCCAGATCATTCACCAATTTTATTATCTCTTCGTTGTCCTCAGCGCCGCAAACCATGCTTGTATTTAAAGGAGAAACGTCTCCGTGGCTACTGCCGCTTATGCCCGTCGAATTTGCATTATTGCGTTGTCCTGGCGATAGAAAGGCGAAACTGCAGTTCTCGGGTGGCGTTGTATTAGCATCAAATCCCTGAAATTTCCACGCATGCATTAGATATTCACATATAGACCTAAAAGTGTTTCGCACGAACTCACCAATTCACTGGAATTTCCGCTGCCTGAGCAGGTCTGTCGCTGATCTGTGCGCTTCAGACGTACGCCGACACCCTCATTAGCAGTGCCGTTCTTCTCTTGCAGGAGCCGATCATTCTTGCGGCGCTCCATTGAGAGCGCTTGGCGTGTCTCATCCAACTGTTTGCTGAGCTCATCGCAACGTGATTCTAGCGTTTCGATATTGTGTGCAAGCCTGTGCCATAGTGGGCGTAAGGGAGTGGTTAAGCTGTCACTTTGGCGTGCAAATGGGTAATACTCACGTTTTCATATGCTTCTTATCGCTGGTGTTCTCTACTAACAAACGGTGATTGGCCCGCTCCAAATCCTGTATGCCCACTTCTAGCTGTTCGTAGACCTTTAGACGGGAATCGTTGACCTCACGCAAAGCGGTGGTGTGCTTCTTCAAATACTGCAAAGGAAATTGAGAATGAATGCCACATGAAAAGAGTGAATCACAAAAGTTCAAACGAGCGCTAAATATAAATCGAACATTTCTCGACCCAACAAAAGAAGCACAAAAACTGCATTTATTTGGGCAATCAAGCGACGCGGAAGTCTCCGCACGCCTCAACGGCAGCCGCAGCTACAACAGCAGCACTTGATATTCAAACGCGTAAATGGGTCAATTTCTTGCATTTCTTTTTCTTTCCTCAAAAGTCATTGTTAAAAATATATAATTTTTTTACTACAACAAATCGAAAAGAAAACAACAACCATTTCCAAATGAATGCTTTTACGAGATCGATCTCTGTGAGATAGATATCCATCTAAGTAGGTATTTCCAACCGTTAATTTACTGGGGCAGCAGAAAACAATAACAGCAGAAATTCGATGCATCTGCAGGATAGAATCTTAAGAGGCGTTTTGAGTGGCTCAAAACGTTACGCTTGATTGAAGTTCCATGTTGGCGGGAAGAGTCCGCCCATTTCGGGCGCTGGCATTGGCGAGTGTAGAACTTGGAATTTGGTTAATTTCGCTCGGCAGAAATGTGTGTCACCGTGGCTTAATGAAGCAAATCTTTTGCAGTAGGTGCAGTTCTCGCAGTTGCAACTACGCGTACGCTCGCTGCTCTGTCCATGTAGGCACAGAGTTTTCTCAATTATGCATCTTATGGGTTTTGGTTTTTGTGGAGCAGAATGCGGCGCGATGCTGGCGCAGTTGAACCAGTTAAGCATTGAACGTTGACGGCTTGTAATTGCATGGAATACTTGAGAAATATATTACGACGGCTGCGAAATTAAGCACCAAATTACTTTTAAGGCAATTTTTTGTATGGAATAAGTGTGGATTTTTAATAATTATTATTATTATGTGGCTTCTTACTAATTTTTATCGATTTTATGGACACCGCCCAAAAAGTATAAAGTTAAATACGTCTGAACGATCTTTATCATTTGGTGAGATCTTCATTGAACCCTGTCGTGAATATCCCACAACTAACATAAGTTGAGAGTGATTACTTGTATTCTTCCACTGTGTACTAGGAAACAGTGATTTCGCCAGGACTTCACACTTTTCCGATTTTACGAAATAGTCCTTATTTGGTCACTCTCGTATTACTGTGACTGGCTTTTATCGATTTTATGGACACCGCCCAAAAAGTATAAAGTTAAATACGTCTGAACGATCTTTATCATTTGGTGAGATCTTCATTGAACCCTGTCGTGAATATCCCACAACTAACATAAGTTGAGAGTGATTACTTGTATTCTTCCACTGTGTACTAGGAAACAGTGATTTCGCCAGGACTTCACACTTTTCCGATTTTACGAAATAGTCCTTATTTGGTCACTCTCGTATTACTGTGACCAAAACATAGTAATTACTACTAAACTTAATTCCAAGCAATACGACTCCTTGAAAGGTATTCATCTTATATCTCTTAAGTCTTCAAATATGATATCAGCAACAATTAAGACGTAAAGAAGGAGTGCTTGTTCGTCTTGAAATAGAATAATCATTCAGCCGAATACGTATTCAGATCCTTGGGCTATGAGTGTATAAAAGAAAAAAAGAAGGGGAACAGAAGCACTGACGAACAGATCTAAATCGACGCAGGAAATGATATTTGAAAAAAAAATCTACATATGTCCATTATCCATTTCTTTCTTCATAATCTACGCCTGCTTTTTGGTGTTACACATGCACTTCCAGAAGGGATCTTGTAAGATCTACGCTTAGCATTTCTTCTTTCTTCATAATCTATGCCTCCTTTTTGGTGTTGCAAATGCACTTCCAGAAGGGATCTTGTAAGATCTACGCTTAGCATTTCTTTCTATATTACAGAACTGCAACTTAATAAGCAACCAGAAAAGGATTAAAGGGAACTATAAATGACATTTGACAATACGAGTATTGCCTTTAATAAAACCAATTTTCTACACAATTGAACAATATGAAAAATTGAACAAAAATTGTGTGTTTTGTTTTTAATGTTCTCCTAAGAGTGCAGTAAATAATTCAGATAGTTTTCTGCAGAAAAATTATTGACTTGGCCAACAACAACTTTTTCTTTCTTCCAACTACGTTGTTGAACTCAGTTACTCAGTTTCCTCAAAGTTTCCTGATATACACACATCGTGTGCATGGACACGTATTCACTTTATAAACGGTGGAAATGAAAATTGCACCTCTGGGAAAAATGGCAAATCTCAAATTGCTGTGGAATGTTGTTATGCAAGTGCAATTTGCAACTAGAATTTGCCAGCAATAACAGCAACACATGCAGCCACAATTATGTTTGCGATATGATAGATGGCAAGAAAGGCGTTTGCAACAACTAAAACACTACACGGCAGATAAAATTAAACGCACAAACGAACGTACGGACAGACAGCAAGACACAGCCGGACACACACACACACACACACAGACACGCACACAAACACACATATTTGCCTATATATAGATGCATAGCAAACGGCTGAACATGGTGGTCAATAAAATCAAATGCAAATTTATTGGCCATATGCTGGGGCATGGACAAAGCTATGCCGCAGAAACTTGTGTGTGGAAAACGTTGCTCATACCTGAGGCGGGTATTTAAGATGTAGACAAGCGCTGTTGACTATTTCAGCACAGCAGCAACAGCAGCACTTACCACAATTTCCTGTTCTTGTTCGTCAATTGTGCTCTTGTGCTCCTTCAGCAAAGTCTCCAATTCCTTGTTGCGTTCCAGCAATGTCTTACCCAGTTCGGCCGCCAATTGTAAATCTGTAAATGGAAGCACACAAAGAGCACCATGAGTAAAAAATACTTAAATGATCGATTCGTTTAAAGAATTTTTGTTAAAATTGTAGCGTTTGGCTCTGAGCCTACGGCACAAGGAACACTACTACGCTGGCAGTACAGCTCGCGGCGACTATCAAATGTTCAAATCTTTAAGAATGCAACAATATAACGAGAAAAAAACAATTCCAAACAAAACGAAACAAATAAAAAAACCAACTCCCATTGACCCAAATTAAAAGAAGTTCACAGATTTGACGCTTAAAGTTCACATGTTGGTCGAAACGAGTTTTCCTTCTCAACACTCGAAAATACTTTGCAGCATTCGTGATGGTGATGCAGCAACCTCATCGGTTTTTATTTCAAATTATAATAAAAAGCCACAACAAGAAACTGAATGGAAAAATTTCATGAAAAAATTGTATGCAACAAAAAATTCAACTCACGCTCATCAACCGTGGTAAACTTTTCTATATCCTTCTTTAAACGTTCCGTGTTTATTATGTACACCATGTTTGCTTTGCACTGCAACTATTTAACTAAGTTCCACTTTTCTTTTTCAAAATTAAATGACAAATTTTCCTTGCTTGAGTGATAGGAAAGTTGGAAACGTTAGAGTGAAAATGTTGTACTGATAAGCACTTCTTTATAAGAAACGGGCAGGCCACAGATTTCCACAACCATCCTCCTCTAACTGTACCTGCCGCTGCAGGTAAACGTCTGCTGGCGGGTTTTCTAAGCCAGTGCAATGGAAATTCTAATCCAAATTGATGAAAAATTCGCGGATACTGGAAATTCCCAGTTTAACACGCAAATTTTATTGTCTCATGCTTCCAAGGCATTGAAAGGACACAACACATTAAACGATATCCTGCACTTCTCAGAAATATGACAACCGTTGAATTTACAGGGTAATAAAGATTCCAAATATGAGCCTCTGGGTTATTGCATTCGGGAGAAACTATTCGAGAAAGTATGCAAATAGCTGAGTGAGCTGAGCCCAGATCATACATTGAAAAATATGAATTCACCGCAGGTACAAGCGGGCGACCTTGTGTGCTTGTATTTATGAATATATACTCAAACACAGCATATCGTATATCGATTCTGATTACTGCGATACTTAACTTACAACCCATTAAGCCAACACGTACATTATTGCCAATTATTTCGAATACTAACAACAGAATGCAGATCACTTCTCCGCAATTGACAGGCAAGTTCACAACGCCACAAGACCATTGTACAAAAATGCCTTGGAGGAAAAATTAAAGGAGTATTTTGGTTTACTTTTAAGGATAAGTATACGATTCCTTATTGAAATATCAAGCAATGTACTAAAGGCGTTTGTGGTCAGTTGTCAACAAACATAGAAGTTTGCTTTAGAGATAAGAGAGGTACTGGTATGATAACATATTCAATCCATTAGTAGGAAGGACCATTGAGAATACTGCAAATGCAGTTATCGTGGACAATCTTGAGGTATTGGAATATAACTTTCAAAATTGTTTATTTCTTTGGATTAATGACAAATATGCAAGACTTGCAGTCTAGAGTTAGAATTCCACCCCTTAATTGCAATTGAATTCAAAGCCCTTAATTGCTAGAACCCTCTATCCGCAGGAGCTGTATAATATTAATTATGGTGTTAAGTTTAAACTATATTTATCAACTGCATTTATAGATTAAAATCGATAAGCATTCATTATACTATTCTTCACTTGAACGTACAACTATCACGGTCAACAAACGAAGGTGGTAATGCTAGAATGCCAGCGGCAAATCTATCAAACCTAACACAAAAACTCATATTTATGCACAAATGGTACTTTAATCAATACACTTGATTCATGGCGTAACTACCACACCCACTTAATTCATACAAAAATAGCGCGCAATATATATTTATTATGTTGCTATTAAATATATGTATACTGGAAGCCTACAAAGAACACCATTGTACCTACGGGTAGGTAGGGTAGAGCAATCATCTTGCAGTCAAATTTCCACAGCCTCAAATTTTACTGCTTATTGGTCACTTCAGAAAATTTAAGAATTATTATAATGAAAATACAGTGAACTCTTTAAAAGTAGAAAAGCCAACTTTGGAGCACACTGCACCCTACGCATTGGCGGCAAATGTTGAGTGTAGAATGTATTTATTGCTGGGTGTAAATATGATTAATGGCTGCTTTTTACAAAATTGTAAATAATCGGATTAACGCCACTTAATATGGTAACGATTCTGATTTTTTACTTTGATTCTATTTTTTCAACACTCAGACGCGACGTGCTTCTGTCGTTCTTTTCTCCAACATGAAACCTCTTAAATGTGACTGACTGATCATCACCGTTATGATGACTGCTCAGACTTCAAATGCTGCACGGCTGTTGCTGAGTAATTTCGTCTGTGAGGCAGACATGCATACGTATATAAATATATGAATTAAAGTCTGCGTCGTTCAGTCTGAGTCTTTAAAAGGTTCGCAACATGGCGGAATTGTTTTTGACAAATCCAAGTGTCATGAATTTAATCAATGAGCCGGAAAATGTGATTGACTTGACGAGTGACTTGGGAATCGAGAGGAAATTCTAGTTTACTTTTAGCTAACTATGGCATACAACAATGAAGCAGTAAGTTAATAGAGCAATCCAGACCATAGAGGAATAACTACTCTATGATCCAGACACACATAAAACACGCATGTTCCGCACTTTATCGTTTTCACAAGAGTTAGAATTATTATTATTATTATATCTTACACCATAATTAATTATGAGTGCAAGGTGTTGGGGGAATGAGTACTAGCTACAAAGGCTTTCGACTCGAAGAGAAAAGGAGAGTTCGAATTATTTTGAGTACCTGCGTCAACAATGCATACTTTGAAGCATTTCGCTGCGTTAATTTCCGATACAAGAGGTTGACTTCCTTGGTAAAAGCGATAATCTACGATTGTTTCAGTATATTTAAGCAATAGGAAAATTGAGCTGAGCTGAAGGAAATGAGCCTTGAAAGAACACTAGAACAGGAGCCTTGAAAGAACACTAGAAATAACAAAGCTTCAATAACTATCAAAGAGAAGGGAGAAAGAAATGTAAATGTGTAATGTAAATCAGACACATTAAAGTAACAAGATAATATTTGAATGATATACTCGTATGATACAAACTATATAATTCCCTCAAAGTCATATTTGCATATTAAGTGCTTTTAACTGCTTTTCTATAATTATCTATCTCTGGTCACATGATAAACTGGTCTGGATTGAGACACAGGCTTTAATGTATAATTATTGACATACAAAAATGGAGAAGCAAATACACCAACACCACAGAGAAACGAAGCTATAAAACCCAAAAGTTCGACCGCAAAAGACCAAAACAGCCTCTTCAAATCAGCAAAGCAAAAAGTGACTGAGAACCTTGTCACCAGTCACAAAAAATTACACAGATAAATTTGCAATACAGAAGATATCATATCAAATGGGAAGAAAGCCAATGACGTTAGTTGTGTTGATAAAATCTTAACCAAATTTCTAGGCTCAAATAAAAGCAAGCGTCACAATATAATCAGAATGCATTACTTTGATCTCAACACAATTTTCATCTTCAACTAAGTTAGACCCAATCATATGTGCAATGATCTCACTTGAACTTGGGGCATTTGTCGCTTCGTAATTATTTGAAAAGATTTTTTTTATAGACTACAAACACGAACCTAGTGCCCCCAGTGAGCCTGTGCGACAGATACAATTCTCCTGACTTCACCTCCGCATGTTTGAGCACTAATTATCCGCGTATCGTAGATGAGAAGTGTAACAAGTTTTGACGTCCCATAAAGTCAAGTCAAGCTATTAAAGTCCGATGGACTCCTTGTCTCTCCACATTTATCTGGCTAATTGTCGTTTATTTTACTCGCTTTTTCCCTCTATTATTTTATATTATTAAACAGTACCTTCAACCCCATTTAGCCCTTGTCTCCCTACTCGGGTGTATATCATTAGCAGTATCTCCAGCGCCTCTGAATTATTGACACGTGTGATATTTCCATATGAAAACAAACAATAATGATTTTTAAAAAAAACATAAATTTAATTGAAAAAAATAGAAAATTATATTTGACCCCCATAACGTGAGCTTACACTGTGTGCCCATGTTTGCAGCACTTGTATATGAATGTGAATCTAACGCAGGCCCTATTAACAACAAAGTAGAATTGAAAAACCCCAAACAAAACGAAACAAAACAAATAAATTCCATAGAAAAAATATAAAATAAACACAACAAATAGCAAAATAGCTGCAAAATGAAAACGTAAACAAAAATCATAAAAATACACTCGTTCGCATTTATGTTGGCTTTTGCCGCACTACAATTGGCCACGATGAATGAAAATGTAAACATAGCAATTAAATTGGCCACATTTAATTGTGCGACTTAATTGCAGCAGGCAGAAATGTGCAAAAAACGAAGCTCAAATTTCCACACAACTACAAAAAGCATCACTCACTTCATTAATAGATAAGTGTTAATACAGCAACAAATACAACAACAACTACAACAACTACAACAACTACAACAACAACAACAACAACAACAACAACAACAACAAACTCAGTAGCAAAGTGACTTGTCACTTAAACACTTGGAACAGGAAAACGGCAGCTTAGCCACTTGCTCCACACTGAGTCGTGGTAGTCGCCGCCACGTGGAAGCGAAGTGAAGTCACATCAGGCATGCATAGCAACGTAAGGGTTAAAGAGAATGACTAAAGCGGCAAATCCTTGATGTCAACTGCAAAATGACAAACGAAAGTGCTTTCGCCCATGCAAGCCCACGTAACACGTGCCACCACTGCCGCCGTGCTTAATTGCACGCAGTCGTCATCAGCAAATGCAGTCGCCAATGCCAGGCACTGGAGGGGTGGGGAGGCAAAACGCTTTCAAATGTAAACGCTCAAGCGCAGCTGACGCGATTTTATGCGGCTAAATTTAACGCGATTCACAGTGGACAAGAGTCAGGCCGGCGGGCAAGCAGCGGCATTTTAGGATAATGGAAATTTTATATGTTGCTAATTTAGTTGTTTACGCGAGTGAGCAGCGTGTGAGCGAGCACCAGCCGCAGCAGCAGCAATTTCTGCAGTTGCATGCACTTTGCTGCTACACGTAATAATTTTTTGCGTTAACTGTTGGAGTTGTGATGATGATGATGATGATGATGATGATGTTGTTGTTGTTGTTGTTATTGTTAATGTTGTTGTAGAAAATTGTGCGTACATTGCCGATTTGGCCACTTGAAAATGTCAATTGCCAGCGATGACTTTAAAAACTTTTCCAAAAGTGAAAGTCAATGAAAATCGAAATGTGTGCACGTCCCCCCCAACCCACCCCCCTCCCCGAGCGAGTATGTGTACATAAATTCACAGAAAATCATCCAATGCAGGAAGCGCGTAATAAACAGCACTTGAAAGGATTTTGTTTGGTGTGTTGGTGGCGTGTCAAACTCTTGCGTAACTTTGTGCACGCCATGAGTGGTTTATTTGGGGCAAACGGCTCTGAGGGGGACACTGAAGCAAATTGGAAGTGCTAACATTTGTAATGACCTTTATTGTTGTGGTGTGTTCATGGCGATCGCCCACTTGGAGGAGGCTGATGCTCTTGTAAACCCCCGTCAACATCTTGTCAGCACCAGCCACCACCAACACTGCCAGTGAAAACAGCAGCAAACGCAGCTGTCCTCTAAAATCGTGACAGCTTAATGAAAAATGGCATTAAGCGTTGCGCAAGCGCACAAATTCAGTACAACGGGCTTGCTGCGGGTTTCCCACTCGAGGTCCACGAGTACATAATTTTAAGTGGACTACTTTGGCCATTCACAACTGATTACTTTGTCGTCGTTGTTGTTGTTGTTGTTGTTGTTTCCGACTTTGATTTTGTTGTTGTTTTTGTTGGTGTCATTGTTTCATTTTAATTTATTTTATTTTTTTCTAATCACCGCCTGTGAAGTTTGCTTACCACTTTGCTGTCGCATTTTTTCATTAAATAATTTTTGCAACCCACGCTCAACAACAGCAACAACAACAACATTTCTTGTAAAGTCAACACAATCAAACCAAAACCAACAATAACAAAACAACAACACTGACAACAACAAAACTAAGAACAACAGCCAGCAAAAATGAGTTATTTTCATACAATGCCGCCACCGCCAGTGCCACCACCAACTCCAACCACTTCATAATGCAGCCAGCATTCGCGAATGGGCCACTCAGGCCATGCCATGCCATGCCATGCCAGGCCAGGCCAGACCAGGCCAGAATAGTTGCATGCCTCATTCAATGCGAATTTTATGCTAATTGAAATTGCCACAATGCACTGGCTCCACACCGCGCCACCCACCACCAACGCGGTAGAGGCACCCGCAAAAAGCCGAGCTTGCGCAATACGTCCCAACTGACAAGAGTGCCTATTAATGGGGGAGGGCCTATATAGAGATTACTGCCGACAACATGCACAGAAAGGCGATTATAGTTCGAATAGTTATTTGATCCATTTGGAGAAATAAGTGGGTGGGGCATGCAATTGCATTTTTAGCGAATTCCCGACTTGCCGGAATAGGATCTTGACCAAGACACGTTTATTTATTGATTACTTATTTTATATTGAAATACATTAATTTTCCAATAAAAATTGCATGAAGGAACATGATTTGAACTACCCATTTTGCTGGGTTAAACACGTTTTATAGCATCGTCTGGAGGTATATTTAATCTGTAAAAGTACTTCAAGCCATCCAAAGATTGTGAGTAGGAAATCTTTCTTTTATTTTAGGAACTTCTTAAGTGAAGGCCATACGGGATGGAAGCTCCAACTCGGTATGGTTCTCAAAACCACATGGAGTGGCAATTCCAATTCGGGATAGTTCTCAAAGGATTTTTATTTCCTATTATTTTCTTGTTTATAATTTTTTCCATTTATTTTGTTTTTTATTTTATTCATTCTTTTTTTTTCATTCATTCATTTATTCATTCATTCTTATTTATTCATTCATTCACTTTGTTTCTTATTTTATTCATTCCTCTAAAATCGTAGCATATTTTTTGTGAAGACGACAGATTTGAAAACTGTGTTGGCACCACTGATCAGAGACAATGCCAGTTGCGTGTATACAAGCCCAACATGTAGTGTTGCAGTTGCAATTGCAGAGACGTTTTGCTGTTGTTGTTGTTGGTGGTGCATTGCCGCATGTACTCCACGCATATTTATCGCACTCCGTCAACGTGCGTGTATGCGCATGCGCCGTTAAATTAACCATAAAATTGCTTTCGTAAATTCCCGTGTGAGAATTTTTCATGGCTGGTCTAAGGTTTACATAGCGGTAAATTCCTGATGAATTTTTTATGCTGCCAGCAAAACAATTGCAATCATTTCTTTATGAGATTTTACACATGCTGCAGCTTGGCTGGGTTTTAGCGCATCTATAAAAGTCACTCGCATAGCTGTGGGTGTTTCTATCTGCTGTTTAATAGCTGCCAGCCAAGCTCTCGAATTTTTGCATCGCACCTACATATATGAATGTACGAATACATGGAAGTAGTGAAAGTAAAACTATTATTGCACTCAGAGAGTGTTCATCTCGATTGTGGCCATCGATTTGGTATGATGAAAGTTGCTAACCAAGAAATTAAATGTTGGCGGCAGACTCAAAAGAGTCACACTAGTCACAGGGGTCACACACACCTGCGCTCGACTCGAAGGCTAAATCGCAGGCCATCCGATAATTAATCTCATCTGCACAACTGTGACATTTCGCCAAATACCTCGGTTGCTCATTACAGCGGAGTTTCTCGTCTGACTTGAACTACCACAATTCTAAAGAAAACTGTGATTTCATTTAATTTTCAAATTTTGAAAACTCCTGCAACTGTTGGGACGACACCTTATATTCCACCATGACTGGGCAATAAAAAAGCAAACGTCTGTGATGACTTTGACGTGCAATGCCTTCTTCTATCCACGTTAGTGTGAGTAATTCCAAGAAATGTCTGAATCGACTTGGTTAAAATAAAGAAAAAGATGCACGTACACATTTTTCCATATGTCTATAAATACAGACGATTTTGAAAGTGACATAAGTCATTTACATTGAAATGAACGTAGAAACTGGCTCTTGGAACAATTCAATACACAGGCGTGTAGCAGAAGTCAAATGGAGCAGGCAAATGAAGCCAAGAAGCAGGCGTTAGCTTGGCAACTTTGAATAGAATACGAATAGATTGGAAAAAATTCGTTTGAAAAGTATATAAACAAGTCGAAGACAATATTGTGGCTAGCCTGGTGTCATTCATGCCATGTACTAAAAAGACAAAATTCGCATTATCAAGAATCTTAACCAAAGTACTACAAAAATTAACAATGATCCGTTGTCTTAACCAACGATAGCAGCTGAAATATAGGCAGGAGTACAATTGCTACAACGAAGAGTTCGGCAGGAACTTCTGTACGCGTGGAAGGCAGCATTGTTGGACAGTACCAGAACATTTAGTTTGACCTAATTAGGATATACGGATTATCTTTAATCAATTTTGCAGTGAGAAAGATATACAAGACAATGAAAATGAAATCCACAGAGACTACTTAGTTACAGTGACATAAGTTTTATTTGGTGTGTTTGAAATTTCAACTGCGAACTTGACTTCATGCATGCATGCAACCCTACTCAATTGTAATCAATTCCCCTGTCCTTGTACTAAGTCGTATCTCTACTTAATCGTAATCAATTCCCCTGTCCTTGCACTAAGTCGTATCCATATTCCACTTTTAAGAACGCTGGTTCCTTGTGGAGATGCTTTCCCACCTCATTTTTATTCCTTCGTGAAAACGAGATTCTGAATTTTGCATTGATCAAAACATATTTATAAGAAATGGGTCAACCAAAACTCACTCTACAGCTCGCTCATGCGGAGCGCTAAACAAATGTGGGTTTTATCCACAAAGATTCATGTACATAACTCGAAAATCAGCAGAAAGGAAACCTGGTTTACAAAAAGTCGAAATAAACTTTTCTATGCGTTTTGTGGAGCTCAGTTTAAGTGATGAAGCCTATTTGAAATATTAGGCGGACATTTATGCCAAATGTTTATTCATATTTGTTTGCTGTGAATATGTGACTTTCACTCGCTTTCAGGTCCACGACACTTTGCTCACCTTGCTGGCCCTCGAAAATGTGCTATTTCACAGGAAATGTACTGTTTCCCAGGCAATCGACTGCTAAATAGAACAAAGTATCGATAATAAGGATCACTTAGCAGATGTACTACAATGTGCTCAACGTTTAAATAATTTTTCACATAAACTGAAAGAAGATCTTGTGCCACCTTCATGAATGTTACCTCGGATTTTCTCTCTCCAATACTTCAAATAGTATTCAAAAAAGAGTTTTCCTCTCAGTCTCGTTGGAATCCTATACAAATTTTTCGTGGGAACATTCACAACAATGCTGATTGTGCTTCAAATAGTGTATTTTACTTTGTCCTCACTTGCATCAATCACTGTAAATTCTTCGCAACTTTCCTTTCAGCCACGTGCGTTACTTTTTCTAACATTTTTTCTCTGGCTGACTAAGCAAAAATTAATACGAATTTTAATAC
The DNA here is from genome assembly GCA_920105625.2 of Clusia tigrina. Lineage (NCBI taxonomy): Eukaryota > Metazoa > Arthropoda > Insecta > Diptera > Clusiidae > Clusia > Clusia tigrina. The sequence continues at coordinate 169,235,724 of OV050033.1, read as the reverse complement.
GCGATCCGTTAGGCGCACAAATCCAGCTTCATTATGCAACAATGTTTCAAAACCGATGCTATTCCGGCTACTTACATACATAGATGATCTAATTTATGGTCCATTTTGACTGTTATGGTTTTTGTTATTGTTGTTGTTGTGAATATAGCTGCTGGTGTTGTGGCCCCAAATCGATGTCAATATTGAATTTACATATTTTATTAATAAAAATATTTAAATCGAACGCATTTCGCCCGAAAAGGCAGCAATTTGTAAATGGCTCACACTAAAGGAAAAAAGTTCATAAATTATTATTTTTTACTGAAAGCGCTGCTGCCATCATCAGCTGCAGTACCATTTTACAAAATTAACACACAGTTTCGTCGGGTGTAGCAAAACTGTTTCATCTGCCCACAATCACCAGCGATGTATCAAAAATACACAAATTAATGAATTGACAAACAAACAAACAAAATAGATGCAAAAAAAGTGAAATTCGCATAAAAGTCGCGTGAGAGGGAGACAAATCGAAACTTTCTTCTTCCGTATAAATTGAACAAATTGTTTAGTTCACTAAACTGAAGCATTGGGCCACGGTCCAAAAGGTATAAAAGTTAGTAAGCTTCCCGTTAGGCGTTTAGTTCCAACACTAGTTTAGTTGAATCCAAGTCGCGGTTGGTATCAGAATGCTGTTCCTGCGGTTAACATTGATCGCTTGCTTTGTGGCGGCAAGTGTCGCCAGTGACGAAATCAACAAATCAAGCGACTTGCATGTGGATGCGAAAGTGGAAATGGTGGCGCAACCAACCAGTGAAGCGCCTACCAAGCCAGTGGAAAACAGCAAAGACGGGAAAGATACAGAAAAACCACAAATACAAGTTATGAAAATGGAGCTCAACGATGAGGAAATGCAAGAATTGGTGGCGCTACACGAAGAAATGGCGCAGGAAGGTGGAATGGCGCAGGAAGGTGAAATGGCTGCGGCAGCCGCACCAACGGAAAATGGAGCAGGCGATCGTGAAGCACGAAATTTACAGAATAAGAAGACACTAAAGGAGGCAGCAGAAGCACTTACGGATGACGAAATCACCGAAATAGTTCAAATGATATCGATGCCCCCTCAGGACATCGTTGAGGATCAAGAAGCCCATCCAGTGCTGAGCAATATCAATAGAACGGATATCGTCGAGCCGCGAATTGGGCGTGCCGTTCGAGACCGCGGCTATTACATACTTGCATTCTCGCCCATTGAAGGCCCGATAGTGCCATACAATAAATTGGACATCATACCTGCTGAACGTTCAGCAGACATTGACGATGGGGATAGAAACGATAATACCGGTGCTGATGCTGATGCTGATGCCGAGGCAGACGGTGCTACCCGAATGAAAATCGTTGAGGGCGACAGGGATCTGGAGATGTCAGCCAGCGATGTGGACGAGTCGCGCTTGATTAGCATGCACAAATTGAGTCACTACCTAAAACGCATGATGCGTCAGATACGCAGAGGCACACGCAAAATTCAGCGCAAGACGAAATTCAAGGCTCACAGCGAGCCCACAGTCGAAAACTTTTTGCATAAATTGTACCAGAGGCGTCAGAAGCAGCTGAAGCACAAGAACCACCACAGCAGCGGCAGCAGCTGGTTCAGTTGGTAGTCGCTGCAATTGAAGGTGGAGATGGGTCTGCTCTGCTACTCTGTCCCCTGCGGTCTAGTTTTGTAATTATTTATTATTAGTTCATACTTAAAAAAAAAATTAAATAAAATATACTTTACATGGAAAAACACAAGTTTTGGTCAGGTATTTGGCAAGCCAAGCCCCTTCCCATTCTCTTTGCAGGCACTGCGCAGCGAACTTTCTCCACATAACATTGAAAAGTCTGCCATTAATATGTGAAATTCTTTAACAAGCTGTTGCATATATTTTTGCCAGATTTTTCCCAGCACCCGACTCAGCAATTCGCCATTCGCAATCACAGGTGTTGCTGCACTCCGCCAAATCTCCCGTCGTCCATTTACTCGCAAGCGGCCATGGGGAAAATGCAATTTCTTACGCTCGTTAGATGTGCACCAGTACACAGGCGCTTTGGTGCTTAGGCGCTACGCTAAGACAAGTTCAATTTTGCCCGGCAGCACACCCAAAATTCGTTGCAACGCTCGCGCGGACACACCTCAGCATCATCGGCTCGGGCAGCAGCTGAGCGAAGCAGAGCAGACCAAAGTGGTGGTGGCGACGGCGACGCAAAAAGGTCGCTTTAACTTTCTTCGTAACCATTTTTTCGCTAAATGCGTAGCAAGTGGTCGAGGACGGGTGGCCACATTGGTGTGCTGCCCCTCTTTTGCTTGAACGGAATTTTAATCAGAATCTGCAACATTGCAATTTAAAGAAACAAGTTTCGCAGCCGCGCAAGGTATGGACAAAAACAACGCATTCTGCTGGTGCAATTCAGCTGGTTTGCCGATAGCGAGAGCTAAGCTCACCAATGTACTGTCCATACAGTTCACATTTCGGTTAACTGCCCACGAGGCCTGTCACGCTAGCCCCCAAACCAGATTACCAACGATTTGCACAAATTGCAACCAGCAAATGCAGCAGGCAGCAAACAGCATTCGTAGCGGTTTGCAACTCAATTTCAACTGTTTACGTTAATTTTGCGTGACATTAACGCAAATTAGCAGATAACGCAGTTAGTTACTGCATCGACAATTACGGTTCTACGCCACTTGCAGTAGTGGCGCATTGGCGCGACGCTTTTGCATCAGGATTTGACTATGCATGCAGCATGGTGCTCGGCATTGTCTGCAAAGTCAATACAATCAAACAATGCGGAACCAAGAAACTTAATTAAAATATGTGAGCGGCACAAATTTCAGCAATTTTCCAGTGCCCACCACCACACAAACACATGCAGCAGCGCGCAATAGTGCAACAGGCATTGGCCAGCGGCAAGCGCCAATTTGCCGCAAAATGCCAATAAGCATGAAATCTAGTTCAAACATGCCGCCACAGGCTGCACTCAGTTGCACAGTGTCGCAGAGAGATATGCAAACAAAATTTAAAAAATCACTGCGAAACTTTCAAGTCTGACGATTTGAAGTAAACACGTCTACGAAGTTAAGTAAAACTGTTTTCCCTTCAAAATGCCTGCTGACTTGGCTAAGCTGACAATTTCAATCGTAATTTTTATGGATGATACTCTCTTTTTTCGGCCAAAAACTAATGATTAAGTTTTCGAGAAAATCCCATTAGCTACACTAGCACTTTGAATGAACGTAGAAGATAGGAAACTTTCTTACGTATAAGGTTTGTTTCTAATACTAACGGATGTAGGCGTGATACATCCTGATGATCGGTATTCAATTCGCTTCGTCTTCCATAAAGACTGGCCACAGACAACATCGAAATTCGCCAAAATTACAAATCGCCAGTCCTATCAGAGGACTACATACAGTATTAGCATCTACCCCCCCATCTACCATCTCAAATAGTGGCCTTAATGGCAGTAATAAGTAAGGAAAGAACAGGTTTCAGCCAGTAAAACTGGTTTCAGGGTCCTTTATTCGCAACTTCGTCCGCGACTTCAGTCTCCTTAATGTCCAAGTGTCCTGGAACCCATGTTAACTATCAATACTACTATAATCAAACTATTATGCTTCCCAACATAGTTTAACCTGGATTTATAAGAGAGTACTAGTTTGGAAGTGACCTACGGGCTGAGTAACACCTTCAACGCAGGCTGACTGCAGACACAAATATGGTCTGGACTCTAGAGTGGAAATATATTGCTAGAATAATAGAAAGTGAGTAGAAGAAGAAAGTACTAGAAATGAAAGTGATGAAGTAAGATTGATCGGTTATTGATTCATCACAAAGAATTCCTTGTAACATAGGCATTCTATTTGATAACAACTCAAAACATCGATGACACTCATGTGTCCAGAATTGTGAATAAGTAAACTCAATACTAGGAGCAAAAACTATCCATACTCTCGATAACATGATCCTCTACAAAAACCAGTTCAGCTTCCCTAAATTTACAAGGTAGAGATGGTTATTCACTGTATGGAAATCTGGCTCCCAACAGATTATGGCCACAAAAGGAACTCTGTGTACATTTCTGCTCAGAAGTATTCCGATTTATAAGTTGGCAATCGAATTGTTTTTAAATAGAATTCATGGACCTTCACTAAAAAATACGAATACGGGTGTGCTTTGATTTTCACCAATAAAGAACTTGTTATGCAAACGATGGGTCCTTGTTCCATGATAACATATCTTATATAAAAGGTTCAGGTCCGTATTAAAGCAGGCAAATTATTACGCGTAGGTTTCTTATGAGAAGCGAGAGAGCCGTAGCTACTCGTATATGAGACCAACTACGGAACCAGAGTATTATGTTGATCTGTGGAATGCGGTGGGCGTGTCCACTGACCACTTTCCACAGATTTTGCAACACAACTTTCCGTTATTTCGAAATTATATACGTCTACAAGTATGCCGAATGGCATTAGTTTAGGCCAACTTTTAGCACTTTTGGCCAGTCGATGCATGGAGATGGGACACTGTTGCTGGTGGGGCCGGTTGCTGGCTGCTATGCTGCTATGCTGGCTAGTGTCAAATCAATTTTTGTCTTAAAGCGAATTTTTAAATGCATGCACGGCAAGCACAAGCAGCAGCCGTAAATGTTGCACGTAGTTGACTTGGCTTGGCAACCAAACATGCTGCAACAGCGCCTTTCCTTGCATTGATAACGTGCAGAAATGTGCAACACCTGAACAAATGCGGTCAGCTAAACGCTGTGGTTGAATGTAGGCAATGGGCAATTACCGCTTGCTGACTGGCTGAGTGGCTGACTGGCTGGAGGGATGCACGTACGGATAAGTGGGTTGCTGGGCATTGTGTACCAGTTGCAGTAAAAAATGTGGTTAACAGCGATCGGGAAAAGAGCTGCAAAAAATCAGTTCAGGAATTTTTTGGGGTGGTGGGGGTGTTAGTGTTGTAAGCTGTTCAAAAACGGGACAATAAATCAAAAATGAAATTAAACAATTTTTTTTCCAAGTTGCCTCCAGCCCAATTTGTACGTTTCCCTGACAATCCCTAACAAAACGAAGCGAGTTTTGCATTGCATGCTCGCTGTTACAGCAGCACAGCTTCATTTGCAATTCAAACCAACAATTAATCTTCTACATAACTCAAGGTGTTTATATCGCCAACATTTTTTTTCCAGTATTTTTATTGTTTTTTTTTTTTGTTATTAACTTTTTGTATTTTTGTGTGTTTCGGAAACTATTCTCATGGGCGCACATACAACACCAGCACAACGTACTGCAAGAGGCGGCTTATACGTGCGAGTACGTGTATATCTGCCATCTGACTAATGCACTTAATGCAACAAACTTTTATTAGCAGCAATGCAACAAAATATTTTTGTACACATTCCATTGCAGCAAATACTCGTACTACAACATCAATATTACTGCTGCTGCTGCTGCTGCTGCTGCTAATGCTGTTGCTGCTGAGGATGATGACGGCGACGATGATGAGAATGAGAAGAAGAGATAATCTTCCTGGCGAGTGAGTTCACTTGAATCGAGAGTTGCATTACACATGAATCATGCATGAAAAAGCCGCACATGCAATGCAATCATGCGAACTTATTGTAAGCAGGAACAACAGCAACAGCAACAGCGGCAGCGTATGTGTCGCTTGTTGCATTTGCGCTGCACAAAAACTGCGCATCTGTAAAATTACAAGTTCTGTACTCTACAATCAAAGACCCCGGGCACATTAGTTACATGACTGAGATCCGAACAAAACGAAGCAGTTGTGTCCATTTACATAAAAAGTGATTTTAATTTAATACAAAAATCCAGCATTGTGAGTGGGTACTGATTGCTTAGGTACGAACATTAAACTTCATCATAATGCCTTTCACATTTTCCCAGATATATTGTAGTAACCCTTTTCAAGACGTGAGTAAGTGCCACGGGCATCAAATAAGCCTCCAGCGTCAATAGTTCTACAAAAGTTTTACAGAACATCTGATACTGTCTTTCATCTCTTTATGTATCCACCTAGCTTAGTCTCTAAGAAGGAAACTACCCTCTTCGAATACCTGCTTCATGGACTATTTGGCATTATGGAAGTTCAACTTTTTTCATAAAGATCCAATTGGTTTTTGTAGTTGTTCTAATCTCACATATTAAGGCTAGTTTAGTCTTATAGTATGTAGAATCTACATTGTAGATCCTAACATTTGGAGGATTCACCAATATCCTTTTGTTTACATAGAAAAAAACAGTATCGTCTGTACAACACATCTTTAGTAACAATAGAACACACAGTCCGAATGATGCAGTATTCACAACACTTCTACAAACATTAAGAAGTCATTGCTAGCAATGAATATCAAAATACCACGAAGGAACCTGTACTCGGATAGCTAACTATTGTAAACTATGGGTCTAAAACGATCACTACAAGGATAAACGGATATCTTAGATATCTCAGAAGTGTAAAATTAATACGAAATAAAAGGAACACTTAAGAGGTCTAATAAATTGCGTAATATATGCTTGACAATATCATCATTGAGTACCAAGTCAAATAAGAGTGACGATTATATGACAGATCAATGGAGATTAAATCAATAATTGAATAATAATTATTATATAATATAATAATAATTATTAATAATATAATAATTTAATAATTATTATTAATAATTTAATAATAATTATCATATAATATAAATTAAATATAATAGATATGATAGGTTGGAACTTTCAATCTCAATTGCTTTAATAGGCAACTGAAATGAAAGCCTCAATTAGGGTTATAAACTCATGTAAACAATTTCAATCCACAGTTCTACTCCTATATAAAAAAATTCGATAAATATCAAATGTATTTGTGAATCCGTGTTGCAAAATCAATCACCTGATCTATGAAATTATCTCTCTCTCTCTCCTTCTCTTCTCTCATTTGGAACCAAATTGAACTCACAGTATACCAGAGTCTACAGAGTAAAGAAACTTAAATGTCAAACGGAAAAGCAGCGAAATAAAGCAGGCGGACTTTGTACATGAATACACTGAAAATCATGTTGAATCCACTCAGAATCATGGTGAATCCACTCAAATTCGTGGTGTATCCACTACGGACGCTGGCAGCGAAAAATAGTTTCTTTTCTCTGTGTTCTCTGCAGTATATTACTAAAATCCGAATTGAACTCATAATTAAAATCAATCTTGAATGATACATTGCGAAATGAATCAATACAGATTGAACTGTCATATAAATGGCGTATGGTAGATATAGATCAATGATATTAAATATCAATATTAAAGGCAGTGAGCTCCCATTTCTAAAATACAAAGGAAATGTGGGTAGTCCTGCAAAAAGAACGGAGACCCAAAAAAGTTTAAAAAATCAAAAAAAACGTAAAGGGATGGTCAATAGATATAAGAGATTAATAGTAGATTACTGATAGATTAACAAAGTAACACTAGGAACACTCCAAATGTTCATACTGATGTATTGGTGAAGCTATGCTTGTGGGACAAAAATTGGAGTAGACAAAAGTACAACCTTACAACTGACTGTAAGAGGAACATCAGAATGTAGATTATAGAAAATGAAATGACCGACTTTTTTCCACTCGTATGCAATTTTCTTTCCTATGCGTGCGTATGCTGATGGAGCTGTAGCCGCTGATTGTGCTGACGCTGCCGCGAAGAGGAAATTGTTGTTACTTTTGTCATTATCATTATTATTATTATAATTGCTACTGTTACTGCTCAGTTGATGCATTAGAATATGCAATTTGCAAATCATCTGCTCAAGCGCAAAACAAACGCCTGGCGTTTCGAATTTCGCCTCACTTTTACTCGTACCTTTGGATTTCTTAGCACGAACACATGCACATTTGTGTTTCTAGAAAGGCTGGGCGACAAGATAAAATATATTTTACAACAGCAGCAGCAACAGCAACAGCAACAACAACAACAACAAAACTACATTTCAATTAAAAATGCATTTGTTTTTATGAGGTTTTGTGTAGTTTTTCCTGCCACTCGCACAGAGCACTGCGAATGCAAAACTGCTGCTGGCTCGCTGACTCGCTCAGTGGAAAAACTGCTAAAAGTGGGCGTCTTTGAAAGTGTTCGCACGGAACAATGCCGCAAGTTAAAAGCAGAAAACACAACAAAAACAGCTACAAAACAAAAACAGAAACAAAAATACAAAACAACAAAAAAAAGTTTTGTTTTTGTTTTTGAAAAGAAAAATTGTTAACAATTTTAAATGGCGTTTATCTGGAATTTTTCATTTTCATTTTCCATAGGCATTTTAATTTGCCTTTTATGGCAGCTTGTTAGTGAAGTGTGCCCTGAAGTTGAAACCGAAACTGAAACAGAAACAGAAACGGAAACCTTGAAATGCCGTTGGGAAATTGTTAGGGCGGAGGACAGCCAGCATCTGCATCTCTTTTTATAGGTGGGCACTTCACTTCACACCAGGCAAGCAGCAGGCAGCCAGACAGGCAGGCAGCAAGGAAAGTGAAAAGCTCTGCAATTTTATGGTGGAAAAATGCTGCAATAATAACGTACAATGCCATTTTCACTTTTAGGACCAATTTAAACAAAAAACATGACACTTAAATAAAACAAAAAGAAAAAAACTCATTTCTCATTTGCAATTAAATCATTTTTAATTTTTATGGTTCAATGCACGCACTGCACTTGACTTGACTGCTACTCCCAGTGTCGTTAGTATGAGCGACATGCGACATTTGCAATTCAAAAGCAAACATCAAAAACAGCAGAAATATTCGTAGTTGACATCTTTCATTAATTTTAAAGTTAACAATAACTGCAGCTCATTTCCTTTGGCGTAACTTAAAAGATATTGTATCTTGAAAATTTATTCCAGCCTCATATCGAGCACAGCGCTGCACTGCGCTTTGATTTGGTCTACGCGATTGTGTAAACTCCACATAGACAATTGAGTGCCTATGGGGATGTGTATGTGGATGAGTGTATGAGTGCATGAGTGCATGAGTGCATGAGTGTGTGAGTGCATGAGTGTGTGAGTGGCTGCAGCGCTTGCCACATTTTTGTCGTCTCGCTTTCAATGAGGAAACGTCTTAATCAAAAGTAGTATATTTAATACAAATGAATGTAAAGATACAGCTGCAGATACGGATGTAAATTCCAACGCACGCATCTGAAAGATTTTTAATTCAACACTATTAAAATCTCACGATCTTTCAAATAATACCAGTCTAAACAGCAAAATAAATGTTTACTCATTTTTCTTGGCATTGTTCCCAATGACAGGTCTGCATTTACTATAGTCAAATATTCAGAAGATGCTGCTGCGTTTCAAGTTTACATTCAAAATAATTTAGCTAATAAATTTAAGTATGTTTCAATACTCTTGCAGATTACAATCTACAATATGCCAACTAATAGTGATAGAAAATTATAAAGCTACAACCAAGCAATGGCATTTATAGAGACATTAAAGAAATAGCAGTGAATCGTCATAATTAAAACTTAATAAATAAAGCAGTATATGCAATTACGGTTAAACTCCAATTGCCTTCTAAGGCCTTTCTTACAAAGCTTATGCAGTTTTTGTGGAGCCTCGCAAAGAGTAAATTGGAATTACGCTAAAAATTAATTATAAAAGAATAAAAACAAAAACAATGAAATAATTTATCTTTTTTCACTGCTCTCTGCAAGTTCTAGAATAAATTTACGTCAGATTTATAACTTGCATAAGAATATTTGAAGTACTATATAACATACGGCAAACATTCTTATATCTCTATAGGATATTGGCGCCTGTTTTGAAAGCGAGTAACTTTATAAACTCACAGAATTGGCTGTAAACTAATTCCATGAAATCTTTATACAGGCTTTAAGTGTTTTTAAGTGCTTACGCTTTAACATTTTGCTTCCTAATTGAATTGCATATTTTCCTACATGCAAACAATTTTTTAAAGAAAATTTATAAACAATTTAAAGCTTGTAAAAATTAACAATATTCTAATTCGGTTTGAACCGAGTTTTGAATCAAACGCGGGACCATGATAAAACTCTCTGTAAGTATTGACATTTGAAGGCTAAAATGAAATTAGTTCCTATTCTCTGTGTATAAGCCATAAATATTCATTGTCTTCCTATATAATAATTTTTGGGGTAGGGCCAAATATAATTTTAATCTCATTTGAATTTAAGCTAAAATAATGTTCAACTTATGAAATAAAGTTATAATTTGTAGATACGAGTATAATAATATAAGGTTTTTTTCCATATTATATAAAAAAAATCCATCTATATACAACTGAAATCATGAATGTTAACCCAGTGATCTTTATAAGATATTTTGAAAATTTGGTCAATTGTTTCGAATGATTGCTTTCATTCTAAAAGTTTAATTTTTCGAAGAATTTCTCACAATTTATTAACCCAAAGGGTCATTTATCGTTTGCGGATTAGCCTCATACAACATTCCTGATAATAATATGGAAAATAGTCTAACGGAACCACAAGGAAAGCGATATTCACTGCTGCAAGTCCAGTTTGAAGATCTACAAATTTGGTTTCATTTACAACTTTACAATTTCTCAGACTCTGATGCACACGCCAAAATGAGAATTTAGGCAATAAAACTGGCTACGACTGACGTGACTCATAGTATTACTGATAGATTACTGATAGATGGTATTATGCAGACTGCATCCTTAAATCTTCTTAAATAGGAAATAATGGAAATTTTCTATATATTTCACTTTTGAATAAGTTTTTCCTCCACAGATGTACACTATTTCCGACGTTCCTTGTTTCCTATTGCTATTTATTTTCCCCATTATTCTTGAGCTGCAAGTATCGTGAACAACAGCATAGTCTGGAGAGCACAATTCAAACTTTCCATGAAGGATTCGATGGAGTAAACTGGCTGTGCCCAAATCCAAAAACTTCAACAACACAAGTGCAACTTGGTTATTGGGCCACCATGGCTTTCGCCAGCACCATTTGAAGCGTTCTATTGACGGACATAAAAAAGCGGCTGCACAGGCGCACACTACTAAAATTGCATTTAGCTGGTTTAGAGAAATTGGGTACGATGTTCACCGCAAGCCCAGGAGTATAACAATAGTTTGGAAAATAATTAATTTGAACTGTCATTCATTCATTCATCGGTTGATTCATTCAAATTTTCACTGGTTGTGGCAATGGTGGCACTGCCGCTTTGCCTGCCAAATAAAGAGGAAAATAGCCCAGAGCGGCGGTTGAACGAAAATAACTTTGAGCTGTAAATTTTAATGCGGCACAAGTTTGGGTGCGTTGAAATAGGCTCACGTTGCAGGAACGGCATTCAACAAATAAAAAAGAGCCTAAAGCACGCGCGTGCAGAAAAAAAAAGATTTCAATAAAAAAAGTTAGGCTAAAAAAATAAAATATTAATAAACATTTTGAATTTGGCCGGCGGAGAATTCAACTAAAGTAAAACATAAAATAAAAGCAAACACAACATACCACGCTGTTGTGATTTTACTTGTCCATTAAAGTTTGTTTCCTTCAACAACCATCGCAACAACAACAACCACAACAACAACCACAACAACAACCACAACAACAGCACCAGCAGCAACGAAAACAAGCATCGCAACAAAAACAACCACATCAATAACAACAACACCAACAGAGACCGCTTGCGGCCACTTTAATTAGCCAGAAACCAACTGCAACCGCATCTAATGCAATTATTACTGCAGCTGCAGTTGCGGCATAATCCCTAATTTGACTTAGGTATTATGGCATACACTTTTCTTCGTATTAAGATCAAATTAACGGGGAAAAAATTAGTTTTTAAACTCACTGCTTCAAGGTCAATTCGTGCTGAGCCACGCTTTAATACGTAAGCAAATAGGAAGAAATTAATGGCTTTTGAGCAATCCCAAGCAAAGTAAGCAGCGTTCGGGTTGAAAATATATGACAGGAAGCTTGATTAAGTGTGCGGTGGTAACACGAATGAGTCAACAGAAATGTGCCCAAAGCCAAAACACAAAAAATAACAGTAACTGCCAATAAACACATTAGCATAGAAATTGGCCAAATTCTAAACAAGAACAAAAACAACAACAACAACGAAAATAACACATGGTTTTTCGAGTTAGTTTCAACTGTGTTGGCATGGCGTCAAACGGTAAATGCTGATAAAGCTCCCCAGTGACTTTCATTATGTGACCAAGTCACTTCCAAGCGAACAAACCCGCCACCAATCAATGTGAATGGTGTGCATGCATATAACAAAAATGAAATTACAGAAAGAAAATTAACTGTTAGAAAAGTTTCCGATAATTTTCTAGCATTTATTTTTTGTCACATCTTGTATTGTAATTTTTTTAATTTTATATTATTGTTTGTCGTATGTTTTTGTATTCCGTTTTTCCTTCTTTAATATATTTGTAATTTTACTTTTTTTGTGTTTTTGCTATATACACGTAGCTGATCGCATTAGCTTTGGTGATTGGTGCCTTATCTGCGCTGATTTAAAGGCAGTTAAAGCGCAGCCAACCCAGTTAGCAAATGCTTTCTCCATGTGTGTTCATGAGACTATCTGAAGACAATTCGACTTTAACTTTATAGCACTGCACCAGGTGTGCTTCAAAATGAGGGTTGTCGGACAGTTCCTAAAAAATATGCGAGCGTTTGGAACAAAATAAACGTGAGTCAGGGCCATCGCTGTCGTCATTCATCATCGCAGTCTTAACTCATCGCTTCATGAATCAGTATACATTTTTATCAGTAAGATTCACTTTTGAGCTACAGTTTTAGTAGGTTGTGCTAATTAGGAGAAGCAAGTCCGGATCCTATCTTCTCTTTCATATATTGCTCAAAATCACTCTTCGTTCCTTTCACCTTAAACTAATACAGTTCATACCAGATCAAGAAAACATCGTAACTAACATTAAAGCCTTCATATCGAGTTGTCACTGGAGAAACCTTTCTAATATGTTGGTGACGGCAAAGAGTATTTACGTATATAGTTTCCGTCGCTCTCTTTGACAAAAGAGAGGAATCGAATTGTAAGGAAATCGCCTTGGAATCGTTAACAGATGTTACACATAACATTAATCTGCTAAAAACGATTCATAACAGATTCATAGTAAATTTTATATGAGCTTAGAAAGGAATGGTTTTTATTGTCATAGTAGGAAAATGAAAAAATGCAGATTTTATGTTGTATATTGTCTTTGGTGACGGCGACTTTTCGCTCAGGCATAGATGGGCATTAGCGAAACAGTGAATTGAACCAAATACATATTGAATCAATTGATGTTAACCAACGTATAACATACTGCCATTAGCTGATGGACAAGAAGATGAAACTAGTATGGCACTTAGAATTATGTGACTCACCTTAGATGGCGAGACCCAGAGACGAGGAACAATATATATTTATATAGACATATACTATAAAAAAGTTTAGAGTAGATATACATATAACTATGTATGTATATATCTATATAAAATACAGAGTAAAATTGTCTGAATCTATCCTTCCGACTATATACAAATAATGATATGCAAATAGCTATTCCATTTTTTAAGTCCTTTTTACAACCTTCTACAACAATTTTTAAAATTCTAAAAGAAACTTAACTAGCGCCTGAAGAAATCCATGAAGAAATTGTTTAAATAAACTGAATTATATAAAAATTGTAAATTCAGGTCCATTAAAATATAAGCCACCATAACATTGTACTAATAGTACAATGCACCATACTTCTTGGTATTCAAACGAAGGGGACATATTGATATTAACAACATCAATATATCACCTTCTAACATTTCACTCTCATGATGCAATTAACATGAATCCACTTAAGTCAATAGTGGGTACCAGAGTACTCCAATTTTTATGGGTAAGAATTAAATCCCTCCTGTTACCCAAACACCCACCACAATTCTAATCTTCTTTGTAGACATCACTCTGGTCGTATCGATAATGAACTTGGGCTGTAAAAACAATTGAACAATTGAACAATTGATGGAGAAAGAAGTGGCAGAAAGTGGGATGAAGAGATTGGCCATTTACAAATCACATTTCTTTTTTCTTTTATTCTGTTTACTTGCCTAGTTTCAGTGTAGTGTACATGCACTGATCTGTGGTCAAAGTGCAAGTGCAAATATAGCGCAAACTCATGAATTCTTATCAGAATCGTGGACTATTTATATGATTATTTCATTTTGTGCGACTTTCATAAAATTTGTTGATAATATTTTTTGTTGTATTCATATTTCTTTTGCAAAATTTGTTGCAGTCTGCTTCGACCAACTTGAGTAATTCAAGCTGCAATGGTTTTCGATTCAGTTCTATGTCAGGCAGTTTTGCTGTTTCTAATACATTCTCTGGTTTCTATTTAAGTGTCTATGCGGGCTTTTTTCGATATGCCCAACGGTGAATTACTTAATTTGCTCCTATGAAAGGCTTGTGCAGCGGCAAATGACCCAGTTCAGGTGCATGTGGGCTTAAATTACATTTTACTGAAACTCAAGTCAACAGTTTTCTTTCCGTTATTACACTCGTTGTTTTGTAGTCATTGTTGATACCAAACCATTGTCATATTGTGTGTGTAAAGAGTACTTCAAATCAATTCAGTTCCTAAACACACATTTATGGGCACACCACTTGTGTGTTCATAGCAACATTTGTATGAGGCGAACAATTGAATTTTATAAAATTTTTATTTTTTTTTTTTTGTTAGCTTTATCAAGATAAGACACTTATTTTTATTTATTGAGCATAGGAAAGTGTTCTGCTATTGTAATCGTATACAATATAATTTCTTGAAAATACTAATTAATTAATTCGAATACGTTAGCTGTGTAAATATCAACACAATCAGTATATTACAAAAATGTACAAATTAATTGTTTAATTACAAACGATTTGGTGTGGTCTCCTTATACGGCTACATGAGCCCTAATCTGTCTATATGTAGCTATTCAGCACAGCCAAACTGCTGCTCAAGAGTTTTATACTGCGTTGCATACTCGTGTGTAAGCGAAACAACAATCTACTCTAGAGCTTAGGTATATAATACGCCATTGTTTGCCCACCTCTGTATTTATATTATATATAAAAACAATCTCCGTGAATTCTGTGCATTGTGCAGAATTCACAGACGATAACCTCAAGACAAAAGGAGAAAAAAAAATTAAAATGTGAACTTGTTTGCATATGAAAGCGTATTTCTACCAAAATTGACAACTGCCTCATTTGGATGCGAAGATTTGGCAAAATTTTTTGCTTCGTAAACATTCACAATGAAGGTCAAGTTCAAATCTTATTTATATGTTTTAGCCGCCATGGAGAAGAGTGGAATTGCTAGAAAATGATGATGAATGAAATTGCTAGTAAACTAAAATATAAAAATATCCAAAACAAAATAAATCAGGACAAAACCCACAAAATTATATTGAAAATGTTTAACTACTCCATTACATGAGGTTAATTGACATTTCATCCAAGTTATTTGCTTGAAAATATAATTGTGAACAAGGGTGCGAAATCGTACAACAATTTCTTTTCAATTAATACCATAAAATTTTTTAAAACAAAGCTCCAATTCTATGTTACTACACTTTAAATTCCAATACAGCATTAAATATGTACACACAGCAAGTTTTCCGAAACATACGACAAAATGCAATACCAAAACAGGAACCTATCTAATATGCTTCTTAATCGGTTTTACACAATTTTACTCAGTTGGCAGGGAAGTCATCAAATATATTCCAATTCTGACTCAACAAACCTCATATTGAGTACTTGAAACGTCAACTATCTTCAATCCCAAAAAAAGTACACAGTTGAAAAACTCTACAAGTTTAGTTTCGGGAAACGTGGGGTTCCAAAATCCCGAATAAAAACTTCCAGCGCACATCAGTAATCTATAAAGCAGTAGTAACAATATGGACTGTATAAATATAGCCTAAACCAGTTACTTATAATCTTACAATTCTGTTGATCTTTCATCTTGGTTGATAGTTTTTCAAGATTAAAGGATATTTTTTAGTTGATTTTCTTTTGGGGGCCCCGCATCAACATGGGTTTCTTGTCAATTGTGTCTTAATTAAATAAGTCTTATAGAAAAATTATCTTCAACGGCTTTTCTGGAACTAACTCTCTGGCTACCCTGGCCGAGATAACTTTAAGTTTTATTAATAAAGGTATGTTTCATTGTATTGGGATCCTAAAGGATATTTAGAGCAAGCTCAGCATTTCAACCCGCATCTAAATGGATATTTCAATAATTAATAATAAAATTTATTCATTGTTATAGACGAGTATTTTAGACGGGCTCGTTGGAACGGAACTATCTGCTACTATATATCCAAGTAATTTCACAAAAGTAATTTCGTTCCAATATTACCGACTGCTTTGTCTGGTCGGTAAAATTACTGAAATCAGTTTAAAGGTCTGCAAATAGTAGAAAGTTGTAAACTATCTGAATACACAAAAATTAGTGAGTGCACTACAAGTAAGTGGCTTCCTTTCATGTCGTAAAAACTGTAAAATGGATTGGAGTGCATTTTAGTTTGTAAATAATGCATAGTTAGCAGCTTTATGTGTGTTCTAGATTTCTGCACTGCATTATTAACAATCTCCAATGAACGTTACTCCATGAAAGTGCTTTAGAAATCCGGAATTTGCATTTGAAAATTGCCAATAACTGCTCTCAATCATAATTAAAACTTTAATTGCTCTTAGCATGATCGATGCTGTTACTTTTTCTCATAAATTCAGTAGTTTTCTTTCGTGTATCAGGTTGCCGATGTTCGAAGTTTCCTTGAAGTTAGGCACAAATTGTGTGGCATTCAACTCGAGCGTTTTTTTCCGGTTTTCAATTTCTGACCCATTAATATACAAACCCATATATAAATAAATCTCAATAAATCAAAAAGCCTGTGAACAAAAAAGTAATAAACCAAAGGGTTCCCACAATGAATACAATGAAATTAAAATATGTAATTTCATTATGTAAAAAAAAAATTACACACATTTAAAAACGCTCGCAGCAAAACATAAACATGAAAATTCTGCCCAACGCCAACACAGCAGTGAAAATTATTTGAAAGTCTGTGAATGGCATATTTTACAAAAAGAACAACAAAAACAACACCAACAACAATGTCTAGGAAATTGTTTATTGAGCATTGTTATTCTGACGTTAAGGGCCTATGTAGGAGGAGTACAGATGCCATTACCATCGGTTGGCGTAACTAAGTGCTGTGTCCCATTCTCAGCGGCGTCAATCGTTCGTGGAAAAAAGACATGCAAAGCGATGAGCAGCCAAGTGAGTTGTGGACTATTCGGAATAAATCAACTGCGAGGAAAGTGGCCCAAACGTGTGACGTTTGCCTAATTAGACGCTCGTACTGGGCGTTGGTGTGAGCAAATACAAAATTATACAAAACAGAAATGAAAAACTGACCTTGCGGACCCTTCAGGCACTCCAGCTCTATCGTGTAATCCCAACAATCCAAACTGTTGAGCTTTGATAACGATGGCAAACCGTTGCTGTGGCCATTGAAGTTGTTTTGTGCGGCCGTCATCAGCGATGGCGGCACACGCCGTACGTAGTTGTTAGTCAGCTCCCAAGGACGACGGGGATCCACTAAGCCATCGGTCGTGTCGCGTGCTTGAGCCTCTTCCTCGTTGATCTCCCCAAAGATGTCCGTCACACTGGCCTGTCCATTACTTTGGGATGACCCATCATCTGGATGCATATGTCCATTGGGAGTATTGTCGTGACTGGTCGCCACCGCAATAGCTGCACCTATGGGCAGTGTTGGCGAGCAGCGCTCCGTCACTTTCGCTGTTGCTGCGACATTCGGCGAAGTCGGTTGGCAGTTGCTCTTGTGACCATTTACGATTCGGACGTCGTTGCTGCCATTAACAGCGATGGTGCTCTTTGCCAGGTATGCCAGCGAGCAAAACGGTTTGCTTTGCTTCAAAGCACGTGTAGTGCCCTCCTTGCCTTTAGATTCGCTCATAGTGTATTAGTCACAGAATACTTTGCTGAGTGGATGTGTTCATATCTTGGGTCTACTTGGCACTGGAATGCCGAAAGCAAATCTTTTCCGGCTCAAGCGAGCCCACAGACCGTTTTGAGCACTCCTTTTTAGTGTGTGAGAGGCTTCAATGCTTAACGCAGAAATACTTGAACACTTTCTACTTGTCGAGCGGAAATATCCTGTAGCTGAGCACTGCTGAAGTTCAACGCGATCCGCCACACAAGTTCATTGCAGCACAATTGCACCTGAGTGCAGAACTAGTTTCAATCCTGCTGCGCCACTGCCAAGACGGCTCGCGCAGCTGTGGCGGTCGTGACAAGTGCGAAAATGGCAACCAGGAATGATGCAAGCCGCAGACGTACCGCAGTTAAAGCAGTAGAAGCAGTTGCCTCCAGTTGCCTCCAGTTGCCACAGAACAAGAATTTTACAAATTGAAGTCAATGCACTGCAATTGCCTTGAAAACCAAAAGAATAGAGTACGAACGTTCACCGAGAATAATACTGGAACCGAACGCGATAATGCAACCAACTTCCACTGCCATGCAAGTTTACGCGACGGCTTGGATTATCATCAGCGAGCAGCATGCATGTAAGTCAGCAACAACAACAACCACAACAACAACAAGCGCAGTAACTAACTTGAAAATGCGAAGTGGAGAGTAGGCAGGAAAAGAAGAACACAACAAAAAAGTTTGTCCAAATAAATGACCGAACGTGCAACGTATCTCAAATGTCCGAATGGCCGGCCAAACAAGCCTACGAAATTCTGATTGCCGCCACTGCACAAGCGCTTTAGAATGTTGCACGATTTACAAAATAAGACCAACAAAAAGTAAGCAACATTCCGTTCTTACGAACGAACCACAAACGATTTGCCGATTGTTCCCGGCTTTTATTAGCAGTGGCAGAGGCGGTAACAAAGCACAAAAACAAAAACAAAAACAAGAAATTCAAAACATTAAAAAACGGCGAGCGATAATAAAAATTTAAGGTAGCGTGTAACACCACGTCCAAACAACAACTGTCCACCAACTGGCAGAATGAAATCCAATCAGCTCCAATGCTGCGGATGCGTTCAGACTCTCCGCTAAACTTTGCTGAGCCATTTGGCCACAATGAAAATTGTTGCTCTCTCGATCTCTTCGCGGTATATGGGCAAGAGCGTCGTGGGCCTATAGGGGGAACTTGATTTTACTCGTAGTGTTGCTCAGTGCTACTCAGTGCTGTTCAGAGCTGCTGTAGTTTGCCTGAACTTTGGCTCGAACAATTAGCAGCAAATGCCGCAGTACTAGGCACGACAACGGCACAACAACACAACTTCGTAAGCACTCGTTTGCGCTCTCATGACAAGAGAGTGACTTTTACGTTATCAGTTCGTTATTTTCAAAATACCATAAATAGGTGTGCATACAAAGCAGCCATCTCGAGTTATTGCACCTGTGTGAAAAACTCTGCCAGCTCTTTTGTTCCACTTGCGTTCCACACCTTGCATATACCGTACATGTGCTCGTGTATTATAGTATTGAGATGTTCTCACACAAGTTGAATGATGCTTGCTGTGGCGGAGCCGTGCATTATGCAAATATACACCACACCAATTTTTTCATTTGGTGCATGTATCCTGTGTTTATGTAATTAAAGGTAATCTGATATTTTGTATTCGCCAATCAATTCTTATGCTCAGGGAGGGGCGTTAATATGATGCAAGGACTTCCGTTTCACATGGGAAGGCATTTTGAGAACATTTCTATAGTCATATCAACAAAAATACAATATTTAATGAAAATTATATTTGATTTTATTCAGTAATTATGTCAACTCACATACAACCTGATAGAGAAATATCAAACATAATTTCCAGGCTAAGTTGATAAAAAGCTGAGTTAAGTTAAAGTCTTAGCTTTATCAATAAATTCAATTATTATGGATAAAATGAAACTTTTAAGTCAATATCAAATCCTAAATGCTGCCAAGATAGTTTCGTCAAATCAAACCTATCTGCGAATTTAGACAGACTGGCTCAGCCTGTCCTTAAAAACGACCCTCAACTAATAGCGTGACTTCTGAGGTGTATTTTCAAATGGTTGCTCAAATCGGAAGGGTATTTCGGATCAAGAAAATATAAAAAATTTTGTCCAGATTTCTGAAAATACTGAAAATATTCACTAAAAATATAATCGTACTATATTGTTTATGTATTTTTACGGATTCTGCAATTTAACAATACAAAAATAAATATATCTTATTTTGATATACTCGTATATATATTTAATGTAGTGGAGCTTCGCTGCAGCCTCTTAAGTGCGTTATTAGGAATAGTTTCACAGATTGCACAAATATTTTATCGATATCAGGTCACAGGATAAGGAAACAGACGGCTTGAAGTGTGGTGCCATCAATAGCCGTGAGAGTATTTAAAAGAAGATAACTTATATAGATAATATTTTGAACGGTATTAAAAAAATTTATAAAGTTGCAATGGCGCTTCCGCTGAGAAGGCAACAACTCTGCGATTCCACCTTGATATCCAGAATAAATAATGGTAATCAAAAAGCGCTTTTTATTGGTTTGCTTACGTTCTTTTACATGGAACTCGAATTTTCATCTTCCCTTTTATGTGAATCGTCTTAAACTTATTCGTCTCCCTTCTCTTAAAACCCGTAACACTATGCTTAATGCATGTTTTGTGCCTATGTTTCAGCCTATTGAGTGGTGAAATAAAAAGTAGTTTTTTGCTTAGCATTCTCAAGTCAAATGCCCCTGCAAGAAGAACAAGGAATTTCACTACCGTGTATCTTCATCCTTGGAATCGAATCTATGTATTAAGATTTTGCGATAATTTTCGTTCCAGAAAGTCGTCTATTTTAGCAGTTTTTGGATGACGTGAGTTGCATTTTTTCTTTATTTTCATATTTCGCCCTTTTATTAGCACTCTTTATTATCAGTAGTTTTGAATGTTGCAGGTGGCTCAACTAAATGCTGCGTGTTTCAGTTTCATAATAGGAAAAGGGTTTATCTCCGCTGTACTCATAAATCTCGGCTTAACCTACGCAACTCTTTAATCTGACACCCACAGCGAACTTAATACTGTAATACATCATGCCCGCAACCGAAAGAAACTGAAAGCGAATAAGTGAACAAATGCAGCGATATTAATAGAGAAAACTACAAATAAATAAATAAGTTCAAAGGTTTGTCTATTAAAAGCCAACTTCACAACATGGAAAGAGTTGCTAATTCGCGCAAAAAGTGGCTAAGGAGGAGCCACTTAAAAGAAGCCGTAATACTGGCGTATGTGTGGAATGAAGCTAATGCCACTAGACGTAATTAAGAGCTTCCTGGCTCACATAGTTGAAGCCTTTGTATCACTTGGAATTTCAGAACCAACGCAGAACTAATGGGATTTCTCAGTAATCACACAGTCACAGCCAATGCAAGAAGGAGGCGCGCGATTTCTGTGTCTATCTGCATTGCGTAACAAGCGCACAACTCTGACATACTCGTACCTCCAGTGCCTACGTAATCTAATCAGCCGCTCCAGCATTGTTACGAAACACATGGAAGTAGTTGCGAATTCCTGAGCTGTGACACTCGACGGCAATCGACAGACAATCGGCATGAATGAAAGTTACTCCTGCATCGTCGTTAGTTTAATACGCCGCTAATCCATTGGCAGAGTTAGTAAGCGAACTGCTGCCACTTGGGCCCATTTACCACTCCATTAAAAACGATTGCCGTAAATTTTGCGCGACAGCATAGGTTAATTCCGTGACACCAGAAATTGGCGAATCCGAAACGCAGACCGACCCCGCTTAAATCACTTTTCCATTTTACCATTTGTGAATTGCTCAAGCACAAAATCATATTTTCAGGTTCAACGCTTCAAACGAACAACTACTAACTGAGCAACCTTCGCAGGCCAGACATGCAGCATCTGCCGTCATTATAATTGCAAGGCGAGTACGTCGTCGAGTCGTGGAGTCAACGAAAGTAACAAGCTGGTGAAAGACAACGCCATACACTCACATCACACACACACACACACACACACACACACACATAATAAGCACACGTAAAACAGAAACCACCTTCCTGTCCCACTGTCAGCACTGGTTTGGTTTACGAATCTTCAATTTGGCTAAGAAAAAGTCATTAAAAGCTGGCGATGCTTTATCACCGCCACATCGGTAAGTGATCATAGACACTTGTTAACAGTTCGCCACGGCTACCACGACTGTGGTAACGCACCGCCCCCTCTGACATACCTTCAACTTAGCACAAAAGTGAACCGACAACGCCGAGTGCAAATCATAATTTTGCACGAATTTGCATAAATTCAAAACTGTAGGCTATCAAAAAGCGTTGAAATATCTCTAAATGAGCCAACCATTGTTTGCCGAACCCCTCGAGACCACCACTTCGCTACACTTCAATTTGGCCCAAGCACCTACTCTGCAGTTGCCTTTCTAAAATAATAATAAAAATTCGCAAATTTATGCAAAATTATGGAGACGTCCAAAATAATTAAATGCCATCATCATAAAGCTTCGTACTGCCATCTTTCGCAGGGTGTCGGTGATGGTTGGATTGGCCACACTCACTGGACGCTTGGCTATGCGGCTCACTGGCTCAATGGCTAAATGGCCCCATGGCTGCATGGCTGGCGTTAAATTTTATCAATCACTTAACACCTTCTGTGGCTTACTTGAATATACTCAATTTACTGATAGGCTCAGTCTAGGGCTCAGAAGAATGTGAATCGGAAGGGAGGTTTTGTTCGCATCATACGGCACACATGCCAACTGGCCGGAAAGATCGCCTTCCCCGCTGTAACACAGTATAGGAAGAAGTCCAAGATGTACTTCTAATAACTGCAACGTTGATGAAATATACACAATACTATGTTGGGCAATGGCTGCAGCAAATTTCTTCGCATAAAATATCAGTTTACTGGAGACGCTTTCCATAACTGAAGGCAACAAAACTAACACTCACACATATGCACGCATCATATTGAAAAGTTTAGCATAAGGGCGAAATTATATTCAGGTAGGAGCTGCAAGGAAAATTACTCGTAAAGATTTGAAAATTCAAACTTTTAAATAGAGCAATTCTAGGTTCACACTGTGTCACTTTCCTTCCCTTTTATCCTTTTCCTTTTTTGATAGAAACCTAAACGCCTGAGAAACTTGCAAAAATGTGACTGAATTCTAGGTTCACACCATGACACACAACAGTGTCATTTTCCACTCCTTTTTTCTCACATATTGTCACGTAACTGAATACAATTTTCAAATCCTTGCGCTGGCTTCTAGAACACTGCCCTGTATATTTACACTATGGTTTTGGTAACGCCTTATTTTATGAGTTTTTGCTCATCAAAATAGTTACAAGTACTTTAGTGGGCTGCTACCTTAAATATTGTTTTGCCATGATCTTATGAAAGTTTCGCAAAACACACAAAACCTCCTGAGTGGCTGGCTGCTGCACTGAAAGCTGAAACTATTTAAACTTAACCAAGCGATATGAGCAAGATAGGATCGGATTGCGACTATTTGCAGTAGTGATCTGGCTAACTTTACCATTCACATTTGTAGAGAGTTGGTCAAGCTGCTATGATTTTGATACGCCAAACTCAGCCGCCACCTTTCACCGTATTTTATATCACTGAATTCCACGTCAAACCTAAGCCGTCACAACAACAATCCACATCAACAGTACCAGCACCAGCACCAGCAACAACAACAGAAACAACGACAAATCGATTGTCAACTACGGTCGGATTTTCGGCTACAAACTCTGTTGACATTTTACATGCTCATACAACAAATCGCGCTTGCTGTGTGGCAGGCAACAATTTTTGCTGCGTGGGCGCAAATTGCGATCGTTCTCACGCCTCGTTTTATGAACTGCAACAAAAATAACGTAATTTGTAATTGCTGCATGCATGCTCACATTGTGCATCGTGAGCCACTCTGCGTTGCATGTATGTGCATATAAAGGTATGGCCGCAGGGGCTCTGGAAGCCTGGCATTTGAGCACATAAACAGAGCCTCTCACAGCCATACCCCCACACACAAACACACGCACGCACACACACTCACTCGTATATACAGACAAAAGACGGACCCAAGACAGTTCAATTAATTTTGCACTGATTTTATGACATTTTGATGGCTTTGATGTAGTTTATATGAATTTAGTGAAATGATCTCTATCGTTATATATGTGTGTGTGACACCCAAGCACCAAAGGTACGTGTGAAACTCTGCATCCGCCTAAGACCAAAAATTTCATTTTATTGCATAATAAAAGTGCCACAAAAAAGAAAAATAAAAAGAAAAAAGGAAATGCTCCACTCACGCGAGTTCAATTACGTACCTGCGAGAAAGCCAATTGCAGCCTTCAACTTGTACGACAGTTGACAGTGGCAAACACACATTTCAGCTGCCACTGGTGCAGTTGCACAAAGCCAAGTGAAGCTACAGGTCATGGGAATTGTGGAAATGTCCACATTTGCAATTGGAAGCTCCACAAACATACCAATGAATACAAAATTCACATTAATGAGAGATAGTCGTGTACTTAGGTTAGTTTAGTTTAGAAATGGCTCCCGGACATTATCCTCAAAGAGCAGAGAAGTTGCCTAAGAGCATTTTCCGTAGGTACGCGAGTGCCGAGAACATGGAAATTTTGCCACCCCCGCAGCTTCTGCAAATATCACAAAATTAACGGCCCACTCCTTCTGAGTGACATTGGAGTGTACGCAGTGTCCGGTGATCACATCCATGGTCGTTCTTATTGGAAATTTTGTAAAACTGGCTCACTCTTCAAAGTGGCAATTGTTGTATTGATGACATGTCACCTCTAACAATAGTTTAAACATTACCATATGAATATCTGTAGTATACTTATTAGGTGGAGGCTCCAGCCCAGTACCTACAATATTGCTTCAGCTCGTTCAGAGCTGTTCTGCGTGTTAAGGATTTGATTGCAGCCTACCAATAACCGATAATTGGTCTCAAGCCAGCCTATTGCTGAAATCATTACCATGGTTAAAATCTGGGTGTAGTGGTTGGGCAATCCAAATGATTACGTAGTTACTTTGTATTTAAGCTCTCCAAGGACATCACACATTTAAGCACATAGTTTCAAATGTTAAAGGAAATAATATCTTTAAAAGCACATTGGAACCTCAAAGGTGAGTGCGTTAATTGGAAACTCATCAGAAGTATTAAACTGCTAAGGAATAGAATACAGACCAAAAGTCTAAATGAATCTAACGTGGCACATATCCACACAATATCTTCAACTTTAAAACTATTTCAGATTCAACATAAACGACTCCAGTTGTCTGAAACTTTTGAAATTCCCACTTTTTAAAACATTTGTAATAAATTCACTTACTAAAACATTTCGACCGCTTACATGTACAGTTATTTTTATCAACTATCTGTGAACTCCTGGCAACCACAGCTCTTAAATAAGATGGACACACACAGCATTAAGAACGTGTACAACTGCGTTGGATAGTTTCTAATGCTAAAATAGGTTGCTGGTCAAGTTGTTGGTCAAGTTGTTGGTCAAGTTGTTGATCAAGTGCCAGGTATCTATCATTCACCAAAAACTCAAGTATAGGAACCCAAGCTTTATTTTGTGACTGAACATTATCATTTTTATAGAGGTACTCGGAATCTAGCAAGAGTTATTCATCATTAAACTCATTAGCATTAATTTTCGTTTGTCGGGATACGGATATGATTTTACGATAATCATATTTGATTCACATTGATAATCATGAGTTAGTTAGAGGATAAGCAATGAACACATAAGGACCCACATTGATTCACGCTTATTGTTTAAACGTTCAGATCTCTTTAGCCCTAAGGTAATTTGGAATCACAATATAATCAAAATCACTTGCTCTTTAATAAATAGAAGGATGAAAAAGAGTGTCACGTGTTTATATGAATCCTTTTTAGTATAAAACAGATAACATAAATTCAAATTTGATTAGTAAATTTTTGATCAAATCACAACACAACCTAATTTTACACAGATTAAAGAAGCCATATGAGTATACATGTTAAAATATAGTTTATGGACTGGTTGTTATCTTTCTGGAAGGATGATAGATCACAACTGTCCAACGCCACATGCAAGTAAGCAAAACTAAACGAAAATAGCGTAGTTAATGCCAACTTTAGCGAAATTGGATTTGATTTTTAACTATAAAGATAAATTCTAGAGGCACGTCAATCACATTAGTTCCCGAAATGACTTGCAATTTAAAATTGATAGTTAAGTAACTTATAATCAAAAATAATGAGTATATATCCAAAGTGAAGAGAAATCGAGTGCACGAAAGATGATGTGAACATTGTATCAAAACAATATACGGATTATATATACGAGTATAGTATTTTGTCTTTGATTGTATATAGGTATATAAGTATGCACATATATATATTTCAGCATATTTCACACAGATTATTCAACATCTCCTGCCGCTCCTTCCAATTGCGTTCTAAGGTATTCGGCATTGAAAAGCTTGTTATAGAAAATAATGGGCCTCATGGTCGTAAATAAATTAAACTGGAATATTAAGGAAAAGCCCTCCAATAAAAATAATATATGTACACCCTATAAAAATCCATATGGATAACAAAAGATTGGTAGATACTTAGATTATGTAAAAAAAAGTGGCTTACCATCCAACATGAACTGTGACAGATCATCCTCCCCCTTTTGCGCTTCCTCTGCGTAAACTTCCATGCTGCTTAGAATTAGGTTTTAGGTCGTTTCCTCGTCTTTTAATATTTGTATTTATTTTTTGTTCGATTCTAGTTTTTTTTTTATATTTTCGTTTTCTCGCACACAATTGTGGCTAATGAGTCAACTCTGGTAGCAGACTATTTTGTTTGGCGTCGCTAGCTGGAGGTGTTGAGGTTCGCCGTACACCTGCACTCATTTGCACCTTAATGCACACATAACACGTTCATTAAATAAACAGTGCGAGTATTTGTATTTATTTACGTTTTTACACTGTTCCACTTGAGTAGTATTGAGCTTTATCCCATGCAGATGATATTGTTCCATTAGCTACACCATTATTCTTGCAATCGTCGTCGGTTGTGGTTGTTGTTTTAACATTTCTTCTTTAGATTCTTTTGGTCTTTATTTTAATCTTTTTTTGTTTACTTGCAAAACTTAACAACGTAATGGGTTAGATTGCTTTTTCTGCGTAGTATACGCGTCGTCACCTTGAGTGCCATAGTTGCATGAATGCCATAAACAAAGATTGCAAAAAACCAAATAAAACGCATTCACTATTTGCCAAATCGGTGTTTGGCCAAAATAGCAAATTGACGCTAAAATCTCGTTTGTTTAACTTGGCAAATATGTTGTGGCCAAGCGATTCATTAGCGAACGGCTGTGTGCACAAATGCCACGCCGCCACCTACTTTAGTGAACCGGTATTCTGGCCAAGTATTTACGAATGTGTCACCCAACCATGCTTAAAAGCCCGCAAATGCCCCTAATGTAAGATTCAAATTCTGAGCGCGCTTCCGATTTGCATGCCAATGGGCACAAGAACACGCATTCGGGCAACAAACACGCACGCACAGTCACACAGGCAACTTAGCATGGCACACAACTCCTCTCATCAGTCAACACACCCTAAACAGTACTCTGTTACACACCCAAAAATCTAAACTAATACTACAAGATTTCTGGGATTTTCACGCAATTTAATTTCTTCATTATTATATTTCTTATTTTTCCATTTTTTTACTGAGGGCTCTAGAAAAAGATATTTTTCTGTTCAAAGTTCCAAATATTTTTCAGATCCGTGTAAAAACGATTTTTGGAAAAAATATTATTTATTTATTTATTAATAAACTAATTACAATTAAAATTATAATTAAACAAAATAATAATCGAACAAAACTTGCGCAATTGTATTTTTAAGCGAACTTTTTTATGTGAATATTATATTTATGTATTCAATGTATTCATGTTTTTGAGATAATAAATGAGTGCAAGAAAATAAAGAACTTTCAATTTGCGAATTTGCTAAAATATTAATTAACAATTGAGAAAACTTTGCATTGAATTAGTTGTAAAGAGTTTCTCCAATGAGGAAATAAAATTTTTTTAATTTGTTTCACAATAAAATGAAACGGAAGCATGATCTTTCTTTTGTATTCTTTTGAAGAAATGAACTGAGAAACATATTTTGAACGTCTTCGCGGAATAAAAAGATGCGAAAACGAAGCATGTAATATATTCTATTTTTTAAAAATGCAATTTTAACGATTTCAAAATAATGTTCCTCAAATAATTGTCGAATCAAAACTACTATTAACTTGAAATTCTATATACATACGTCCAATTGGGCTAAGAAATACAGATTCTGATAATTTCTTTCCATCTAAAACTATAATTCCCCAGGAATTTTTTTTTAATCTACTCAGCTGTGCCACTCCCACTAAGAATAGTTTTTACAAAATTAGTCTTAATAAGAATTTTTCTTCCATCACATCCAACTTTTACTTTAAATATATATGAAAATACTTATATCATAATACAAATTTGCACTAGACGGAGCACTGTGGACCAGACCGAATTTTTCACCTTTTTTAACATTTTTTAGTCTGTATCTGCATAGCTAAACAAAATTTAAAATTATGCACACGCAGCGCAGCACGGCACAGAGAACTGGCGGAAGGCATATTTCAGTGTTGTCTGCCAATGTCTCTGGAATTTAGTTCTGCACTCGGCGCTTTGAGGACGGACTTGCCCATATTTGGCGCATTACTGTTGAGGTAATATGTCAAAAAAACGACAACAATTAAACTCTCTTTAAAATTGTTGTTGTCGTGTGTACGATTATAAAAAAAGTGTATGCGTATGAGTGATGTCAATAAAAATTTCGGGACTGGGTTTATTTAAAAAAAAACGAAATAGAACTAAAAAAGAATAGTATGTAGAGTGGAAATTTATGTTTCTAATTAGGTAGTATGAGAACTTACTAAAAAATTTTTAAAATTCAGTTTAAAGCAACAGAAAAAAAGGACTTTCAGGTGTGGATGTGGCGGTTTGAAAAATATTCAAAAACTGTGTTACCACAGCACTAGCTTTCAGTGCTTTTTGGGCCGGTTGTGTTTGCTTGTGGGTTAAAGTCCTAATGACAAAAGCACATACATATGTACATATATACATACTTAGAGGTTCGTTCTTCAATGCCTTTCCTCATACACACCCATATTACACGCACACACAAACGCATACACCAATATATTAACGTATAGAGTCACTCTAACGCACGTTTTTTGTGTACATTTCAAATGTTTTTCTATGTGAATTTCAAGTCAATCGTTAACGTTTGTCGTTTGAACGCTTTTGTCTTGTTGCTGCGGTTGTTTGTTAATTTTGCGGCAATGCTGCTTGCCTGCGACAACTAAAGACCATGTCTTTTTATGTACATATTTACATTTGTATATCAATACGGTTTTTATTAAATTTTCATTTCTTCTCTAATTAACATTTATTTATTCACCCAGTATGGCAATCGTTTCCTCGTATCGCTTACGTCGGCATTTGTGTATTTATTATTTTTTGTTTGTTTGTTTGTTTTATTTCTGTGTTTTTTTAATTAAATTTTCATTTTTTGTGATCAGTATTGTCGCACTTGCATTTATACTGAATGGTGTCTGAAGGTTTAACGCCAAAGAGACTTGTGTGGTCAGCAAGACCCAAAGAGTATTTATTACTGAAGCTTAAAGTTTTGCTCT
Source organism: Clusia tigrina (assembly GCA_920105625.2). Classification (NCBI taxonomy): domain Eukaryota; kingdom Metazoa; phylum Arthropoda; class Insecta; order Diptera; family Clusiidae; genus Clusia; species Clusia tigrina. Next base: position 169,205,847 of record OV050033.1, on the reverse strand, counting down.
GTTTGTAATCTAGAAAAATTTAATAAAGTGAAAGAAGAAGCAATGTTACACATTTGAGTGATGAATATAAGTAAAAAGAAGCGTTCATCCAAATATGTGAATTAAGTATTTTAAGTCATTTAAAGTATGTACATATAGTTAGCTGTCAATGAGTTCATAATATTAAAGTCCGTTGTAATGAGAAAGTCTCGAAAACCGTAAAAAATTGAGAAAATTTATTTCAAAATATTTAGTATACCGCTTACAGAATCTATGGATATGAAACACTATGAGAACTATCGAATAAAATCCAAAGGAGGAAAAGGTGAAAATGTGGAGACTTCAATTTTTAAAATTAAATTTTTTTTTAATATTTAAACTGTAATTATCAAAAATGAATCTACTTTAACCACAACAACTTATAATTTATTTCAAATGGTTTTTAGCCTTTTGTAACTTAGTTAGAATTAATGATGATCAAAATTCCCCTTTTCGTGATTTAACTGTATACAATAAGAATTGAAATTTAGGGAGTTTATAATATTAAAGGTGGCAAATTTATTACTGAAGTTTTGTTGAAGTAATTTTAACCCAATGGGCACTGTAGTGTTAAGCGATACCAGTTCAAATGAAAATGATTGCAATAATTTTAACACCATCAGTTTGCGCATTGCAAATGTGTGAAAGGATGCTTACTAGCTCCGTAAAATTGTCAACAATTTTAAAAATAACACCAATTATTATCACAGTTTTTATGTTGCTTTGTTGTTGCTTATGCTTTGTTATTGAAGAGAGCTGACTTGAAATAAGTTCAATTGAGTTGAGTTGTGTTGAGTTGTGTTGAGTTGTGTTGAGTTGTGTTGTGTTGGATTCAGTTGAGTTGGTGAGCATATCTCAGAGACACTTGCGTGCTTCCATTACAGAGTTATAAATTAAAAAAATTTTTTGTGAATAATTAAAATGAAACTTTTGAACCTTGCAGCTAAGAATAGGATCGAACTAATTGTTTTTCGTCTGATTAATTTTTTATTATTGTGTAGCATCTGATCAGTATTTAAATAAATAAATTTCAAATAATTTTTTTTTTAAATATAGCAAAGCAGGTCAGCAGCGCAAAAATGTAAATAATAATTCAATAAACAACGTTTCTTAAATAAACAAACGAGCATGTGTGTGAGCACTTAGCAGTTCCAGCTTCTGCTTCTGCCTAACGACACATTCGCTCAAAATGGAGCTAGAGAAATAAACAAAAATTAAAAACTAAAATTTAAATTTGTTTGAATTGATAATTCTTAATGAACCGCTTGAATGAATCACAGGCAAATATAAAAATCGTCAACAAACTTTTAACTGGCATTAATGACAATGGAGCAAAAAATGATTTGGATTAACCTTGAACAAGCAAGCGAGTTCAACACAAAAGCTCAAAAAATGTCGTCAAAGCTGCACAATACACAGTACAAAATAGAACGACTTTTTCAAAAAAAAGGGCAGGCAGGCAACACAAAAGTCAACAGGGGAAGCAACACACGCAGCAACAGTAAAAACATTAAAAGCAGGAACAACAACAACAGCGGCAGCCACAAAAACAGAAACCCGAAACAAATGTAATAAAGAAAATTGTCAATGTCTAAGGTCAGATGCGTGTACTTTTCCTTGCCAGAGACAGCAAAGGAAACTTAAATTAAAATTCATTTATTTATGTGCAAGTACAGATAAATCCCCAGCGGAACAGTACAAAGCACAGCCAACGAACACTGATGCAAGGCTCAGAAGAGGCTTGTCCGAACAGGCCCGGCCCTATCCCAAAATGCTCGCCAGGCTCGAACTTACAATTAAGGTTTTAAATCACGGGCTGCTGTCGATACCGCGTACAAATACACACACACACAAGCATATATTTATACACAATTGGTATATATTTTTGGAAAGTTTTCACTTTCAAATTTCATAGCAATTGCTTGCATGATTAGAGGAAGCGTTTATGATTAACACTGCTAAGCGAAACTGGCATTTTATTGTAATGAACACACTGGACGAGCGACCACTTCTAAACGCTTCTGCAGCATGTGCTAAAGCAGCTGCTAGCGGATTATTTAGCGGCTAATGCCGTAAGCCGTTTATCGTTTATCGCTGCTTGTTGTTGTAGATTGCAGATATCGCACGCCACCGAAATGTGCAGCTTTGCGGTCGCGTTTGTCCGAACTCTTTTGTCGGTTTAATTGTTTAAATAATATTAATAATTTTGTTACGCGTTTAGTCAACAACTCAACCGAACTTTGCTGATGCCAACGTCTGCAATAATGGAAAAACAAACAGCAACTGTTTCCAGCTGGAACTTTAAACCCTACGAAAGAGCAAAAAGTATTAAGCATAAAAAAAGAAAAATGCTAAATAAAAATGTTAAATAAAATTGCGACGAGTAACGCAATCGCCATCGCACACCCCTCCCTCACTTGATCGAACGCACGCTCACTTACTTAGTTGGTCGGTTTGGTTGGCTTGCCTACTCGTTACCGCCCTCTAGAAGCTGCTCACCATGAAAACAGCTCGTACGAGTAGGTTCGGTGAATGCGTCCGGCGTTTACTTTGTCAACGTCACAGTATAAAAGCAACAACAAACATTTTTTTCTTATTCTTTCTACTAAAGGCATTGTTGCAGTTGTTATTGCATCGGGGCTTTTTGTGAGCCGTTTCGCATATTGCATTACATGCCAGCGAGAGACAAGTGCCGCAGCACTAAAAAACGGATCTAACTGAAACTCAAGCTTCAACTCGTACCACTAAATTGTCACCCAAGCACATTGTCAAACACGCGCACCTGCATGTGCTCATATTAGGGATGTCCAAATACCGAAGAAAAATACTCAGGACTAACAAATACGAATTTAACCAATTCATTATTTAAATAAGTAAAAAAAATCACGCCTCAAGCTGGTTTTACATATTCAGTAATGGATGAAAATATGCAAGCTCACTGTCTTCTTAACTTTTATAGAAGTGCATTCAAATAGATTGCCTCCGATTCGAACAAATCCGATAAATAATTATATTATATTACATAAAATAATGTATATTTATTCTATTATATATTTATCGTGTTCGGATTCGACACTTTGTTATTAGGTTTATTACTGGTTTGTTGCTTACAGTCTCCACAATCCATATTCACAATTTGAAAAATTGTATACCGTAGAAATGAACAATAATAAATAATATTCTATACCAATAAACACGATATAAAAATAATAATAATAATAATAAGAATAATATTCTAACAAATTAAATTTTTTAATAATTTAAAGAAACACTCGGAATTTTAACTGCAGAATACATACATATATCCCGTCTACTTTCTTTACAACAATTTTAGAGTATAGACTTCAAACTAGTGAGTGAACCATCGAACCTTAATCAAAAGAGTTCCGAAATATCAATTTATAGAAACAACCACACGAAATTGCAACTACCGAATAAGTATTCTCTGTCCGCATTATGTTTTCTACTGCCTTTACTGGCACTATTTTCATTATAGACCATAAGATTCAACCAAGTGACTGAGCTCAATCAAAAGATTTCATAACTGGAGGGATTTCCCAGTATGAGGAATATACTCACAAATATGCCTAACAAGTACCTACCTAAGAGTACCTACTTCGAAATTTACTCTAAGACTAAGACTCTAGCAAATGCTGACCAGTGCTGTCAGTTTCACAGATTTGGCGGAATATCTGAGTTTCTTAACTTTTTCCAACATAATCGTAGCGAATTTTGAAAAAGCACTTCATGGAAATTTTTTTTATGGCTTTTTTTGCTTATTATTGGCAATAACTTTGTTCCACAATAAGTTTTGCAGTTTGTTTTTAAATCGAGACTACTTTTTAATTGCAGTCTAGAGCTAACAACACTAAATTTGGCAGGTTTTCAAGCTTTCTGCTCATCTAACTCTGAAGAGAGTAAACAATAAATTGTCTGGTGTAGTAAATACAAGTAAATTTTTATTACTCGCATGTAATAATTTTAGTAATTATTTTTTTGCACTCTCATTGTTATATCTCAATATGAATATGTGTCTGTACATGTTTATATGTTTGCAAATATTCATATCTGTGTAAATACATTTGTTTTCAATAATTTTAATTTTGAGTATGTTTAAAGTACTTAAATCTTTCATTTACTGCATTTAAATATATGTATTATTGCATGTGACGATTAATAAGATAAATGACTGTGTACTTCAAATAACTTTGTGTAATGAATGTTCTCTTATTTTCTTTGACTATTTTTTATAAAATATAAGAACCATTTTAAAATTTGTTGATACCTCCAATACAATTTTTCTTGCCACTTCTTTGTGTATATTTTTCTCCTTAGGTCTGCGACCAAATTACATATATAATATGATATACTCGTATATGTACATATACATGGCATTTGTGTAAAACTCATTCCCTAAATCCAGCCAAACATAATTAATAATGATTTTAAAAACTACTCATAATAATAAATTATTGTTTGTGAGATTATCGTGTTTGCCTATTATCAATTTGAATTAAAATTAATTAATGGCCTATTCTGCAGTCGCCTATAAGCCTAGATTAACCAAATGGGAGCTCTTTCTGTATTTAATTAGTAAATACATTAAGAGGCTATTCCGCACAGTATGAGCCTCGCTCGAACTGATTTCAGAAGAAAGGCGCTCTACTCGCATCGCGGATATGAACAACCCATAATAGCTACGATCAGGTGTGGCGACTGAGCTTTCTATATAGCATCCACGCGTACTTATCAGAGCTAATTGACGAACCAACTTGAGAAAAGTAGTCAAATTATTTTTATAAATTTTTTATTTTTTCCCAGCATAAAGAATGGAAAATGGATTGTCACAAGCAGCTTGTCACCAGTGTAACAGCGTGAGTGTGGCGACCATCTGTTCAATTTTAACAACAGTCATTATAGTAAAATATTTCTTTCACGTACTTAGTAAAATGTTCCCTTCTTCATAGCCTACAGTTGTATTTTGTTCACTACTTCTATACTAACTTTGAGGAAGATTACAGCGAATTGTGATGCAAATATAACTGGGGACTTGTATATAGTTTCGAACTAATATCACTGAGAATTCTTTATCATGAAGTTTCGGTATTGAAATAGCCTATCATTACCTACACTTTGATGGAAAAATATCACTTCCTCATAGAAAAGATGAATATCAATATACAAAGTAACTCACACCAATATTATAATACGTGGACATTAAAACCCAGGCTTAAGGTAGGACCAAAATAGACGAGACTTAACGATAGCGATTGGAGGAACGTCTGCACTCGTTACGTCGATTTTGACATTTAACCCAAAATGTGACGCTATCAAACGCATCGATGGATTTCTTTTTACATAAATTCCGAGCTCATCCCCCACAGCGGCGATTAAATTGTAGCAAAATTCAAAGCATTTTAATTTTTATTTCTTTAAAAAACAACAATCGTGTCAACAAAGAAGAGGTTGTGACGAGTAGCAGACGTTTGCAGTTCGGTTCTTATGGAACCGATCGTCACGTCTAAATGTTTCGTTCAGTTTCGATCAAATACGTATGGCCATTTTGGCTATTAACATTGATTCACATATGCTTGAACTTACTCGTTACGTCTCGTCTATTTTGGTTAGCCCTTTAGGATTATAGGAAATAGTCATGTTGGCAAACCGAAACTTTGGATAGATCACATTTGATATAAAATTCTCCCGGTCGCTGCTACCTGATTAGTTAATTCTGATGTATTGTACTCGTACATTGCTATCTGAACATTCTTCTTGATTATTATTATTATTATTATTATTATTATTATATCTTACACCATAATTAATTATGAGTGCGAGGTGTTGGGGAAATGAGTACCAGCTACAGAGGCCTTCGATTCGAAGAGAAAAGGATATTATAGAAAGAAGCATTTTGGAGACCAAGCCCGTGGCAGGATTTGAACCTACGACCGTTGAGGTGTGAGTCTAGCAGGCTTACCACTAGACCACATAGAAAGAAGCATTTTGGAGCCCAGCTAAGGCAGGATTTGAACCTACTACCCTTGAGGTGTGAGTCTAGCAGGCTTACCACTAGATATTTCTAGTTAATATAAATAAACAAGGAACTATTGATATTTCTAGTTAATATAAATAAACATGGAATTTAATGGAAAATTTCCAAATATTTCTAGTTAATATAAATACACATAGAATTTATTGTAAAATTTCCGAATCATGATGTCTTTCAGGGATTTCCTTCCTCATTGTCCCATAAAATGAACAACTGAAATCAATGCAACATGCACCTGATTCATTGCTGTTAAGAATATTAATTTTTCTGAGTGTATGAGATGCAGAGTCACCACCCTAACCTAGCCTAACCAATCAATATGGCTGCAAGTGTGTATCTGAGTATGAAACCATTTGTGTGTGTGTGTATGGCGGAGAGTTTGGCTGCAGCCCATCTTTCGCTCCGCCTGTCTGCCAGTGTGTCTGCCCGCCTATCTATCAGCACATCTTAGGTAATATCGACTTTTTCCTTTTTTTTTAAATTATATGATTTTCATTAACAGCTGCTAAAATTCTCAAATTAGTTGAACACGTTTTTGTTTCAAACTATGCCCCTCTATTTTTTTTAAGTTTCTGTTTATTTCGTTTTGAATTTTTCGGTTTTCTAAAAAACATAAAAAAAAAATATTTCCAGTCGGCATCTTGCCAAGCGCAGGCCATAATTTCACAGATGTGCATGCGTGCTAAGTGGGTCAGGTTAATTATTAGCAGCGATGCAACTAAGCCGTGGAGGAAATGGAATTTATGTGTAGACACGAGTATACACGCCCAAAAAGACACATTTTCATGCTGAAGTGCTTAAAAAACTGATTATTTTATTGTAAATTGATTTGTATCGAGAAAGTGCCTTTAGAAAAGATTCAAGCAACTTTGGGCTGAAATACGCTACCCCCCTCTCACTTGTACGTACAGACATATGGTTATATATATAGATATATAAATAGCTGACATCATCTTTAAATTTGAAAATATCACTGAACAAAGCAATTGTTCTCCAGCAAAGTAAATATTTGAACTGAAAAATCAATCAGAAGTGCATCGGGCTGTGGATTGTCCAGCAAACAACCGCAGCCAGGGTCTGCATTTTTGGCCAACAGCGGACTATGACGAGTTGATAGGTACACAAACAATTTGCGCACATACGTGAGACACAAGAGATTTTACACAAATTCCCTTTGTTAATACACGTTATTGAATACAAAACACTTAAATTTGCTTCGGTGTAAACGCATTGACACAAACGCACGTCCTTGGCTGTATTGATTTTCCAAAGCTGGGAGATGCTGCACAAATCTTCAACGCTGTGCATTTCCCCACTTGAAACCCACATCGAACACACAAAATACACACTTCTTGTCCAATTTTAATTGAGAATTTTAATAGAAAATATTAATTGGTAATTTTAATTAACTTTTAATAACTTTATTAATTGTTTATGTTATTTTTGCAACCATTTTCTTTGTACGTCTCCAATTTATGTGAAATGTAGCAGCGCACGAACGTAGCGAAAACCCGAAACGAGCAAATTCAACTGGAAATTTACAAAGTTGGGTGCGTGCCACTTCACAACAATATTTGTCACCCCAACCAGGCAGTGCCACTTCCTCTGCTTTGCCTGCCCGAGCGCCAAGCACAGAAAATTTGCAGACACCGTAGTCGCTAAAATAAGGGTGACAATTACTGCGCAAGCTTGTTGAGTAATTGGGAAGCTCTTATTCAGGGTGGAATTACAGGTGATGACCAAACTTTGTCTCTATTCTTGTGATTTAATTTGTTATCCAGTTGTTGTTGTCATTGCTGTGCTCTCCGTCGTTTCATTGCTCCAATAAGGCACATATGTGGGTATTGCTTTTTACCAACTTTTGTTGTTTCTTTCTGCTTTTTTAACTCAGTCAGTTGCATTTTCTCTCAAAATATGAATCTCCCACCCTAAAGTCAGCACTAGTACTTACACTATCAAAACCACCCTTAAATGCTTCTTTCTGTAGGAACACAATGAGTTGCTGTATGCAGGAAATGTGACTAATTTGGTTCAATTTGTACTATTTGCAGTGAGCTGCCATGGAACCAGGGCTGCTTGATATATTTCTGTAACCAAACCGTATTCATTTCTTAAGGAGGAGAGGATTTTTGAATCCTCAAATAATAAAGTAATGGATACAACGGGGATCTTGAAGAAAAAAATCGACTGTTACACAAGTACTAAGCGGGACATACTGGGCTAATCTGGAAACGAGGAGTGCAGTTAAGAACCCCTGATACCTAAGAGAAGCAGATAGGAAAATCGACCAATTGGAGCCACGGAACGTATCCAGACGATGCGAGAGTTACTGTTCAAAGGCGAAAAATTGGCATCCGACATTTGAACCGGAATGCTGAAGATGAACCCTGTATTGTCATGCAATAGGGAACTTTACGACTGAATAGTTCAAATGCTGTGCTTCCCTAAGCAGACGACCACTTCGACAGTTGGGAATGGACTTTCATCAAATTTCAAAACCAGAACTTAAATCGAGAACTGCACAAAAATGTTTTCATTATAAGATGGATCTCCATATTCGTCCTGCATATTAGGAGCAGTATAGCCTCTTCAATCTAGTCTTTTGTTGAATCTCATCTTAAAGTAAAATGTCAGCCTAAAATGTTCAGTTGTGATCTTTATAAGACAATAAGCCACCCTCTGTGGTCTAGTGGTAAGCATGCTAGACTCACACCCCGAGAGTCGCAGGTTCAAATCCTGCCACGGGCTTGGTCTCCAAAATACTTCTTTCTATAAATACTTTTCTCTTCGAGTCGAAAGCCTCTGTAGCTAGTACTCATTCCCCCAACACCTTGCACTCATAATTAATTATCGTGTAAGATATAATAATCATAATCATAATAAGACAATAAATTTGGAGAAGTTTGGAAGTATTTTCTAATTCAATTTCTACAAAGATTTGGTCATCTCATCGTGATACTCATCGTCAATTTTATTTACAATTTAAACCCAGTCTTCGGATCTTACCTCCTTTTACAAAAAATGTAGGTGACATTATTTGTATATGAATCAGTCTACTTACTCTTCAAATGCAGTCTCCAAAACATGTAAAATTTCTGTTCAATGCCCATTGTGGCTATTAAAATAAGCAAATAGAAAATGAACCTGACTTTTACCCAGACAATTTTTTTATCTGTTCAATATCGACACCTAAAATTTCATGAAGTTTTATGAAAGTAGTGAAGACAGCAATGACTAAATAGGTATAAAATGCAGTTTTATTCGCTAACACCTGCCCCGCCTACTTTTAGGTTGGACAAATATAGTCCCAACTCTAATACGCACCAAGAGTAATTCATGAATACAGAAAAATACCGGACTTAAAAAGAGAGACGCATGCTTAAAATTGCCCTTTCGTCACTCTTGTGAGGCTCCATGGAAAACTTGTTTGTGCTGGAGTGAGTTCGTAAAAAATATGAGCATGCGCACGCAATTGCTTGCAAACTCAAGGAAGGGTGCATTCCAGAGTAGTGTCCGATATCACACACACACACACACACACACACACACACACACACACACACAGGTTGGCGAATCTCATTGCAACCGGTTTCAACGGCAAATTCTCGCCAGCTGGGGGAATATGCCGCATCGATTCCGAAATGCAACACAAAGACTTAACAGCACTTACGCAGTTTCTCTACTTCAAGAAATTGTTTAATTTAATAACACAAGAAAATAATAAAACAATGAACAAATTATGAAGGAAAATTAAAAAATTCCCAAATAGAAAATATAATTACAGCATCCCTGCCTACACTGCAAATATTTTGAATTCATTCAGCAAATCAAAAATCAGCTACGTCAATCAATAAGCACAACAACAATAGCAATGACAACAACGATGGCAGCAACAAACTGTATGCAAGCATAAAATGAAATTATGCAGAAAATCAGCAAACTGCAAATCCATACATACTAGTATTAAAAAATCAAATACAAATACAAAAAACAATAACAATAAAAATCACTGTCCCAATCACAATCACAGCAATTACAACATGATCAGCAAAATTCACAAGCCTCACTTACTCCAACTCTCTAATCGGACTTATTGGCAATGAGCAGGGAAGCAGTGGCGACAATCGCCTCCCCTCCAGCGCGGGATCCAACAGAGCAACAAGCTTCCAATCATATCAAAACAGACGTCATGTCTGCTTCGTTAGCGGACATTTTCAACAGCTTCCTATAAGCATTAACGCACGACTTACATCAAGCCAACGACAGCAACCAGCGACGGCGGACCAACAGCCAGAAACAGAAATGGCCAACCAGCCAAGCAACCAGGCAACCACGCCACCAAAACCAAACAACAAAACCAACCGATATGGCGAAATTACTTTCGCACAGTTATGATGATTTATAAGCAGCGTCCATTAGCTTAAGGAAGCCGAACTCTCAGCTAAGCTCAGCTGAGTCCACAAACTGATTTATTGAGACGATTTTAAAGACAAACGGCGACAAAAATTACGGCAATACGGACGAGTACGGACAGCAGCGGCCAACAACTTGGCATGCAGCGCTCAAAAGAAAACAACAAACCAATGTAAACATAATAAGCGCTTGAGAAGATGTTGACTGGTTGATAATACGTCATTGAGAAATCGTTTAATAAAACAATTACGTAATTGGGCGGTAATTTATGGCGGCCTGGTACGTATTCATGTACCATAATGAAGAAATTGAGATACAAACAATTAGAAAAGATTTCGCATAGCGGCCCCTAGATCAGTTGAGTTTGCGATTTCATAATTGAAATTATTGGGATTTTACAAGTATAATTATAATTGTTACTTAATAGAGAGTAGCATAGAGAGGGGCATTTCAAATTGCAAAGCGTATATCATTCCAGGGATTTCTCACACCCTCATCAGTTATTTCAATAAATCAAGATGATTTTAAAGGAGCTAAAGGTTGGTTCAGTTGATCAAAGTAAGTAGAGACCACAACTGTCACAGGATACCTAACTACTGAAGTAGAGGTTCCAAACACCTGTCAACCACGAATTTGATCGTTGATGAGGATATGCAACGCAGAGGATAAAGCCACAGAAAGCATATGACTACGGTATCATTGGAGCGAATGCATCTTCATAAGTAACTCTGACGTACAACCGTAATGTCAAAACTCATCACCGATATTTATGTCTTTCGTAATAAGTTCACTGTCATCGGTGTGACTAGGCCAATAATTATTTCCTTTTCTCCCCAAAATTCATAATACAATAGCTTCGAACGTTTGACAATAACCCAAATGCAAGGATAATAAGGAAAAAGTCGGAAATGTTGCCACTGCGACTGCTTCTCTACAACATCGAAATATGGGTTATTACGACCCAGTATACCCCAATTCCCGACAGATATCAGTAGCAAATTAAATCAATTCACGATAAAAGAGTTGCATAGACCAGAATCTTTGATATGTATCCGCGGAAGTATGTGGCTAAGCTGTAGATTGGAATAGTCTAAGCAGCAGAAAAAGAAGAACCCCATTGACCAATTGGAAACAAGAACTTCGGAAGGATGTTTAAGAATCTGGATAACCTAATACAGGAAATACAAGTCACCGCAACGCAAAGTCAACATCACTTGGATATATTCCATGCCCTCCCAACTAGTCGGATCACTTACAGAATACAGTATTTCAGGTAGTCCTAAATCGTACGGTTTAACAAATTGAGAATAAACAACATGAATATCATTCTGAAATATTGCAAGGATTTAACGAACTTGAGTTGATGGCATACCGAAGAGTTTTCCAATTGTTATGCTGGTAGTTTTCATGGAAAAGCCTATCGGCAGACAAGCAGGCACATCGATGCGCTGTTGGCCATTTTTTGATTAATATCAGCTACGAAATTTATTGGATTTAATTGAACTTTGCTCGTGGTGCGCATGCGCAGTGTTTATACGAGCGTCTCCTTGTCTCCTAAACATGCGCGCACAGACGGTTTTATTGTCTGCCCGGCGGACTGCTTTCTGTTTTGGCAAATAGCAATGCAGTTAAGTCAGTTCAGTCAGTTCAGGCAGGTAAGCAGCGTCGTGTCTGAGACACTCTGAATGTAGTGTGCGGCTTGATATATGAGTTTGTGCGCACGCGCGTTTACGTTCACTTGCAGCACCAACATAAATTATCAGGAAACTCTTTTTAAAAGCGCTGCAATATAACCACAACAATAACAACAGAAAACCACCAGCATCACTACGACTACAACAACTACCGCTGGTGCAAAAACGACCGCAACAGTAATAATTCATTCTCAGCCGCACTATCAACCGCAAGGGGGCGCTCTTGTCTAATGTCAAGCAATCAATTAAGTAAAAGTGAATTTCAAACATGCCTCAAACGCCCACCCACCACAACGCCACCAATGAACGCCCCCATCACCTGCAACATTCGCTCGCCGGATCGACGTCGTGCGGCTCGTTCAGTGCACTCGTGCGATTTGCAGCGAGTTATCGCTGTCGGTGGATCGACCGATCGATCGAGCGATCGCACAAACAGATGGACCTAGACCATCAAATTCACTTTCATTGCCTGCCTTCTGGGACGGCAGCAGCCGCCGCCACCGACTACCCTCTGCGTTCAGATCTGTGCCTCCTGCACTTCTTATTGGCAGTTAATTATTCAAAGCAAACCGCTGCTAGCTGCAAATGATCATGCAAATGATCTGCTGCCACAAAAATACATTTAATTTAAATTTTTTCTTTTTGTCTTTTCTTTTTCAAATTTAATACCGCATCGCAGTAATGGCCGGCCTAGGATTGTGAATGGAATTTTGTCGTTTCGCCCGTTTCGGTTTTAGTGTCGTTAGAAAAAGAAAGTTGTCAGTTGGAAACGAATCAATGATCTTGCAGACAATGGTGGAGCGGCTCTAAATACTATTTTACGAGTATATGGGGGGAATGTTACCTGGGGGGTAAGGCCACTCCAGCGGCCACTGTGGGATAAAGCTGGCGCTGCAACTATATATTTATACGACTATGCAAGTGTGTGCATGCTTCTGTGTGTGTGAATATGTTCAGCTTTGTCATAAAAGGAAAAACCAAGTAAGATTTAGACAAGTAAACTTGATAAGTAAGTGTGGCAATAAATTTCCAAACTAAGGAAAAGCCTCGCCACTTCCAACGTACTCCATCTGTCATGACTGTATTCATAGAATATAGAAAGAACCATTTCCTGCGACATTGTCACAACTCTGCAAGTGTAGAATATTTCAACAATCACTTCAATGTTGACCACTTGCCTTCAGTTGAATGCAGAATCAAGTTGACTTGAAGTAATGTCTTGCGCCTTCTTGGGGAAGTCCGTTTAAAGATTTCATATACAAGAAACTAAAAGATAATCTAATCAATTCAGTGGCTTCAGCTGACTTCAGGTAGTTGCCATTAGTTCCAACACTTGCTTAATTAGCTCGACAATGAAATCAAAATCACTACAATTGGCTTACATCAAATAAAGACTCATTTATATGGCAATAAAGCATATAAATGCCTCTCGGTTTTGGGGATTTTGGTTTAGAGCAATGTAAAAAGAGTTTCTTAAATTGGAAGTCATAAAAGCCTCCTCACTGCGTGAACGTCTATCACACTTGCTTCTTTTAATTTGGTTAGATCAACTGTGTTTTAAGGTCATAAGTTAGGCAGACGACCCATCGACCGTTGTTAGTGGAAAGTTTACTCGTAGTTTTCTCCAATATTTCTAAATTAGTGTCTCACAGAAATATTCTCTATAAACTCGAGCCAAACTCTCGTTACTCGCTTTACTAAAATCTATAAAATGGACTTTGATCTTATTGCTGTGAAAGGTCCGGTAATTGATTACTACCAGGAAGTAAAGTCCAAAGATGCTGCAAACTGACACAAGACTAATTTAGAATACTCACATAAAAATAGTCATACGAAACCATTAAAGCTTTCTGCGCCTGTAAGAAACTGTTTAATCTAGAAGAAAATCCTGGTATCAAGATGATTTTCTGACTCTACAATCAGTACTTAAACTAATTGTAGCCTACGCTAATGTGTGGTGCCATCAGGTAATGCTGGTCTCAGGTATCAAGAAACTCAACAAACTACAGGACTCATTCTCTATTAAAGAACCGAGCCCTGCTATTGAGGCACTGATCGAATAAAGTTGCTATTGTCATATAAAATTCCACGATTCACTGATGCTAGAGCCGAAAAGCATACACTAAACCAAATTTTGTGTCCATTCTACATACATGAACATATGATATACATATATCTAAAGATCTCTCCACCCTGGAAAGATTCAAAAATGTACCTGGAATTTGTATTCCTAATAGGGCAGAAATTCTCTTTGATTTGACAACAATTATGGTCCGTTGTCTAGGTTGGTAACATGTGCGCTGGTGCGAACTACATAAACTACTTCCATTAAAATGACATTTAAAAAGTGCTCCACAATATTTTATCACACTTCATGACATAACATGGAAATTTCCGTCGAACCTTCAACCACGTTGCATGCCACTGTTGACCACTGCTGCCGCCAGCCACCGGCGCATTTATGCACATGAGCACTTCGCAGTTCGTTCGCAGTTTTACTAGTGCCTTGCCACTTAGCTTGGCGCTGTGGCGCTCCATTCGGCGCTTGTTTGTGCGCATTTCGCATCGAAATGTCAGGCACGACTTGGCTGTACTCGAACGGATGCAGTAACCAGTAAACTGCCACAGCAGCAGAGCAGTGCGGTGCAACGGTTTGCTTTGGTTTGGTTCGGTTTCGATTTCGATTTCAATTTCAATTGCATTTCAAAGTGTGGGAACGATTTTTACAAATGCCTCGGCAAATATGCAGCTAACAAGTGAAACCGTTCAATAAAAGCTTAAAAATACAAATACAAATATTTATGTAGTAAGTGCAAAAGTGGAGCGCACCAAAAAGGCGCACAACTCCAACAGCCGCAGTCGGAGCAACAGCACCAATGAAACTCCAACAGGTTGCCCAATGTGCGCGATGCAACTAGATCGTCTGCAATAGATCAAGCAACGGCGTCGGCGGCGGCGGTGGTGGAACTAGTGTTGTTGTTGATGTTTCTGCAGTCGATGGCTATGGTGATGCTGCTCGTGGTGGTGCTGATGCTGCTGGTGGTGGTGGTAATAACATTTGATTTATGCATTTTCTACCGCTTTCAAACGAAAGGACTCCAGCGTGTGGTAAACGCAAGTAAACGAATGTGGCAAGCGAGTAAAAATGTTAGAAGTGAAATCAGCGTAGACTTTGTCGGCAGTGGAATTTCAAATGTTATAAAATGTGAGGAATTCAAAGGCAGACTAAGCCACTGTCTGGTCGCCAATGTCGCACACATCCTATATGAATGTGAGTCTCCTCGGTCTCTTGAAGAGGTCTCATATAAGCAATATAATCGTACCCTCTTGTCCATCCATCAAAATGCTATTTAGCTGTGCTGGAGCTTCCACTCCGAAGGATCATTTGCCTTTGTGGAGGTAATACCGATTATTTTCTCAGAGGTCTCATTTTCAATGCAAACACAATTTTTAGGCTACATTCTATGCTTCATAAATTGTCTGAATTCACAGCCTTAACAACAAAAACACTATTTCCGTATACAAAATATCACGGCCGCTTCATGTGGCTTTTGCTTAGGTCAGGGTGCCGGTTGGGGGTTTGTCATAGTCTACAGAAAGGTATTCCTTTGGCAAAGAGTCTGTAAAAATTGGAGCACATACCAACAGAGTTCTGACGTATATTTGAAGATTGATTATGTAAACACGGCTAACAATAGTCTTCCGCTATCTGCTTTTCTTTCTCGTAAATGGAAGATCTATTCGAAATAATTGCGACAGTTTCAATAGTAATGTTCTGACGAGTCCAGAACTATTTGTTATTATTGCGAAGGCGGCAAAGAAATATTTTTGTTAGTCAGAAACTTTCAACAGATACCCAGCGGGAGTTCGTTATAATAGCGTTATGTTACGTCGTATTCCAATACTATTAGAAATCGCAAGAAGCGGTTATGGTCCAATAAAGGTTTCAAACACTTATAAATGGTCACAGCAATTATGTAGGGGGTAACAGGCTCCGTACCATTCTAATTAATATTAACACAATGATGACATTGCACCATTTGTCCATTCTTATTGTATTTAGGTAAAACTCGATTGTTCGGAGAATATCCTTCATTTTCCTATACTTTTCTTCTTTTTCTGCCTTTTGAGATGCAAAGTGTCTTTCACAGCTAGTTGCGCTCTTTCGGGGGCATTCTGATGGTCAACCCTTCGCGCACGATCAAGAAATCACATGATTTTTATTTTAGTTCTATGTTCGAATAAAATTATGCAACTCTTTATACCCGGTTACTTACTAAGTTCATCGCAGATATTGTTAACAGGTTGTCAATATATGGTCTCAGAATGCTTCTTTCTAAATATTTTTTCACTTCACGGCGCAGTCCTCTTAAAACTCACTTCACCCAAACTCTTGCAGATATAATTAATTATGATAAGTTCTGATTAATTATGATATTCTGATATAATGAAGTCTTCCTCTATTCACAAACCATAACTAATCGGACTTTCCAGCACAGTTCCAAGACTTTAAGTCTTATACGTGAACCACTTCCTAAGAGTTATTGGTGTATGAGTATCAAAAGAAACGATTTAACGATTTGAGGCTAGTGAAGCGAATATGGGTAATAATAATGCATTAGGTGGCATAATCAAGTGATCTTCAAGTCTTCTAATCGAATTTTATAAACACCTGAGTATATTCCTATGGCTTTTAACTCCAAGTGTCGAATTATTATAATCATATTGTTCGAAAACGATTACTGGAATTGAATATAAGTTATAATCTTCATCAGGCTTTGACCATTGCCTTTAAATTCGAATTATTCTTATGAAGAATTTATTGCAATTTATCCACTTCATTCATTTCATTCATTATTTGTAAGGAACTTAAAACTTGCATAAGAAAAAGTCAATCTTTTCCCCTCTGTTGGATCAGGAAAAACCAAAAAAAAAAATATATATATATATATACGAGTATATAGATATATGTATATAAATATGTATATCACAATGGTCCTCTGCATAGCCCCACTTATGTGTGACCTGGAAAGCCATTTAATATTATATATATTTGTGGGCACGTTATTCGTGATACTATCTCCGCACATGCGCGTCTCCGTACCAATTTTCTCACCATGGCGCCTGATCATTGAATTTTTAAAGCGCCCAACTGCCAAGTCTCGCCGCAGCCACACACACTTTCGGGCACATGTCAGAGCCAAATTAATTAGGTAGCAAATTAAAAGTTCGGGCGGACTGTATGCGCCGCCAACACGTCAGCTTCAGCTTTAATTTCTCACTTTGGCTGTTTCGGGCGGTAGTCGGCATACCCTCAAGTGGTAATAATATGAGGCAATGAGGCAAGTTAAATTGCAATCGATCGCCATTTGATCTCATAATGTGGCCACACAGGCACGTGGTTTTACACGATACGAGTGCGGAGCTTAGGTTATGCTTCTGGCTATTAACAAATTAATGGACCACTTTTGTGAGCATGCGATCCAAGAGCAACAGGAAGGCTTGCTGACCTTATAATGCAATACGATGAGATATGTATATTCAGCCATGAATATCTCGGGAAATTGGGGAAATTGGGGAAATAATAAAAGAGGGCTGAGCATTGAACACACGAACATTTGAATGAGATTAGGTAGCTTGATAGATTAATAGGCAACTGTGAGTTTGCCAATAACCACATATATATATAGTTACATTATGCTGTTACGGGTAAAGGCCACATATAAAAACATCGAATCCTAACCAGACTATCGTCGTAGTATGTATGTATTATTTTCATTCTTCATTTTCGCTACGTATCCTAAACATAATACTGGACTATACTCAATAATTGCTGACTATTTGTTGAGCCTATAATCCGTAGTCACGAAGCCGATCTGAGTGATCCCAATTTCAACAACATCATCTGGGAGATAGAGCAACTGTTTCTGGTGTAACGTTTATTCTAACTACATTTGGATCACGAGAGCGTAGATATAATAATAATAGATTACTCGTAATTCAACAGTTCTCTATAAATTAGAGACAAATTGTTTATATATCAATAAAACTGAATTGATGAAATGACTTGTGTAAATAGACCTGTATATTATCCGTTTGATTTATATTATATAAAAATTTACAAAATAATTTAAAGAGCATGCGCGAAAGCAATTAGAAATATTTTTAGAAATTAGACCGAACAAGAAAGCTATAAAAAGTGAATAAACTAAATCTTCATGCTCCAAGAAACGTGACTGGAAGTTTAAGTGCCAAAACTTTGAAATGAGAAAAACATTTCCAGCAAAATATGCATGCACGTACGTTTCGAGCGCACCTCAACTTGGCAATGGCATTACCCGGGCAGGCCACAATCTACGTGTGCCTACTTCCTTACCATTCTGCACTTTCCCAAAGCCAGCTAAAATCGACCAAAAATGCAAACACACCCACCTAGCTGCCAATCCTACAAATCGTTACGAACTAAATATTAAGCTAATTTGTGAATACATCATAAAAGAGCGCCCCGGTTATGGCAAATGTAGCATAACATTGGCGAGAGCAGTAACTAAAGCGTGATCTCACAAAATGCAAAAGGAGATCTTCACTAAATTATTGTAAGGCCCCAGCAAATTGTACTTAAAACAACAACGAGCACCATGACCAGCGATAGTGAGTAGCAAAATGAATGCTACTTGAATGTGGTGCAGCGATGCTCATGAAAAGGAGCCTCCAACTTCAACCACAATATCGGCTCATCGATGGACCACTACTCAGCGATTGGAGAAAGTATAAGCGAAGTACAGCGGAGTCCAACGCCTTTTGCACTACTTTGTGTCAATTGTTGTTGGGCTGCTGATGTTAATACAAGCCAAACCAATAGGAAAAAAATTTAATAAATGAACTGGTCACGTCTGTCTGGAGCAATCCAAAACAAACAATTCATTATTATGCGGCGCGGACACATGGAATGATAATAACTGAATTTTGACTAAATTGTATTAAATGGCGCGAAACTAAGCGGTCGGATGCATGGTCCGCACCTGTTGGCTGGCTGTGGCCGAGGAAAGAGATGCCACAGTAACAACGGTGGCACGATCCTTGCTCCAGACAGACGAGCCGACGCGGAGTGGCAGCAACCATATACAAAAAATTCAAAAGATGCACAATTCTATTGCGAAACAACAATAACAAAAATAATAATAATAACAACAACAACAGAAACCACATAAACAACGTAAACAACAAATCACGCAAAGGAAAGTAAAAGTTGAAGCCTTTTCCTACAGCTATATCCACCATGTCTATAAGCAATTGGCGGCGGGAAAAGTGAAAATGAAAATTGGGAAACTATTGCAAAGTAAGCGAAGGAATGAGCGCCCATGATGGAAATGCGATTAGCAAATATGTGTTTGTTTGTGTGTGTGTTGGTGGTATATGCAAATAGGTACTCCAAAAAGTAAAAATTCACACATCCAATTCAGCGATTTTGGTAGACTTTGCTTTGGAAACGTGTCTCTGCCCAGTCAGCCAGACAGTATGCACGCAAACAAGCGTGTGTAGGTAGTTGAAAATAGCAAAAGACCACAAACTTAAGCGGCACATTAAAACACTATAATTAACACAAAACTCCTCCTCAGTGCAACAAAATATCATAACTTGTGCAACACAAACGTTTGGGTGAATGATGATTAACTGCAACATGCTGTGAATTAATTGCCACACGTTGTCTCTAATCAACAAAGCCAGTCCAAAGAGTAGCCATATACACGCAATAAATTTTCCCATAGCACCCAACCAAGCACCCAGCCAAGCACCACAAACCGCCAACCCACATTAACATCGTCAACATCAGTCAACCTAATCACATCGCGATGTGCCACAAGTGCCAAATTTACATAAGCTTAAGTGGAGCGGCGCTTCTGTCGCTCGTAAGCTCTCTCTCCCTACATTGATGAGAAAATGTGTCGTTCTTCTTGGCAATTTTTTTGTTGTTGTTATTGTTGTTGACGTTTGCTTCTCCCGTCCGTCAAATTTGGCGGTGCTGGCGCCAGTGACAATCATTGGAATTAATTTAAGCAAGTGACAATTAAAACGATGCCATTTTAATAAATGGACCAATTACAAATTCTGTTTTAGGCTGTGTTTGACAACAAAAGGCAATGTATTCCTATCATTAATAGTTTAAAAATTTTGTCAGGCTTTATAATATATTGTCAGGTTTACAAATATATTTATTATACTTTATTACGTTATAATACAATTTAATTTAGATTTAGTTTCATAATGATATGAAGTTATGATATGATATAAAGTTATGATGACATTATAATAAATATAAGTGAAGAAATTAGATTAAACTATATTACATATATAAAAGGAGATATACACTACGACCGACAAGTTCTATTGTGATGCCACTGTTTACTTAAAACGGTGATGATAGCCTCATCAATAGATCTTCTGGCAGGTTTATTTCAGACTGCAGCTTATGTACTGTGGACGGATTCAGTTGAGAATTTTGCTTATACTCTCCAAAACACCTATAGTTGGAGGAAGTACTCGTATAATATGCTGGTACACATTCCTATACATTCCTATAAGTTAACCCACTTAATTGTAATGTAACATACGCGTTTGCTCTGGTAGTAGTTAAATATATAAAATTAAAAGCAGTATAAACTATATAAACAAACTATTAAATGCGTTATACTGTTACGGTGATATAAATTACAATATTAATACATACTATTATAAGTGATGTCATGTAAGACCGTACAAATATATAAAGTTAAAAATGACTATAGTGTTCTTTGAAGCTTCTTATATTATTTCTATACTGGACTAACCTTTCTGCTTTAACTATAACTATATAATTTGTCATTAACGATACTTGATACGATAAGAAAGTGCTAATGAATTAACGAGTAAACAAGGTTCTTTTACGATTTCATTTTCGTTTACGAAGCCTATTTTCTTGTCCGAAGATTTCAAACTTGAGGGCTAACCAAAATAGACGAGACGAAACGTGACGAGCAAAGGTAGGACCAAAATAGACGAGACGAGACGTAACGAGTTAAGGGCCGACCAAAATAGACGAGACGAGACGTAACGAGCAAGTTCGAGCATATGTGAATCAATGTAAATAGCCAAAATGGCCATACGTATTTGATCGAAACTGAACGAAACATTTAGACGTGACGATCGGTTCCGTAAGAACCGAACTGCAAACGTCTGCTACTCATCACAACAACTACTTTGTTGACACGATTGCTATTTTGTTTAAAAATTAAAATTAAAATGACGGAATTTTGCTACAATTTAATTAAGTTAAATGTCAAAATCGACATAACGAGTGCAGACGTTCCTCCAATCGCTATCGTTACGTCTCGTCTATTTTGGTCCTACCTTTACTTTTGAACCTCATTGTAAATCAAACTGAAACGTTATATATACATATATATATATATATATATATATATATATATATATATATATATATATATATATATATATAAATATATATATATATATATATATATATATATATATATATATAAATAAATATATATATATATGTATATATATATATATATATATATATATATATATATATATATATATATATATATAAATCCGACAATATGGCTCCTCTTCTGGGTATATACGAGGAATATCTGAAATATTCGACTAGCGCAGCTGACCTTTCACATTTTCCCGCGAATACTTTTGGGTAGCTATCTTAAGCAATTCTCATACATACATACAACTTGCATATATGAATGGATGGGTATGGGTGTGTGTGTGTGTGTAAATACAATGTATGCCTTACAATGCTGGCTGCTTTGGTAATACACAAATTTGCATTTCTGGTTTGTCTCTCACCGCCTCTTGCAGATCATTATTACTGTTATTTATGTGTTATGATAGTGTTGCTACGAAGCTGCCAATTATGTCGTTAGATCTGCTTGTCATTTACACCCCAGAGCTAGCCTTACAAATTAAGAATGACTATGGCTAATACCAAGTTTAACGGATGTTGCCAACGCGAACACAATGGATCAAACAAGAGCTGTGGAAAGATACCTGTAAAATTACACGCTGTGTGACTTTTTTTATATAAATCTTGCGAAGGCGTAGAGCGCAGAAAAGAGTTTGCCACCCATTGAGATATTTAGCTGTGTCCCTTTAATAGTAAAATGCAAAACAAAGATCAATCAGGATCGCACTATTTTCTCTGCCAACCCAAATTCTATGATTCCTCTTTTTTGTTTATATGAAAATATCAAGGACATTCGAGACAAGGACATGGAGATAATATGTGATGAATTGGATCTGTTCACATATGATAAAGCTGTAATAATTTTAGAGGTGCAATTATGAAGTTTGCAATCTACAAGCACCCAGTGCGGAAAAGGATCTTAGATCACTCAAAATTTCTCGAGAAGTTGTTAAAACATATCTGAGGAACTAAGTGCCGTAAAGGAGCGAAAATTGATGCGGGAGAATTGATTATTAGTACATGGAGAACTAGCTGTGGCAGATCTCTTCCAATGCTTGATGCTTCTTTTACTGATAATATCACCATACAATTTTGTTTGTGAATTTATGGGTCAGAGTGTGATGCTTATTTATATATAAGTCCTCCACGCATTCAATCCGTCGGCATAATTAGATGAAATACCAGAAAATAAAATTGAATATTACAAATTGCATTACGCTAAGTCAATTAAGTTGTATAAATTTAAGTACTTTTCGGTATGTTGCATGTGGCAAATACAAGTGTGATCACAAAGCCATAAGAGCCATTCTTGCAGCTTTCATTGGTGTGGAAGATGCATTTCACTTGTGTGATGGTCGTGTTCGTTTAGTAACTCAGTTGGCAAAGTGAATCACGCAATGAGCTGTTGTTGTTGTTGTTGTTATTATTATTATTATTATTATTATTATTATTGTTATTATCGTTGTTGGAGTTGTTCGTTGCCATTGCATTGGCAATGAAAATTCAATTTTGCTTTCGTGTGCAGCACATGTTTTGCAGCCAACATAAACCAACCGACCACAAAATTGTTTCGCGTTTTGACCCAATTTCGCTGATATTCGTACTACGGAAATATGTTGATGTTTTACATATTTTTGCATACCTTTTACAAAAATTAACGGCCATGTTGTCGAACAGCAGAAAGCAAAGCAACAAAACAATTTTATGTACAATTATTTTCGCTATTTTCGCATAGAAGTACGGCTATCAATATGGAAAATTTGCCTGCCTGTGCTGGGCTCTTAAATGAGTTTTTCAGATTCAAATAAATCGCATTTAACTATTATTATCGGCATCGATCAACAGAGCATGTGTCGATTGAGTTGGCACTTTGCATTGGCGGCATATATGAATCGCCTTTACGTAGAAGCATAAAACCAGTTGGCATGTTAGCCAGACTAGCCCAGCTCATTGCTGGCGTATGGCAACTACAACGGCAACATGCGTGTCGGGCGCCCGCGGCTGCTTTCTTCGGTTGCGGGCAATGTGGCAAAACATGCCGCAGTGGCAACCCAAAATATTACTACAAACCACTTCAGTGATTGTTCCTTTCTATTTCGCGGTTACAGGAGACGCAAAGTGCATTGACTTTGTGGAATATTCAGCGGATTTGCTGTTTCACTAGGACTGTGGACAGTGTTTGAGCCAGCAAAAATTATCTGACCACGAGTACCCACATAGATCGCAATCCATAAGGCCACTGTACAAAGAAGGTGTCGAAATGGAAATTTATATACAACTACTGGCAGAGACAACCTATCAGCTGGTACTATAACCCAATTGTCCTTAGAGCAAATTTTTCCAAAATAAGTATAAATTAGTGTCAATATATCGTGACCATCACAGAAACTTTGATCAGTTTAGATGAGGTTTCACCAATGGCAAACCATTTGTCCGATTCTCTTCAGAGAGCAATTTAGGCTATATATATATGTTTATATATTTTGTTATTTCCGGAATTATCTGGAACCTAAAGCATACACATATGTATGTATATAAGAAATAGTTGAATTACTGGACCTTCTTCATGTAACTATAGGGAGCGATAAATTTTATCTCTATGCTGTCAAAAAGTTATAATAGCTTGCCACACATACCAATACAACGCGCTGCAACGGTTCGACCAGGACTGTGGAGTCGGGGTTGGAGTCGTAGTCGTAAAGTCCCTGATGTTTGTGTGAAGTTGAAAGATTTTTAATGACTCCGACTAAAGAAAATTATATAGTTATAAAATATGTAGTCTGAAAATGAACCTGATAAATCGCCTTTGTATACTCGGATTTGTGTACCTGCGTACATAATTATTTAGTTGGTTAAGATGCTTACACGAATTAAATAAATTGAATTTTCATTAATCTAAGCATATTAGATATGCTCAGATATATTAAAGGTCTTTAAGTTCCAGTCGGAGTTGGAGACCGAATCGTGTTATGAACATTTTATTGGTTAGAGTCAAAGTTGGAATTGGAGACATTATTTGATGACTCCACAACCCTGGTTTTGCTATATGAGTGTGTTTTTTTCCCAATAAACTACTGAGTGAGAGCGGATAATGATGCTGCATCACCTCTTAGTCATTCCACAACGGTGTAAACGTAGCATAAGTTCCTTTCTTACTCGTATCGAGAGAACACCATCTATATTAATAAAGATCCGTCTACATTATAGAAAAACACGGATAACTCATCATTGACAGAAACTCAACCTTTAGACCAAAGAAGAGGAAACTAAAGAGTAGTTCGTGTGAGGGCGCTTTGGGATAAAAAACCAAACTATTGCAATTCCTATTTCAAATTGGAGTTCAATTGATTATACTGGTATCAGAGCACACTTGAAAATGTGCTTTAACTTTGTTCCTAGTCCTGATTTCCCCGTCGGAAATGGATTGAAATGTACTAAAGAACTCCTACGTGTACTATCAACGTCTACAGTATAGTAGAAGCACGTATTTACATAAATTTTTGGAGACGTAAACACAATTTCCTGGTAGTATGGTTTAAGTTTGATTTGGATTGTGATATTTACACCGAAGAAATAGCGAATGTCATAGTCCAATTACAAATTTGAAAGCAAAATTATGACCGTGAAAAAGTTATATATCGCAACACCAGCAAATTTTCCAGTATTAATTGTGAAGAGAAAATCCAAAACACAATAAATAATATACATAAATAACTTAAAATAAATGACAGTTCACAATGAAACCAGAATAAAAAAAATGTTATTGATAAACCCACCTCTATATGAAATTCACCTCGATGGTAAGTGATAGCAGAGGTGTATTAAATTTTAAAAAAAAAATCTGATTAACACAAATCCCAAATTGCAATTGTTTACATTTTTGTTTTGTTTTGATTATTCTTTCTAAACATTACCTTTTGACAGCGTACCAATGACAATTACAACACCTCATGTGTTCACATTTCCAAAAACGTCACCTATATTGCTACCTCTTGAAGTGTGACTTGTGTGGCCTGCAATTTATACATGCGTATACCGGTAATACTTAAAATATAATCATTGCTTAATTCATGTAAAATGTATGCAGGTACAGAGGTCTCCCATTTAATTGTGAATTATATTTTCATTCCCAACTTCTACAACAAAAATTTCAATTAATTTATTAAACTGGTATATCATTTGTTTCTATAAATGATCAATGCACTTATACGTTTGTACGTATGAATGTGTATTATGTGTACTTCCCTTATTTAATAAGTGAAACCAGTTTTAAGTCATTTAAGGCAAATTCTTATAATAAACAAATAAAACTGAAATTACTCAACCGCATTTCTCAAATAAGTCAAAGCAAGTATTTTATTAATTTGCCATGATGCAATGCAATGCAAAACTAGTTTTATTAAAAAAAATATATATGAATCAATTCAATTAATACGTTAATTCTTACCTGATTTTGTCCATTGATCAAAATTTTGCTGCTGAAATAAAATGCTCCAATCGAATGACAACTCATTGTAGGAAGCCATAGCGATTCACGTTTCGTTGTTATCCTGTAAAAACCGCACTACTTTGAATTCTTTGTTTGTTTTTGATTTTACGTCAAATTATACTATTCAAAAGTGGCAGGCACAAAATTCTTGTTGTTTGTCACGTTTAGCTAGGGAATACTGTGGGGCCCATGTAGACGCATGGGCGCACGTTCCCACATGAACACAACATAAGACACAAATAGCATTTATGTATGTATTAATTTAAAAAAATATATTGCAATTGCAATTTTAAAAAAATTTTATTGAAAATTTGCATTACAGCCACTTTAATTATTGACCCTCCTCCACAACTTTTATGAGCCAGCCTTGATGCTACACTCAAACCGTGCTTGAACTAAACACATTTGTAAATAGATTATTAAATTTAGTTCTAGTATTTAAATTATTATGATATTACGCCAGCAAATATTTGAAGCAAACAATAAATGGCATTTATTTAATTATTGTTCTTCAAGATAACGGTTTATGTTGTCCTTGTTGCTCTTTTCTCTCCAATTGGAACTCTAACAAAATCACTAGTTTTGATGACACGTGGAAAAAAATGTTTTATGAAAAAACAATATTTAATAAGAATTATGTATACCATTGAGCAATATAATTTTAATGTTCGAATCCCCCAAAACTTGACATTTTCAATAGCGCTCACACTCTATATTATGCATACGTGCTTCTATTCCTATGTTAAACGTTTAATCAACCACTCCTCCCCCGGCTAAAATCGTTGACCGATTTGATTCTCAATCAGTCAAATCCGATTCAAAGCACGTTTGAAACTGAGCTTTCGTTAAGAATATGATCAGATCAATTAAAAATGCTAATTTAAGCTCTGAAAAGCTTTCAGCAGTTATAATTGGTCATTGAATATGATTTTAACAAATATAAATAATTCAAAGCAGTGCTGCATTACAAAAGCATTTTGGAACTTCACGGCGTACTTAAGACAATTTTCTATTCTTTTAAGGTGAATGCAAGAACAAATTGTTTAATTGATTTGCCCTGGTAAACTGTCAAAATTATATTTGTAACTTAATACGATCAAAACAAATATGCAAACAAGTGAGATTTGTGTTTAATGAGAATCACAAAAAATCAGCTGCCTGATTGTACTTTGGTAATGGTGTTCACCTTGCATCAAATTCAGCTTTTTCGCAACTAGTTTTTATTATCATTTATTCGAATTGTCCCTGTTCAAATACTTAACGACTTCTTAAGTAGTCACAGAAACGCCAAACTATATGTAATTATAGGATGCATGAAATTATATTTTGTTGCCAACAAATGGAAAACACATACAGCTGAAATTAGACAGAACTTAAATGAAGTGACATTTCACAAGCAAAAATAAGTTGAAAAAATATATCGTTTATGTATCCCAAGTGTAATTACAAAGTGTATGCATCCGACAAATGTTCCCAAGTGCTATGTCAAAACAAAATAAAAGCGCAACAAACTGCTAATTGAAATATATAGAAATTTTTCCTTTAAAGTTCACAAGAAAGCCAACCAAAGTCAAAAAGAATTGTTGTTGCATCTTCTTCCAAAATAAATTCACCTGCAATCATAGTGTAACTATAAAGCGTATACATGAGCAAAATTTCGGAATTTGTTAATTGGAAAAAGTGCAATTGGCAGCAGCTTACAATACATATAATTTAAAGGGAATGACAGTTCAGAAGACTCTGTATTTACACCATGCATACCTTGGATGCATACACCTCTAATATAAATTTACATAACGCTAAATGGAATTATTTAGAGAGAATTATAAAGGCGCTATTGATATTATTAATACTTTAAAACCAAGTTACGTAAAAGCTAATGTAAAATCAAATCATTACTTTCCTTTAAAAATATACAATTACATGCTAATTTGTATTTACATATATATATATATATATATATATATATATATATATATATATATATATATATATATTGAAACATTATACGAATTATACTTTTTAATGTTTTAAGCGCAACAGATTCAATATCACTGTAATTTGACTACTGCAAGTGCGATAGTGTCGAACGCAACGTGGCGTAGACTTATATGCTGTGTGCGCACGATACGTATGATATTTACCCGTCAAGAATGATAGAGTTGTTTCTATTATTTTTTCTTACCCGTGAGCAGATTTATACCAGAGACCAAAGAGGCGCGACACAAAACGTCTCTCGTTTTGCGCACATTTACACATGCGCAAAACTGTAGTAGTGTGGTTAAGTTTCTTCAGAAACCATCATAAGCAAACCTATTCAGATTGCCAACTAATGATAAACAAAGACATTTTTATTAAACGTCAGAAAATTTTACGCTTAAGAATCGCTTCTTGTGTTCTCTGTTTATACTAAACTTTGGTTCCTCTGTGGACCAAGGTGAATTCACTTACATGGTGGCTGTAAGAACAAATTTTTTTGAACCAACTTTCCCTCAGTAGCTGTCAAATTTGAAATTATAGAAAAACGCGATCAAAACAAATATGCAAACAATTGCAAATAGAGTTTTGATTCGAGTGAATAAGAGTTTTTTAATTGTTATTTTTGTAAAGTTGGAACATTATGAAGAAATTAGGAGACTATTTAACTATTAAATATATTTTATATAAATTGTGTGCCACTTTCAGCAGCTCTTATGTATTCCTCCATTCCTCTCAATTTCGTTTATTTTGATTGCACATTGCTTATGTTTGACAATTCTGGAGGTACGAAATTCACCTTGCAGCCACCATGTAAGTAAATTCACCTAGTCTGTGGACGTATTTAGTTGTACGAGATATGTCAAAATTGTTTTATTGAAACCGATTCTGGCCGTGTCACATCTTCCGAAAAAAAGTAAAATTTTTGGATGAAGTTAAATTTTTGGCGCAAAATTTTTCTATTGCATTATTGTTTACTTTTAATCTGGTATTTATATTAAATTATTTATTTATTTAAAAAAGTTTATACACAAATAAATTTCATGATAAACTTATTGCCTAGGCAACTAACAACTAAGGTATTCGGCCTAATTATTAATAAAAGTAAACTAGTAATTTAACAATTTATATTCATTGAAATTATTTCTTCAAGTTTTTTTAATGTTTTCTTTTTTCACATTTCCATTGAACAACCAATTTCAAGAAACAGTATTCTAGGCACAGTTCTTTAGCATCGCATTTTGTTATTGGCTTATTTTACTTATATATGCTCAGCCAGAGAGCGAATTTATTTTAGAGGTGAATGCATACCTGGAGATCTGTCAAAATCAAATTTAGAAAATGAAAACAAAACAGAACCTACTGTTACTGGGAAGAATATGAAGGGCTCAATAAAAGAATACGTATTACGGAAACATCCCATCGATAGCAGTAGCGGTGAAAGTGTAACATACATGTAAATTATTTTGTATAAATTGCTAACAACTTTGAGTGACCAACACATTTTTCCATTCCCTTGAATTTGCTACCTTATTACAATTTGCTTAGATATGAAAGTGAGAAATTCATCCAAGCTATACTGTAACTGTTTTCACATAAAGGCCCACGACAAAACCCATGACATTAGTAACCCCAATTTTTAGTTTTCAAGTCGTGACAGTCAAAGTTCGTTCCATTCAGTTTTGGTATTTCCAATCATCGAAGTTTACTTCAACAAAATTAACCGGGATAAGAATAAAATATTAAATATATATTAAATATTAAAATATAAAATTTAAACGAAACTAGAAATAGAAAATTCAGATTAAACATTAGTTGAAATAATTCTAACAGCCAACGCACTTTTCACATTTATAGACTGTACATGTGCAAAATTCATATGTACGCAGATTTAATTTTTAGCCGTCAACAATAGCAAATCAACGCCTGCGTAGTTTGTCTCTTTTTTGTTGCGGTCTTTTATTATGTTTGCTTTTGGCATATATTCTTCGTGAATTGATAGCTGTCATCTCTTTAGGAATGATACTTCATTTCGTCATTCGATTCCACTGAGTTTAGTTTGTGGCTGAGAAAAAATATTTTTTTTGAAAAAATTAAATCGCAGTGCACATTGAAACTTTTTTGTAAACTAATTTCTTTTATTTATTTTTCAACTGTGGTAAATTTTTCCTATCGTGTAAAATTTGTATTTCGTGAAGGATCAAAGTTCGAGTTAGAAGTACAACAGTTAAGTCGCAAATCTACAAATACATTCGAGAAACATGACTTCGGAAAATGTGGAGGAGCCAGTGTCATTTATAATGTCTGTCATTAACGAGATCATATACAGCCCTATGAACCTTGGTCTTGTGATTATAATTGCATTCCTTGTTTACAAAATCATTAAGGATCGCATTGAGGTGCCTAAGCCTAGTTCTTCTGAACCAGCCGAACCCGAATTACCAAAACTGCGACGGGACTTTACTGTTGCAGAATTGCGTCAATACGATGGAACACAAAAGGACGGACGCTTGTTGTTGGCAATTAATGGCAATGTTTTTGACGTCACCAAAGGAAAAGCTTTCTACGGCATAAGTAAGTTATTGACGAGTTTAAAGTGGTTGAATATGAGCGAGTAAAAGAGAATTTAGGGAAAACGAATTTTTAAAACCATACTGAATAGAAATGGTGTACATTTTGTATGAATTGTACGTTTGAAGTGTGCGAGAAGGTTTATTATTATATCCCTGGTATGCTAACCTAATTATATTCTTTGATTTCGGAAATGTATATACATGAAAGGTGATTTATTTACAGAAAAAGTGAAGAAAACTGGCATCAAATAATAATAAATAAACACAGACGTGACTATAATATAATAAAGCAGATATAAAATTTGTAGCTACTTTGCCCCGCGGGTTATTCCTTGTGTTAGTATGTATCTTTTATTTTGCACAACTGCTTTCACTTCCGTTACCTCTTATACCCATCTAAATTAACCTCTTAGATTTTTGTCAAAATAAAATTAACATTGCACTTACACATTTGAGTGTATTTGACATAACTACTTTCGTATATAGCGTTATCAATAGGTGATAAGTGCAGAAATGTGTATTCTAAGGCGGTGCTACGTGCGCCACAGTCCCCCTCCTAACACCGGTTGACAGCTGTTTGAGTAGTATGTAAGCACATTTGCAATTTTTATTTTATTAATAATTAGCAAAAGCAAAAAATGCGTCATTTATATGTATTGAAACCCCAAACGACACTTTTACATAGAGCAAAGTATTTGCACTATCGTTCGCCTTGAAAATAAATGCACGATGCACCTAACCCCCGCGTAGAGGCGCCGAGTCAACCAGCGTGAGGAAAGTACAAATTGTTTCAAAATGTCGGAAATGATATTACCACAGCAGTTTTCACTCAAATTTTATTTAACAAAAAAAAAACCAAACGAAAAAGATTTATTCTGGACTGCAAAGTAAAAAAGAATAGATTTACATTAATTGGCAGCGTGACTTCAGAGCAAAGCAAATTTCAACAAGTATTGTACATGCATATTTATTGCACGCCTGCCTCTCCGTACTGGAAGCGAAGTGCAAAATTTGCTGGAGCCTCTTCACTGAGCTGTGAAATAGGCGCGCATTTAAAAATGAGTACATATTTCACTGAACTGAAATACAAATGTTGAGTGGAAATAATGACGTTTTGTTGAATGTAAATGAGCAACTTCGTTGATCACCGACACAAGCACCCTTCTGAAGTGGAATACATACATTAGCATTGCTAGCTCAAATCACATTCTCAGATAGCACGCATTATTCAGCAGTTTCTTATCTGATGATTTTGTCCGTTATATTTTCGTTTATACAAGGTGTATTTTATATAGCATTACATTTGCATTTAAATTGGAAGATACAGAGCATTAATTCTTCAGGAAAGAGAACAAATTTTAAACTATTCTTCATCAAAATTTTTTTTTTGTTTAACAGTTTTTAGTGGATTGTTATAAAAACATATAAAGATGTGACTTAATAATATTTTTGAATATAATATATTTTTAATAGTATGGAGTAATAACTAAGCGATATTTTAATTCACTTATGTATGTCTCAGATTCTCCGAAGTTGATTGGATATATCTTTTATTGATCCTTGTCTCACTCACAATATGCTTATCCGCTGCTACCGGATGATTTTACTACACCAGGCAAGAGTAGTTAGCTACACACCAGGGAAAGCTGCATCTAAATAGAATAAGTTATGCTTTTCTGTAATTAACCTGCCTCCCGCGTATTCTCAAAGCGCTTGTATTCTCAAATGTAATTAGACCCAATATGAGTAACTTTTGTGTTTTCGTATGCAAATAGCTCTTATTTATGTGTGCGTCACTTTTTCTACGCATAGGGTTTGGATCGAAAGACATGTAAAATTAAAAGGCAGGAACAGGACCATTTTTTTAATTATTTGGTCGTAGAATATAACTAATTATATATTTCGTGTCATATAATATATACTCAAGATATAGCAACGAAAGTAAATTTGTTCTGGGGATTAATTTGGGAGCATTATTCTGACGTGTGAACTTTTCCACTGTCAAATCTAAACCAAACCAGTGATTTTCATACTGATTTTTAATATTTTCTAAAATAATTTATAGATGGGCACTATAAAAATTTAGCCGGACGCGATGCCTCAAGGAATCTGGCCACATTCAATGTTGATCCTAATGAAAAGGACGAAATTGATGACCTTAGTGATCTGAGTGCCGTAGAAATGGATTCAGTGCGCGAGTGGGAAATGCAATTCAAAGGTATGTAGCATGAGCCTCAAGTATTATGCAATGGAAATTTATATATATATATATTGAAATTTGACAGAAAAATACGATCTGGTTGGCAAATTGTTGCGCAAAGGTGAGATTCCCACCAATTATGAGGATGAAGAGGAGGATACTGTTGCTGATGCCAATATCGATGATACAACTAACCCTGCTGAAAATCCCACCGCCCCCGATGCACCTGCTGATGCAAATGCTAATGCTAATAATAATGCTGACGGTGCTAGGAGACGCGTTCCAATTCCTACCTCTGAAGAAGTCAAATAAATTGTGCAAACTATTTTATGACAAAAATCTGATTTATTAAGTCGTCTATTCTAGGCACGTTGTAGAATAGTTTACACAGGAACACATTTTATTATTCGAGTTTTGCGCGTATCCTAATATGTATTGCTGAACTAAAACTGATATTTAAATGGTGACACTTACACACGTACATACCCCACTCGGCTCCAAATTCCGTTTAACTAAAATTTGTATTGATATAAACACTTAGAACTATATGAGACTTACTGTAAATGCAATTATTTTTCCTTTTGTTGACGATTAAAAAAGAAGGCGTTGCAATTAAGTTAGCAAAATATTCAGTAATACATTGTTGATGCACAGACAACTTATCAAGTTGATAGGTTGTCTGTGATTGATGCTTTCAAAATTTATTTTTCATTTAATAGTAACTTAGTCATAGTAATTAGTTGTAATGGTTTGTTAATATTAAAATAGGCTGGAATTAAATGGAAATTTTACTGAATTACTTAACGATAATGCATGTTCTGCCTTACGAATCTATAGATTGGCATCCGTATATTAAATTGATTCTAAGATTTAATGTGACGATTTCTTTTGAATTTGGATTGTTGGTTATATACACGCATGCAATATAAATGTAAATCTTGAATGAAAGAATTACATCCTGTTGTACGTATATCTATAAACATATATATACTTAAATACACTATATATTAATTAAAATTACTCGATTCAGTTTATCTATGGTGCTTAAAATAATCAAATGTATATAAGACATATTTAGCAGGATTAGGATTCAGTAGAAAAAGTGGTGTCGAAGCCCTCCTGTTCACATACATTCAAGTGACTTGAGTCGATTTTATTGATATTTAGTTATATTTGTTAACAAATTATAAACAGTATTTGTTTAACTCATTCATTTTACACTGCTTGCTAAAACGAGTTTCCGAGTATCCAATCCTATATCATAGAAAAGTTACGAACCTGAAGAAATCGTACCACGGAATTCATGAGATTGATGTTTCGATGCAGACTTAAGGGCTATATATATATTTGTGAATATTTAGCACAATTTATTTACATGGGTTCCGTGGCATGTTCGGTTGTGCCGGTGGCAGAAGAAAAAGAGAGAAGGTTGGCTTAAGGACCTGCAGCCGAGTGCACGGTTGGGGTGTTGAGAATGATTTTAACCCTACTTGGAAAAATGGAGCGCAGATTATTTAAAGAAATTTAATTTAAAAAAAAAGTATTCACAGTCATTGCATTTTGTTTTTATTTAAATTTATCTTTTAATTTGAAATTTTTTCTCCGTATGCCGAACCTATCTTGGACAAAACTTACGGGTTAACGTCTACGATAAATTCTGTGCTAGCGCTGATTATAAATTGATTAAAAAAAAATTATCATTATAACTCATCCAAATCCTGAGCTTTATCTATAACTCATGTATTTGACGACAATGTCACTCAGCTCTCGTTCCACGCTTATTCTAGTTTAATACAGGAAAATATAGTAGAACGATAGAATTCTATCCTAGTACTGCATCATATTGTAACCACACATTAAAAATATTCTATATACGATGTATTCACGTAGAACCTTGATGTCGTTGCATCAAGCGTAGAACCAAGGTGAATTTCGTAACTCCGGAATTGTCAAACAAGCAATGTGCGATCAAAATAAACGGAATTGAGAGGAATGGAGATTTGCATAAGAGCTGTTTAAAGTGGTACAGAATTTATAAAAAATATTTTTAATGGTATAATATACTCATAATTTCGCCATAATGTTAAAACTTAACAAAAAGAACAATTAAAAAACTTATTCAATCAAATAAATACTATTTGCAATTGTTTGCATATTTGTTTTGATTGCATTTTTCTATAATTTCAATTTTGACAGCTGCTGAGGGAAAATTGGTTCCAAAAATTTATTCTTGCAGCCACCATGTAAGTAAATTCACCTTGCGTAGAACACTTTTTAACCAATTATATTGCAATTGACAAGAAAATTGCATATATTGCTTGTCATCAAGGTGAATTTAATTAAATGTAAGTAAATTCACCTTGATTGTCATAGTGTAATTAGAGAGTGTATCAGCAATTATTTTTTGCAGATCCACTGTGAATTGTTCCCTTTAATTTACGTGTACCTTGATCAGCTGCTTCCGTTTTCCTTTTGTTGCGAAATTCCCAAGGTCGTTATGAAGCCACACCTGTTAAAATCGATTTCTGAGTGAGCAGTTATTCTTCTATATTTCGGCAATATTCTTTTCTCAACGTTTTGCCGGAACAATTTCGTAACTTTATGTATATTCCAGCTTAGAAAATGATAAAACAAAATCAAATAAATCATCTTCGAGATCAGGATACGTTAACAAAGGTAGCAGTATCTCTGACAATATCGCTATACCTCGCAGACAAGGCTCAGGTTCACTACATAAAACATTAGTACTACTTCTCAAAACTAAATTACCGGGAGTATTGCCGCATTTTATGTAAAAACTTGTACGGTGTGGACAGTACACAAAGAGCTGAATTTTACAGTCAAAGAATGCGTTATTAACCCTCTCATGTCCGAATTAAAATGGGCGAGGCTAAAAAATATTTGACTACAGATATGTTTTAATCGCGACCTGAATCGGAACTGACGAAAATTTCAAAGTCCTAGGAGTCCTGGTTTGGGAGTTAAAGAATGTTGCCTATAGGCAACTTTGGGCAATAGTGAACAGAGAACAATTTTGAAATACAGATAAATTTGTAATAGTATATATGTTTTTATTTGAAAATTTTCGTACATTTAGGTATGTCAACAAAACAATTTTTTTGCGAGTTGCAACATAAATACACCTTACATTTGCTGCACCTTGATCGAGGACATCCAGTTTGAGATAGTGTGCAGCGTCCTTTTGAACCCCATTCGACCCAATGTCCCGTTTGGTCACACCTTTTACTTTTTTCCTGGTTTGGAACATACGCTCTATTACGGGAGCTTGTAGAGGCAGCTGATGATGATGGAGATGAGGATCGAGCTGATGATGATCCAGCTGGTGAAGTTGGAGCTGGCGAACTCATGGAAAGTAACGATGGGCGACCTCTTTAGCGTGGGATAATCGTTATATTTGTTGCGTGCATTAGCTCATTTGCGATATCAAGCTGAAAATCGAGCAGTGACATGAATTTCTTTTCACCCGTATTATTTGCTATGTCTCTTCGGTACAAAAGCCAGCTGTTGACTACCGCAGAGTTTATGCACCAGTAGACAATTCGCATATACCACTTTTTTGAACGGTGGTTGATTTTATATAGTTCTAGTAACATGTCAGCAAGGTCAACTCCTCCCATATGTCTATTGTAGCAATCAACTATACCTGGACGAGGGATAGTCACATAGTTCTTCTCTTTTCGGCACCATCGTGCTGAGAGTTGAATTTTACAGTCAAAGAATTCGCTATTAAACCACTAAATTCAAATGAAAAATATTGTAAAGAAGTTCTTAAAAAAAATATTTGTTTATATTTTAATTATAATAAATAATTTACAGGGTTGCATTTTGAGAACATACACATTCAAAGTATTTCGGTAATCTGTGCTGAGTTATCGGTCCTGTAAATGCAATTCTACACATTAAAACCATTTAAGTATTATTTAACTACTGATTGAATTTTTATTGTTAAATAAATACTTAGTGAAATCCATCAAATAATTTAAATTCACAGTTTATAAAATGAACACAAATGATATAAGTTAGCACTATGAAATCAAAAAATGTCAAAAAGGAATAATAAATGAGAGTGAGAGAACCAATTTATGACAGCAGAGTTCCAAATACAAATTTGTTTTTGACAGCACAATAGGGAAATTTGTATTTAAAAAAATTATTGATCAATCATTGTGATTCATGCTGGCTTCAAGCATCGTATGTGACGCATTTAAAAATATTTCACTGCACAAGTAAAGATGCTTGTCATCCAATGGTATATAAGTATACCGTATCGTATCGTAGTATAATTTCAATAAGAAATCCAAGGTAAGTTTTCTTATCAATAAGTCAATATTTGTGTTTGTTCAATGTTTAGTTATTGTCTTCCAATAGATCCGAACATATCGTTGAAGGTAACCTAGTAGAAATGTGATTGTGACAGTAAGAATTTATGAAAAAGTTTGATATACATTAAAACATGTTTTGCTAAATAATCAGCATGAAATACAGAGTTTTTAAGTGGAGCGAAACAACAACGCATAATAGGCAAAAATAAACTCTTGGAAATGTGATTATAATCAGGTTTATTAAGATATATAATTAAATAAGCTATTTTAATAGAACATTTATTATTTTGTATTATATTTAATTCATGGATTTATTTTTAACTAACGACATCAGTGGATGCGACAACAAAACCCAGCGAATGCACCCGAAACTGTCTCAGTTAACGTTGACAAAATGTTCTTCATTTAAATACACAAATACTGGCACCACTTCGAATCCACGTCCATGAAATTTGATTAATTTATGGTTTTATTAAATTTGTCACGTTCACATTCTGAAAAGAGAAGAAGTCCATTTAACTATTAAATATAGTTTATATAAAATGTTTACCACTTTAACCAGCTCTTATGAATTTCTTTCCATTCCCCTGAATTTTGTTTTTTTTTAATAGTACCTAATTGGACATTGCTTATTTTTGACAGTTATGAAGGTATGAAATTCACCTTGATGAAATCTATAAGTTTTTTGGTTTAGTCTTCCTCTTTTTCATAACACTTCACAGTCTTTGGTTATTGCTACATATTCATTAAATGTACTTTAATGCATTTTCTATAAGCAAAACTATAACACTTGCCGAGACTGTCATGCTCTATTTTGACATTTCGCTGCGTATATATTTTGTATGGCTCAGAGTTATATAAAATTGTCTATTTTAATATTAGAAGCTCTCGATCTTTTCATCTTTATTTAAAGGAGCGCAATTTAAAGCTTGTTAGTTACTGATCTATTGCGTAATTATTTAAAGTGGTTAAGGAATTCTTTTATTGTTTTACAGTGACAAAATGCTGCGCTCCGTTGCTGCACTAATAAGCAAGTCTCCAACCAAGCTATTAACTAATGGCAC
Source organism: Clusia tigrina (assembly GCA_920105625.2). Lineage (NCBI taxonomy): Eukaryota > Metazoa > Arthropoda > Insecta > Diptera > Clusiidae > Clusia > Clusia tigrina. Next base: position 169,167,546 of record OV050033.1, on the reverse strand, counting down.
CTATCCAGTTGCCGGTGGCACTTTTGGACCAGCGCTCAATACATTGTTGCAACGTCATCAGCAGACCATGCCAGTGGTTGATCCAAAGGACCCAATTCCAAAGAAAGGCTACAGTCCGTTCGGTACTAAGCAGTCAAACATGATAGAATGGTCGCTTGCTCGCGTGGACGATTTGCTAAATTGGGGTCGCAAGGGCTCCATCTGGCCAATGACCTTTGGTTTGGCTTGCTGCGCTGTTGAAATGATGCACATTGCTGCTCCCAGATACGATATGGATCGGTTTGGCGTCGTTTTCCGTGCTTCACCACGTCAGTCTGACTGCATTATTGTCGCTGGTACCCTCACCAACAAGATGGCACCAGCCCTCCGTAAAATATACGACCAGATGCCTGAACCAAAGTGGGTCATCTCTATGGGCAGTTGCGCCAATGGGGGAGGCTATTATCACTACTCATACTCTGTGGTACGCGGTTGTGATCGCATAATACCTGTGGACATTTATGTGCCAGGTTGTCCTCCCTCCGCTGAAGCTCTCTTATATGGAGTACTTCAATTGCAAAGGAAGGTGAAACGTCATAATACATTACAGATGTGGTACAGAAAGTAAATATTTATATATATATATATTCAAAAGTGAGGATTAGTTAATTGGTAAGTAGGGTAAGCCTGGTACCAGCTGGAGTATATTGACATTCGGTGGTAATAAATGGAGAAGCCAAACAAAAACGCCTCTTATTACAAAAATTGTGAATATGTTTAATATGTTTATTTAAACACTTAATAAACGAAATTTTAGCTTAATTATCTTTTTCCAACTGTGATTATTACATTTCTTTAAACTCCAGATCTGCGACTAAAGCCACATGATCAGAGGGAAATACCACTGACGGAATGGCAATGTGTGCTTTAAGTTCATGAACTGTGGGGAGCGGTATTACCTGAAAAAATCAATAAAATACTGTGATATGCTAAAATATTGTATGTCTGGATGGTTGGCTTGCCTGTTGCACCTGCAGACAGTCACTCTGATAGAAAATATAGTCCAAACATGCAGAGAATAAAGACGTGTAATTGGTATAGGCAGGTGTGCCACAGGCCGATTTCATACAAAATGGCTGCGACAATGAAACATTTCTAACAGCTTCTTCCGCATCTGAAATTCAGCAATATTCGTTTAAGCTCTTGAATAAATTATCCATCAATATTCATACTGCTACTCCAATCAACGCAATCTTTTCCTACGAATCGTTCTGTTACTAATTTATAAATGCCACATTCTGGTACGCTGTTGAAATCACCACAAAATATTAATGCCAGATGTTTTTGGTTCTCTGGTGGCAGATTCGCTTGGATTTCCTTATATATATGTTCCACTTGCAACATAGCGAAACCCATTTGTAGTAAACGTATATGATCGGCGTCGGGATGGAAGTATAAATGCGTGTTGGCCACTAAAAGCAAGTGACCATTTTCTTTACATTTCAGTGTAGTCACCTAGATGAGAAACTTTCTTAATCTCAATTTGAACATTTTAAAAATATGTCTTACCTGTAGAGTTGTAGATCGATCACACAAGCGTCCAATTAGCTTTTCATTATTACTAATTTTGGTCCAAAGGGGAGCAAACTGCGGCAAAGAGCGTACATTCTCACCTATGTTAAGCTCATGTGTAGATAGCAATTCAAAACGATCAGCACGGTAAAAAGTGGCCACACCTTCTCCACAAGTACCCTTCTGTGCTATTAAACCACAGTAACCAAATTCAGCTGCCTCCAATATTGGTTTCAGATCTAACTCAAAGATTTTCATATCAACTTCCTGCAGGCAAATAATGTCTGCATTATAGCCCCTTATTTCTTTTATAAACAATTGCTTGCGGTAATCTATTTTTAATGCGTATGGAGGACAATAGGGAAATAAACTGGAGCGTGAGTATTCACTGTCTGCGTACAAATCAGCTAGTATATTATAGGACATAATCCGCATGGAATTGCCAGTCAAGCGTTCGGTTGTAAAACAGTGTCGTGTTTCAAATGGGCAAGGGCCAGGACCTGCTTCTACTTCCCTCTTGGTAATACTTTCTACAGGAGGACCCAATCGGCCTTCGACGTTACCTGGCGTTAAAACAAATTTTAGGTAATACCCCACATCTTCATTGGTGACGTTATAAAAAAGTCCACTACCGCAATGCAGCCAGTCCACTTTTTGTAGATCTCCTGAAGAGGGCTACAGAAACAAATCTGTTTAAAAATGTTAAATATAAGATTATTATAGCAGAGAGGATCCTAATGAACGATCTCTGATAATCGTAACTACCTTCTTAGCCTTAAACCACGATCCTTTACAGTAGTTTCGCTCAGCGAATTGCATTTCAATCTTACTCGGATATACAGTAAAACCAGCTAGGATAGACGTGGGCAGAACCAGATTTACCACCCACGGCTGGTTTACTACAATATTATAGGTGCAGTCAAGTAAACGCATTTGTAGATTGTCAGGCGCATCATTCAGCATTTCAGCAAAAGTGATGTTTGTTAATTTACTGTTGCTCCCCACTTGAATAAATTCTACCGGAATCTACAGAAGAAAAAGTCGGAAAGAAACGAAATAACTAAAACAGTGGTCTTAGCTTACCTCGTTTATTGTCAGCGGTTCCTGCACCTGTGCAGGTGACTTCTTTTTCCCCTTTTTTGCTTTTTTGTTCAGCTCTTTCTCAATATTATTACGTATACGCGCCAATGCATCGTCGACTTTTTCATTCATATTTCTGCAAAAGTTAAAATTACGATCCACTCGCATTTCCTCGTTGGCATAACGAAAGTTAATATGGAGCTCAGTGGTGCCGGCTACGTTACGCAAATATACTTGATCCATAGAGTACTTGGCCTGACGGGCTGCTCCTCGATGTATTACTGGTAAAGCAGAGTGAATGAGAAATCCTGAATGTGTTCTGCTTCTTAAAAGTATACGATAAATGTTCATAACAACACTAAACGTGCTTAAAATTTACTTTAGATAAATACAAATCTAAATTTTCATATAGTTAAACAACAAAAAAGTCCTCCGCGTGCGCACACAAACAAATGTCAAAAAAGTAGCCAAATACCCAACGTGAACAGCTGATCAAAGAGAAATGGCATAAAAACATGCATATGTATGCACGTATGTACATACATACATGAGCACAAATACTTATACGAAGTAAAGCCTAAATTTTAAATTGTTTATTTTTCTGAGTACATACGAAAATATTTAGCTTGAGTATTAAATAAACCAATATAGTTTCGTATTAATACCATTTTTTTCTCATGATTTTCACATGAAATTATGTGAAAATGATACTGCTTTAGAAAGTTGCTACTTGTATTTCGAGCATGCTCGCTAACTGCTATATTAGAATTGTAGACCACCACCTCCTGTGAGTCATACATGCCACAAATGAAACTTTGCCAATTCATACATATGTATGTATTTATATGGAATTGAAAATTTAGTATTCGATGTATATAAATATATACTATGTGAAGGCTCCCTATGCGTCAACAAAGCCAAATTATTACAATTTAAGTCAGGCAAATCACAAGAATAATAAAAAAAAAAAACAAAACTAAATACATATTTATCGTCGTTGTCATGCTTTCACATCACCAGGTCGCACCTCTTTGGAATATTGAACTGTACCTAGTGCCGTTCTACGAAGTACTTTGTGCGACTAGAACGCGTCGATGTACGATTTCCTGATTTTGCAAAAAAGTAAAGCCAAAATAATTTGATATTTTCTTTATTTATTTTATTCAATTATTTGTATTATTACAACATACTGTATATTCAACTGCATCTAACCACTTACAAATTTATTTATAGGATATTATTATGCTATCCTCCTAAAACATAAGAGACGACAAAATAGAGTTCAAATGTTTGTTTGTTTATTTACCTTTTTGGTTTTTCTTATTCATGTATGTATGTATGTATATATTTTTATATGTAGTTGTTCCTCGTCATATAACTCAAGTACACACAGATGTATATAGTTTACTTGATTTTTTGTTATTGAAATATGCGTGGAAATTAAACTCTTAGATTCACTTTTTGAAGTGGGAGCATGCATTATACACACATATAGTATATTATAAATACACAATTAATATTGTTATAAAAAAGGTAATAAATAAATAATAATAAATACTATTTAAAAAAAGGGGTGTTTTGAATAAAGTTTCAAAAGAATGCAAGAGTTGTGGCATTTATTGTAGATATAGTGTGTGTGTATAGCCGTTGCTTAATAACCAAAATCATCCCCAACCGTAAAAAATTGGCTTTATTATAATTTAGATATAGTAAGTGCAGAAGCACATACGCTCGCGGTGACTGTGACCCGCCCAGTTTGCTCCCATCATGTTTTTACTTTACAATAGTGTGTTTAGTGTGCTTATGCAAAAATCTAATTTGATTGATAGAAATTTGGCCGTTCAAACTGTTCACAATCCACATCGCCAACTAAAAGGGAGAGGGGGGGGGGTTGTAGTCGTCATGCGAGTGATACGCGTACGCTTGCACTTAATACTTCCTATGTACGCCCTAAAACGCCGTTACAAAATTTGAAAATTTGTGCTAAACTATAAATTACAAACTTTTTAGTAAATTGGTGGAGCACGTTTATGCGAATGTGCTCTCTCCCTCCTCTCGGATACTTAATAATTAATTTTAAAGTATTTTTAAGTTAATTACTTTATGTGTGTTCTGTGTTCATATTTTGTTTTGTATTTTTAACCAATTGTAAGTCATTTTCATTTAAATGTTCAGCATTTTCATTTTTGTATTTTAATATGTTTAATATTATATGTATACCATTTTTAATATTTTATTTAAATAGAAAAATTTAGAAATATTATTTATCATGTAGTTAGCACTGCAAGTGTGATGGCCACACATTTGCCGTGCATTCGAGAATGTGGTGGTGGTAGTTGTTATTTGGTTAGTTATCATGATTTTGTTGCTTTAATTTTCTTTTTTTAATTACAAAAATTAATTTTCAGTTATTTCATACATACATATATTAAATAATTGTATACTTAATAATCCTAGCGCAGATGTTAACGCTTTTTTTTGTTGAATTGTTGAAACTATTACGAGTAAGTTCTTATTAACAAACTCATTTGTTTTATTTCAAAGTTTTTTTTTAAGTTTTATTGAGTGGTAATTACATAAAAAAGTTTTTTAAATTTATCTTTGTATATTGTTTGTTGCGGTTTTGTGGTCTCCAATTTCATTTGCTTTTTTATTTTAAAGTTATTTATTTTAATTTAAATATGTAAATATTCTATTTGTAAATTAAGAGAATGTATGGGGGAGTGTGCGTGTGTACGGTATGGCGTTTTAAAAATGCTGCACACATCAATTCGAGACTAGATTGGTGCTCCAACATATAGTTAAATATATTCAAAACTGCTCGCTCACATCTGGCATTGTAGTACACTGCTTGCGCCCCTAAGCTTTACACGACGCCCTTTGGCTGAGCAAACGACTGCGATTGACTGTATTCAGTGCGAAGCATTTGAAAAAACAAGCAGAGCAATGGGGGAGAGAAATGATTGAAAGCGAAATACTGAATTAAGAACCGTACTTGCCTGCAGCACCAAGCACCCCAACTGCAACACAATCAGAAAAAATTGAGATGCTTCCTTCCTTTTGTTTTCTTTTTTTTTACACTAACTAAGCAAATGTATTTTTTATTTAAATTTTCTTTTTTTAATTATAATTACAGATTTAAATATGAGTTGAGATGTTTTAAATTTACTTTACTCTTGATTTATTCAATTTATGATTAACCTTTTGTTTTTTAATGTGTTGCTAATATTTTGTTACTATTGTTAATTACTTCAATTTCGTATCTACGAAAAATAAATCGAAATAGTTTTGTTTGTTGATGAGTTAAGTTACTGTTTATAATAAGCAAACGATCCTAAATTGTTGGGCGTAAACAATAATAAAAAGGGGAAAGTTTCAACGAAACTTAGCGAAACACCAGTCAACACTTTGCAAATTTGAAAAAAGACGAACGGACGAACGAGCTCTAACAATAATTGTAACATGTATGCATAATTTATTTCTGCATATAATGCAAAACGGACTAAATGCAAATAATTGGCTTGTGTAATTTTCGTAACTTATTCTTGATCGGAATTAGCAAAGTGGTCGAAATGTAGTGGTTAAAGCTGTATATGTAATACATAAATATAATAAAAGTATAATTGTAATATGTAAATATAGAATTAAGATTTATATATATGTATACATAAAGTAGCAATTACTTAATAAGATTCAATTGCAATGTGTAGCAGGTGGTTAGTATTACACATAATTTGTTATTTTAGTATTATTATCGAGTTTACAAACACAATGAAACATTTTACTTAACATTTAGAAGAGCAAATTAAAAAAAAAAACGTAAACTAAATTTAAAAACAACAAAACAAAAATCACAATAATAATAATAAATAAAGCATACAAAATAAGAAATGAGCGTATTTTGATCAGTTTCCTTGGTAGATGTTAATTTGTTGATTGTTGCACCCTATAGCTAAATTGGCTGTGTGAATATTACAAATTTTTAGTTAATTTCAAGCCTGTTACAAAATGTTAACATTTACAAATCACAGCAAGCCTAAAAGAAGCTAAAAATTAATCATATTTACGAGTTACCAGGCTGGCTATCTATGTGCGCTGTTTCTTTCTTGTGTAATTGTTTTTGTTGTTGAATGCCTATTTCATTGTTTCACACGTTTTATTTTAATATTCAATCATATTTGTATATTGTTCTTATGTTCTTTTACCTTATATAGTTTAATATATAAATTATTTTGTTTTACGTTAAGTTAAGATAAATTTTTGCATAGCTTATGTGGCCATATATAAAATTTTGTTTTGTTTTAATTTTTTGTTTGTATATAAATTAAAGACTTAAAAGTAATAAGAAAATTTTTATAAAGTGTATTGGATTCATTTTAATCATATTAAATTTAAATTTCATCTTGCTGTGGTTTTGTAAATGCTTTTTCTTTTCTGCTTGTGCTTATTCTTTCACTTATCTTTTTGTTTAAACTTTTAAGCGACTTTCATTTGGGTTCTTTATCTTTAAACTTATATACTTGTAAGTGTATATTATATAAATAATTTTGTTTAATGTGTGGGGGCTTGTATATAAATTGTGTGGGTATGTATGCGTGTGTGTGTGTGTGTGTTTGTGTACTGGTTGTGTGTGTTTGTTTCGTGTTTAATTCTAAATTTACTGCCAGACAGCAGGTGGATAATGAGGATTTGGAATTGTGATCGAAGGAAAGCCTTTCGACCATTTCCTAGTCCGCAATAACTTCCGCCCTTTGGTCGCAGCCCCTTAGTTCCACACACGCAAGAAGGAATCCCATGAACCCGTTGCCACGGCCATTCCATTTTCGGTGACGCCCAGACATGAGACCCGATTATCGTGTCCAGCAAGTATGCCCGACCTCTCGGCCTTCATCGTATCCCATACGTTACAGTTGAAGTCGTCGTAACCGGCCAAGAGCAGACGGCCACTCTTTGAGAATGCTACCGATGTGATGCCGCAGATGATGTTGTCGTGCGAGTACATTGCCAATTCCTGATCGGCGCGAATGTCGAAAAGCCGACAAGTGGCATCGTCAGAGCCGGTTGCAAACGCCTGTCCATTCGGGAAGAAGGTCACCGCGTTTATATCCGACTCATGTCCGGGGAAGGTCTGCTTGCAAACGCCCTCACGGATGTCCCACAGCTTGGCTGAGGCGTCACAGGCACCGGACACGAAAGTCTTGCACTGCGGCGCAAGTGACAGCGCCATCACGTCGCCAGTGTGACCCAAAAATGAAGTCACTTGCTGACCCGTCTCAATATCCCACAGACCACATGACATATCGCCAGAGCTGGTAACGATCTGATTGTCGTCGAGGAAACGGCAGCACGACAGATAGCCGCCGTGGCCGGGCAGCTCGCGAGAAACTCGGACATTGCCCTCGCGCGTTTTTAGGTTGTAGATTGAACACATGTTATCGAGGCCGCCGCAGGCGACATAGCTGCCTGAGGGTGCATACGCGCACGTCATCACCCACGATGACCGAAGCGGAATGGCGTGCACCTTATTGGTAGTGTGCGAATCCCAAACGATCAGCTTGCCATCCTGAGAGGCTGACACCAAGTTACGCGAGTCGTTGCCCCAGTGCATCGCGTAAATTTTGGCCAAATGACCGCGTAATGTCCGGCGCGTGCGCATCTGTATGCGACCAATAGGCTCCAATGAGGCGGCGGCCTGCACCAGGCTTGTGTCGCAGGCGGCCTTACGTGCATCCCGTATGGCATTCTTAAGAGACTCTGCTTCCTGTCTGAGACTGTCCAGTTCATTCATCGTGAAACAGTGGTTAATCTACTGTCTATTTTTTTTTTTTTTTTTGGTGGAGGGGTGTGAGATGAGGGTGCGGTTACTTAGTTTTATAATGTTGTGCGAAGCGTTGTGCTGTTGAATTTGGTATTGGTGCGTGTTTACTCCTCCAAGTAATTTGTGCTTTTCACAACTTTTTGTGAAATTTGTGCTCCACAGCCACAGCTCCTCCTTCGCTGCTTTTCCTCTGCGCTCGACGTTCGCTCGCTCGCTAACTCGGTATGTATATGTATATCTGCTTCTTCCAAATTTCAATTCCGTTTCGTGTTTGTGTCGGCTGATTGAATATTTTTTACTTTTGTGCGGTGTACAGATTTACTTTTCAGCAATATTTTAACAACTTATGCTAAATTGTCGTTTTGGTGTAACAAAGAAATAAATTTACAAATTTTCCATTCGTTTTTCCACCGCAGAAGGAAAATTTTCTATGCTGACTTCGTTTTCCTTCACTTTGCTTTTTTGGTACACCAAAATTGCAATTTGCACCACCAATGGGGGAAACTTGGTGAAGAACGAGGAACACAGCGAACGAGGGAGCGAACGAATTCAACGAAAAGTTAACGAACAAACGAAGTACAATGTAGGGTTGTCGCAGTTACACACGTCATATTATGTATTAACGGTGCATTCGTGTAAAAGGGAGGGAGAGAAAGGAAAAATCAATTTTAGATATTAATATTTTTCTCGTCAGCGATATTCTTTTTTCACTTCATAAAATAGTCTTCAAAATTCCCTTACGTTTTCTTGTAAACTTCACTCCACACACTCGTTTATGTTGTTTTGGAATCGCTTTTAAGCTAATTTTACACTTTGTGCGTTATTGCAAATTATTCTATATTTTTTACGTTATATCATTGCAAATTATAATTTATTTCTTATGAATTATATTGAATTTACACTTTCAACTCACTCAGCTCGACACACTGCGAAACTAAGCAGAAAACCGTATAGAAGGAAACGAGAGCGACGATAAGAGAGCGGCCAACACCTATTATCACAGAGTGGACATCTTTTTGACGAAGGAAATTTAAAGTGTTGCTTCTTCCCAATGTTGCGGGATTTTTCATAGAAAATTTTCTTCAAAAGAGTTACAAGGAATGCAATGGTCCTATACCACAGATATACTTATTCTTCTGGCTCTTTTATTTTGGCCCGTAGAAATATAGTTTTAGGACTTTTAAGAATTAACTTTAGTAATGCTTACAAAAATTGGTGGTTGATTATTAGTTTATCAGTAATTTATGTACTCTTCGAAACATTTTAAAAAATATTAAATTCATTTATTTATTATGACAATACCAGCTAGGCAAATTTATAAAATGTTTGTAAATCTTATTGACATCTTCAAACGTCGTCGTCTATATCTTTCAATGAATGCTTCCTGGAAGATATAAATATGAAAAATTCCATCAAATTTGTCCCTGGAATTAAACCCAGTCAATACTCCTGACATTACAAGAGTTGTGGTGAATTCGTATGCACTCTCGGCAATTCTTAAATTTCCCAATAGACATCCTCACAATAACTTTTTAGACTAAACTTTAAAACAATTCCTCTACCTGTGAACCAAGCGCGGTTTACTGTGCAGCCCCCCAGGGAAATTTTCGAATATAGGCATAAAGCTCGTGATGAAAAGACACTCTGCTCCAGGAACCCGTTCACCGAAAACACAACGGATCTAGACTGTAGAACAATAAATACTTCCCCCTAATCCAAGGTATTATGTGTCCCGTGGCTATTGGATGGTTGCCAGTCATCAGTAACGGAGCAACAGGAAGTTTTCACCTCCTATAAAAATCCTTACCTTTATTTTCAACATTGTTCTCCTTTCTCTATATCAAAACAGAATTTGTACTATCTACGATAATTTCGTACCGTTGCACAAGTTTAAAAATTTGTTTTTGATGTAATAACTTTCAAGCGTTTGACCTATCTTCATCGAACAGCGCCACAATCTCTAAAATTTAATCAGAGCAGATTGCGCAAGTTCCGTACAACAAAAACAAAGCATGGTTGTATGTAGGTTAAAGTGTATTTAAAATGTTTATATTAAAATCAATTTCCAATTTCTAATTTCTTTTAAATCAAAATGAAAATCCATTCCGAAAAATACCTTTTGTTTGTATGTATGTACAAATTTCTTTTTTTGTTTTAATTTACGTACAAAATAGTATATTTTGCAACAGATAATACAGACTTTTACATTTTATATATAAACCAGCCATGCGAATCATTTGTCCTCAAGCATTCCAAATATATTTTGTATAGGTGTGTTCGCAGTTTTATATTTATTCCGATGCTGGAACATCATGCGACGCAAAACTCTTCATCAATGCATCTTCCAAATAATCTAAACGGAAACAGAATAATTTGTTTCGGAATAAACCTGATAAGAATTTTCTGCAAAATAAAAAGAACAAAATGATATAAAATTTATAAAAATGAATGAGTGAGTGTTAATTAATAACTTATTAAACATACAATTAAAGTAGGAAAAACTAAACTAAACTCAACTAAATTAGCAAAAGCGAATGTAATTGGTAAGATTTGTGAACTTCTGTAGGATTTGTACAAGTAATTGCATCTACTTATAGTTTATTTAGATTGAATATAAATAGCATTTATTTCAATCCAATTTAGGAGGAAAATAGTGTTAGCGACGATCTTTGTTAACGAAAACAGAAACTACAGTACAAATTTACCCTCCCATGCTCGCTGGAATTTTGTAGGCATTATGGTTCTATGATTTGTTCTTTTTTGTAACTTGCGGCATATATCTCACTCGTCGTCTTTCATATATTCTTTTTCAATTTCATCAAGCAAAATATCATTGAGATCGTTATTAACATTGACTGAAAATAATAAATAAATGTTTTTTATTCAGGCATATTTAATACATTTGACTGGTGTAAAGGGGGGTGTGGCGTCTCTACGCCTTGGCTATTTTGATTTCATATATTTATGGTAAAAAAATTCAGTTCGGTCCAACATTCAGTTTTATAGGAAAAACACAATTTCATCTTTTGAAGGAAGATATATATACATATACATATGTATATATATAAATAAAAGCACGAATACCGCGTTACACCATACTCAAAATCAATGGGATTTATGCAAGAAATTAATAAACTACAAAAGTTGTTGTTCAAATGTACACGCATAATTATGAAGAAAGTACAAACCAGTATTATAACTTAAACTTTTCGGCATGTTGACCACATCTCGTCGGAAAGTTGATAAATTTTGCGTAAATCTGGGAATATTCGAGCAAAGTTATTATCAGTCACTTAGAAAAAGCTTCAAGTAGTTAACTTAAATTTTATATACTTACTTTTCTTTATTTTTACTCGAGACATTCCTTTCAATTCCGAACATTAAATCCTCAAACCATTGTGCCATCCTCTGTTGCTTGTCGATAGGCTGTGCGCGTATTACATTTTCTTTAAGAGATCTGAATTATGGATATTATGAAATTCGTTATGCATTACAAACAAAATCGTATACAAACTCACCTGAAGTAGTCTTCATAGAGCAATATAAGCACTAATAATGGTCGAGACATTGACCATTGATTTCTGCAATCCTCCGCCATTACATTATTCAACAGATTCGACATCATATTTTGCAATAATTCCGAATTCATTTCAACAATCTGCAAATAAACGATTTAAATACAAATTATAGGTTAAGCATAGTCCTGTCAATAGTTGGCAAATGGGCAGTACCTCAAGGAACTGTGCGTTTTCCGGCGATATATTTCGTAGTTTTTTGTGTGGGTATGTCGAAACTAAAAAAACTAAATATAATATAAAGCGAAAGAGTATTGATAATTTGAAAATTTACCTTTCAATTGTAACTGCTTGAAAATATATGATACTATGCTGTCCAATATGGAGCAACAACTAATGTAAATTGTTGAGTCTGATATAAAAAAAAAACAGTAATAGACATCTTCATAAAACCAAATTGCTCTTTTATTTTACCCAAAGCAGATAATCCTTTTGAAAGGCTTTCCAAAACATAAACGAATGCACGCGGTTCCAAGCCCGCTAAGAAAGTAATGTGATCTTGCGAGAGGCAATTTAACAAATTATAATACGCTGAAGCTAATTTGAGATATTCCTGCAATTGAAATTACCGTAAATTGAGAGTCATGTACTGCAATATTGACACTAATGGTGGTTTTTTTCTTACCAATAAATCATTTTGCTGTATCGACATGATCAATTTTGCTGCAATGTTTAATACGTTGTCTAAAGTATCGTCTCCGTAAAGCTTAAAAACTCCAAAATTTACATAGTTTCCACCCAAAGCGTTTTTCAGTATTAAAAAACATATTGAAATACCCTTCAAGCGCATAGGATATTGTTGGTCTCGTGGCACATCCAAGTGCAATATACGGTTGCCGTAAATGCAAATGAGTTTTGAGGCTTCGCGAAACAAAAGAATACCCATAGGACTGGACACGTTGCCCTGCAACCGTTGCGTTCGACAGTGAACCAGTTCGGCAAACAATTTGAGAACGGGCGTTGTCACGGCAGGATCATGAGCCCAAAGTTCAACAGCTCGTATCAGTATTGGTAAGTAATCGGTATAATAACTGAAAGAGTGCTAATGAAGTAATTTTCTTTTAATGGATGTAAAATTATAAATCTCACAGCCAATCAAACAACATTGTGTACGGAATTCTAGCATTCAATGGCTGAGCCAATCCTCGTAGATCACGTGCCAATCCAATAATAGCCTTTTTTGCCTCTTCGTTGGGAAAACTGTTTGCATCCATGAGCACGGATCCAAGCGATTCAAATTGATCTAAATAAGTAATTTTATTGGTTAGTGTTGTGAGTAAAAATTTCACAACTCACTGGTAAGTGGTGCTAGGAAGTTATAAAATCGTTCTTCATCTTCACCCAAATCAAACATTAAAAGACGTCCCAATGAAGTGTAAAACATTGTACGGCAACGCATCTCACTCAATGATGAGTTGGTGCCCAAGAAGGGAAAATGTTCACTCTGAAAATACGTATACACATATATAATCATAAGACTTGAGGCTAAATTGCATCCTGAATTACAGTGTGGTGGGTCAACATAAATTGCACTTCCTCCAGTTTTGCTAATTTTCGTACAGAATTGAAATGCACCGAAAGATCGGAAAGTAGCATCAGTGTTTTTGTTATAATCGGCTCAGAATGTCCCCAAAATTTCAAATTAGTAATGCTGCAAAGGAATATTATAATAATTTATTATATACATATATTATAGTTAGTAGATATGCCAACAAATATCTTACATTTTCCGATTAATGAAACTTAGCAACATTTGTTCGTCATTCAGTCCAAATACTTCACTCAGCCTCTTGTATACATTTGCCTTCTGAGTTTGTTCACTTATGTGCATTTTACGAACCTTTAATTTAAGTGTTAATAAAAGATATACTCGTATATTGAAATGTTTGAGAAATGATGTGGTTACCTGTTCCAAGAAACTTAGAACCGCTAATTCTAATTTTTCACAACCGGCTTGCGGGAGACGTGCATCAGTTAATCTCATTAATTGCAGAACCTATTAAGTAACCACATTTAAATTGCAGTTGGACATAAAAATATATAGGAAAAGTGTTTACTCTGATCACTAATTCAGCATCCATAGTATCATGTTCATCGTTGGAATTCACCGTCAGACGACCTACTATTGCTGAACCGATTATATAAACCAACCAAGTCAACTGAAGCTCCTGTATTGTGATGTTCATGGGATTCGCATTTGGTGTCTGCAACAAATTCTCATAATCGCGGGCTTTCTGATCGAAGTGTCGGACGAGCAATGCACAAGTCTTATCGTATTCGCATCGTTCGATTACAGATAACTGTTCCAACTGCTGCTGTACCATACACAGATCGTCCAGTGGATCTTCCAAGTTGTCTCGTACAATCACTGGTACTGCATCGAGTCGGGATTCGACATAAGCCTTTGTTACTTCAGGGGTATAAGTACCTAATAAATGTGGTTCTGGTGATTTCACATATGGCACTGAACCAACCATTCTCTGCCATAGGGTGAGCAAATAATGAACGCTGTTCGGTGCGAATTGCCACATCTATTCATAAAAATATACATTATATTTGCATTGAAAATATTTTTTAAACTATTTAGTGTCATTGCCTGTAGTGATTGGACCGTGAATTTCGCAATCAACTCAATGGCTTCGGGATAACATGGAACTGCAATTAGTTCTCCCAGTTGATAATTCGATTTGAGGCGGGCCAATAACCGACAAAACTCATGGTAATTATCAGGATCACTTAGACCCTATAAATATATTCAACAAAATATGTATATTATTTTGCTAGTTAATAATCATATAAGTAGCATTACGTGTAAGTTCACAAGAATATTTTTGACACCCTCAACCAAATGGGTCAAGAATTTTGTTCGTTCCGAATTGCTAAAGAGTGAACGGCGCACAGATGTCATCTGCAATATAATTTTGTTTGGTATATATTTATGAAACTATAGAATTTTAAACTTCTATACCTGCACCAAACACGATAGCGAATAACTAGCTAAGCCATTTGGAAGTATCTGATACAAATCAAAAAACAATTTCAATGTGTTCGGATCGAGAAATGCAGGCCGCCATGAGGTGGGAATCTGGAATGCAAATATTTAATTATGTTTGTTTTACTGTTGTTGATTTGGAAGTTAACTTTGCTTCGTTTTTTTTTTAAATTGAAAATTAAAGTTTTTATAGACAAACCTGAACACTATTCATGTCATCTGCCGACTCATCTGTAGAACTGCCAATAAAATCATAACTGAGGCAATTTTTGGTCAGTCGTAACGCATGTGATATGAGTCTAAAAGCAAAATAAAATGAAATTAGAATATTCACCGATTTTGCACATTTTATAACTTACGCTTGCTGTGATTCATCCATGAAGTTTAACAAATTTTTACTGTTGTCACGCGCTGTTAAAAGCAAGGAGCAGGACAGTGAGAATATATCATACAGTTGCTGGTCCCGAAAGGATGTAGCAATTTTCCTGTTTTTCGAAAAGGATATGTTCACGTCTACTTCTACTACAGAATTCATTTCCAAAACCAATTGGGACAGAATTTGCACACCAAGCGTGCAATGTTGAACAGAATTCTATCGAAAGAAATATTTTTTTGGGGTTGTTGTTAACTAATTATATTAGTATTTACTCCCAAATATAGATTTTAATGAATTTTTTGTTGTAAATTACCTGTAAAAATTTCTTCACATCCTCCAAGAGATTCTGAAAAATAACTTCGCCTTTATATATGTCGAACCAACCATATTTTGTGATTTTGGATAGCAACGTAACCAGTGCTTGGACAACAAAGTGCTGCAGATTTGGCCTTGTTGCCAGATAATTCAGTACATAACTCCTGAGATTAAACACAGAAAAAAATATTAAATTACTTAATAATTTCGAAAATGTTTCCTATTTAACCGAATATCAATACGCTGCTCCAAATTCAGACCCTGTATAAGTTTTGTTAGTGTTGTTGCTGCTAACAGTTGAGCATAACTTGAATCCGCCCGATCGAGTAACATTTGACATTTGGGAAGTGCATCCTGACTACTAACAAAAGCCACCAGCGCCTTTTCCGCATCGGATCGTATAACTGAATCGGTTGCCTCGTAGAGCTGCTTACAGAGTATTTCCAGTTGCTGGATTTCCTGTAAAAAGTGAAAACAAATAAATAAGCTTAAGTGCATCAAAGACTCCATTTCTGATATTTTTTAAAAACCGTTCTGTTTAACATAACCTTAAAGTAGCTAAAACTGTTTGGGGAGCAGCCTGCCGAAAGAAGCTACTCAATTTATGGATAGTGCATAGGAGGGCGAATGTTTGGTCTAATTCATTCTAAATCTCATACGATATGAATATAATTATTTCAACATTTTCCACTAAATCTCTTCAGGGCAGAAACATTTTTAAACTCTTTCAGTTTACTCACCATTCTTTTTATTGTCTACAAAATAACTGATTTTTTATTCCTTCTTAATTTTCTTCCACTTTTCTTATTTTTGTTTTGTTTGTCAACTTGAAGAAGTGCCGCTCACTTGTAGTTGGCTTCACTTTATGTCCAACGCGAATATTCGCCTTTGGTTATATTTTTTCTAATCTATTTCATTTAACTTGTCTTATTTGTTATTTACGCAATGTTTTAACCTTTTTACAATTAACAATTCACTTTAGTTTGATAAATGTAAAGAATAAACACAATTCGCCTGATATTTAACACCATTTATTAGATCTTTACAATTTCTCTTATCTATCTTCTTCGTAGAATATTTTATGTCGTCTGCTTTTTTCTGTTAATAATTACTTTAGTTAACATTTTGTGGGGCTAACACTAGCAAAATAACAGTCTGAACTCATATAAATAAGTAAAGCTTCTATTACATCAGCACATTAGACCACATATAAATTCAAAATATTCTGATTGTTATTATAAATAACTTGCACCATACTTTATATGTGAATGAGAAGATCTGAAACAACTAACGCCTTCGTCTAGGAAAGAGGCATTAGAAGTATAAGCTCTGAGTTAGGAATGGCAGCTTTAATTAATTGAAATGTTAAATAGTTGATAAATTCAGCATGTTTTTCAAAAATTAAGAAATATAAACAATAATAACTTTACAATTATTCAATTATATTATATATTTTATTCAACATTTATTCTACTAATAACATTGTACAATAAAATTAAACTTTTAGAAAAATTTGGAAGTATTTCTGCTGTTGGACATGACTGATTATACAGCCCATCGAGAAGGAGTCATAGGCTACTACCATGCCCCTGTCTTGACCCAAAAAATCTGTTCAGCAAACCCAAAAAAAATTTATCATTTCCTGATGGGATTTTGACTTATAATTATTTCGTTTCTTTTTGGTTTATATTACTGAGTACGCTTTTAAAAAAAATCAATCATAAATAATCCTAATTTAAATTCCAAAAAAATTTAAATTTAAAAAAAAAAATAATAGCTTGTTGTTATTGTGCATAAAGCTTAAAGATAGATTAAAGCTTCGGTGTAATTACAATTTGTATGAATTGTCAATACAAAAGGAATGCAGCATAAATATACGTATGTTGAATGAGAATACATATTCATACGAGAATTATAGTTCCAATGCACACTAAAGAGGTAAAATCCTCCCGAAATGCTCAGTTAGTATTCTTACAAGTTTCCTGTTATCTGTCAAATAGAAAAAATCAGCTAAGCTCATCATCTCGGCATGGCCACAGAGAGTTGTCCAGTTGTTGGCAATAATTAATTATCAGAAAATTGTAACTTTACAATTAGGATGGCTTCGTTTGTGGTTTTGGCTATCTGCAGTTTTTGTATCTTCGCTCATGGGCGCTCTATTAATTTGTGAATTAAAATTCTGCGGTACAGCGCAACTCTTCGAACGGTTTTACCTTTTAATACGCAATAAGTAGCTGATCAAAATAAACGAAACTTAAAGAGAATAACAGTTCACTAGGGCTAGGGAATTCAAAAAAATTTGATTTGATTACACTACGATGTGATTACACTAAATATATAAAATTATGGATTTGCATTTACCTATTCGTGTAAATGTGACCTTCTGGATATTAAACAGATAACGTCAACATAATGTTAAATGCATCTTTATTAAATAGAACTGTAAACTGTGAGACCGGTAATTGAGATCTGTTTACTTTCTGTGATTTGCAACAATATGTAATACATTATAATTATTAACAAATTGATTTTAAAAGTCCAGCGATTACAATATAAATCGGTTACATTGCGATGGAAGAGCCTACTTACTTCGATGATTACGATGTCGACGATGAGCTTGACGTCGACGAGGATTTCTTTGATTCACCCTTTGTTGACGACTTTTCTTATGAGTTCCAAGGCTGTGTATATGACTCTATCTCTCAGATTAGTATGTTTGTAATGACGTTGCTGGGCTTGACTTTAATATGCCGTATTGCCTGGACTTGTACTCACCACCTGTTGTCAAATGCAGAATGGCTTCAACATTTGATATCAATGATGCTGGGATTGACCGTGCTCTATATATTAATAGGGTATGAATTCCTCTACGTACTCTTCTTAAGTTTAATTGCGTTGGCTCTAATACTTATTGTGGAATACTGTAATTATCGTAATATTGGAATTATAATAGCAATAGTCACCATTTCATTTCATTTTGTGTACGAGGCACTCTGCAACCAGCCAGAAATGTGGCACAGGATCCGTGGTATTGTAATGATAGCGACTATGAAAATAATTTCTCTCGCATTTGATTTAGAATCATCGATTCTAAAGGAGAAGAAGACTTCACTGCCGGCATTGATACCTTACTTGGGGTATATATTCTGCCCAGCTACGTGCTTGCTTGGACCTTGGATACCATACAGCGCATATGTGCAAAGTATACGTAAAGATTACTTAGGCGGTAAATGGGCGTTATGGAGCGTATTAAACGCATTTCTTGCAGTGATTTTTTGTAGCCTGTCTGACTGTATTGTGCCAATGACACACTTTAATTGGAAAATTTTAAACACCTACAGAGATGCTTTATCGTTTCGTTGCAGCCACTATTTTATATCTTTTCTATCCCAAGCCACACTTTCTGCAAATGGTATTAAATTAAATAGAACTGATAAAATTGCACCGAATCCATTGTTTGGTCATATGGTTACGAAGCCATGGCACATAGAATTTCCTCTTTCGATAACTTCGCTTGTACGCAGTTGGAATATCCCAATGCATGACTGGCTGAAAACATATATATTTCATACCACACTAAACCGTTTCGGAAATTATTTGATTGCATTATTGTGCACATACATTGTGTCATCATTACTGCATGGACTCGACATAAGAATTTATTTGGTTCTGCTCTCCCTTGCTTTCTCTGCATATGTGGAAAAATTGATGCGTGCAAAATTAGCAACGATTTTCGATGCATGCATCGATACTAACTCTTGCCGCAAACCGTGTAAATTTTCTTATTGTCCAAGTCATGGCTGGTACCGCACTAGTTCGTGGATTGTCTTCCTTATTAACGTGATTTTCAGCCTTTTATGTGTTTTCCATTTAGCCTATTTTGGCGTAATGATGAACATTACATTTGAAAGTGGAACTAAATTTACCCTCTCTGATAGTTTAATGAAATGGTCTCAGTTAAACTATTTGAGTCATTGGATAACCTTCGGTACTTATATATCATATCATTTAATATAATCTACAATCTGAATTGTCTATATATGCTATGACTGCCATCTCAAAAAAAAAAAAAACACATATATACATACATACTTAACAATACTATATTTATATATTTGATAAAAATTTGTGATATTCCAAAAAAAATTTAGTTATTCTTGTACTTAACATATATATATTTAGACAAACATACATACAAATGTAAATTTAGGCAAACATGTATTTAACTTAGCCTTCCTCTACATTGTATTATTAACTTGTTATTATTGTGGCCCTTTGGTATTAATTATGAACAAAGTAAATAAAAGTAAGTACATAAATGATAAATGTAGCATTTCTTTCATATTTATATTAAATAAAAACATGATTTTATGCTTGAAACACTATAAATTTGTTGTTTACTCCTAATAATTTGAATTCGTTTGGTATTAATAATAATGTATTTTCTATCAAATAAATTCATGCAATTTATGTTATTTTCTGTATCATAAATAATGTTCACACAATCATTACTCTTTCCGAATTTTTGATACTAATAAAAAAGTTGGTATTTGGTTTGTGTTTTTAAAGGTTTCTTGATTTCTTCAACTCTCTCCCATAAAATTTGTATGACATGATATCAGAAAATAATTTCATAGTCTTCCTTGTCTCAGTCAGCAGTCTACATAATTTCTTTACAGTATCATTCCACCAGTAATTTCGGCGATTAAGAATTATTATCCATTTAAAACTGCATTCAATTTCGTCGATGTTATCAGTCGAAATTACATCATGGTAAGCTACCACCACTGGAGATGGACGTGTCGACACGCTCTCCACATCTGGGTTAGCAGTTATTTTTATGGTGTCTTTATACACATATATTTCGGCAATCATGATTCACCTTAAATCTTTCACTATAAATTAATAAACCCATCCGGAAAATCCTTCAAATATTCCAAAAAAATACCTTCAAAAGTACATCCGCTTCAGAACAGGACTTACACGATTAACCCACTCCCACCTATTTACACCGTAATCCCCGCCACCATGAACAATGTGCAACCAAACCACCACCTCCTTCCAGCACATCATATCAGAATGCAACATAACAGACCACATATGCCTCAAATATAATAAAACAATAAAATAATTAATAACCAACATAACAAGCGAAAACATCTCCATATTCATAAAAATACTAAGATCCTCCGAAAATTTTTTTGAAATTTAACGCATTAACTACAATAAAATAAAATACAGGCCGAAAACCCTAGCCGTTAGTGCCTTAGCTTTAAGCTTAACGTTAAGTTGTTTGTATAATTAATTATACCAATAAACATGATATAAAAAAAGCACAAGGATATTTGAAAATTTATTGAGCTTATGACAGAGAATACAGAGAAAAGAAAGTCTTTTTCGCTTCCATCGTCCGTAGCGGACACACCACGATTTTGAGTGGATTCACCTCGATTTTGATTGGATTCATGTACAACTTCCGTCTGATTCATTTCGCTGCTTTGCCGTTTGGCGTTTAAGTTTCTTTTCTCTGTATTCTCTGCTTATGCTGACTGAAAGCTATTTTCAGTAGATATCGGTCTCTCGAAGAATTTTTGACAGCTTTGGAACGCCCTCTGAATCGTAACATAGTTACAATCAAAGCCTTTGGGTGCACCGTCCGTTTAAAGGTATCTATGTAGACACACTTTCAGGCGTCAAAAGTCTAACTCTACGTCTCCACGGGCAATTTTTGATGGCATGCCATTGATTGGCAATTTCAAGCAAATTGCAAATGGAGACTCCAAATTGCTTCAAGTTGGCAATTTATGTTATGAAATATTTTACCCACAATTGCGGTTTTCTTATTTTTTCCTCTTCATCGTATAAATAAAAAAAAATTTCAAGCACGGGCACAGCGAACTAGATTGCTTGACGACATTTTCAAAATGACGATGACATAACATCGCAATGCCCACCATTAAAATATTGCCAACCTTTGCAATCGAATTTGACAGATGTTATGCCATCAAAAATTGCCCGTGGAGACGTGGGGTAAAGTGGTACACAATTTATAAAAATTATATTTAATAGTTAAATAGACTCATAATTTCTTCATTACGTTCAAACTTCCCAAAAATAATAATTAAAGACTCTTATTCACTCAAATCAAAACTCTATTTGCAATTGTTTGCATATTTGTTTTGATCGCATTTTTCTATGATTTGAATTTTGACAGCTACTGAGGGAAAATTTGTTCAAAAAAATTTGTTCTTGCAGCCACCATGTAAGTAAATTCACCTTGGCTATATGGATAGGTTTGCTTATCATTGATTAACCAGAATTCTGAAGAAATTCAGCTACACTACTACATATTTGCACATGCTAAGTGTGCCAAAGATAAGAGTTATTGGTCTGTATTCTCTGTTGATAGTCTCATTGAAGTTCCTATATAGAGAGATAAATGACTTAGTTTAAAAAAAATTATCTTAATCTGTTGAAAAGAATTTTTTACATTTAATAGAAACGGAGAAGCAAATTCAATCGAAATCACTACAAATCAACAACTAAAACCTCGCATTAGGGATTTGGAAAATCCACGAAGCTTCCTCGATCATGCATCAGCACAAAAATTCTATCTCATTTAAAAACTATAAATAGTTATTCCTTATATTATGTTCCCCGAATGTTTAGTGGCATGCATGCATCGACACTCTGCAGTTTTCAATTTTTCCGTTTATCAACACTACCAAGGTAAACAGCTGTCTTTCACTTTCATCAGTTTGTAACACCAAAATCTTCTCAGAACTTAGTTGAACCAGGAATTATTTGGCGGCCATTTAATTATGAATAAATTCCATTTAATTTGTGTTGTGGTATCGTTTATTGCAATAAATCCAGCAAGCAATGCAATTCAGGACAAAGAACAACAAACAGTGGGCACTGCGGTTCAATCGATTGTTTCAATTGGGGCGCCAGCTCCCGCATCTGCCACTTCTGATTTCAATCCACTGGGTCCTAAGGTTATGTGCTCATTTTTACCATTCGATTTTATTGAGTGTAAGGATCCTATTGATCACCACAACAACAAAACAGCTAAAGCAGAAAAGGGCTACGGCTGCTTACGATTCGGGGGCTCCACATACGAAGAGGTTGAACACACAAAAGTTCAATGCACAGTCTTTCCGGATATTGATTGCTATGGGCCTCGTACATTTTTTCGAGACGGTGTACCTTGCGTGCGTTACACAGATCACTACTTCGTTACCACTTTAATTTACAGCATCCTCTTGGGTTTTCTTGGAATGGACCGTTTTTGTCTTGGACAAACTGGCACTGCAGTGGGCAAACTGCTTACAATAGGTGGAGTTGGTGTATGGTGGGTTATTGACGTGATACTCTTAATCACAAATAATCTCTTGCCTGAAGATGGTAGTAATTGGAATCCCTACGTATAAATAGAAGTTTAATTTTAACCTATTTATTGTGATATTAGTTAAAACGCATTTACACTTAATATAGATTAGATTTATTTTAAAATAAAAAACAAGCTTTAAATGCTTCTAAATTTTGATTGTGAACGCAAATCTTATAAACGCATCAACACAGTTATTCTATTTTTGGCAAGCCTGCCGATATAGAGCTTTCAATTCCACAATGATCCTCACCACGAAGTATTTTAAAGAATCCATTGTTTCCCCAGTCAGTATTCCAAGAATTTGCGATTAACCAATAAGGTGTACCCTTCTCAACACCCCAACCTAAAATTCGAATGGCATGACCTCCCAGAGCCGAGCCATGCACGTGTTGATACACGCCAGATTTATACAAAATCAAATCCTCGTAAACAGTGAAGGCGCCTTCCACGGGTCCGTTTGCTTGAATCTCCTTTTGGATGTCGCGCACATTTCGACCAATAGAGTAAGATTTTGCGCCGTAATGCTTGTCCTTCTCATAGACCTCAGAGTAGCTGGTTTGACACTGATGTTTACACCGTGGAGTCTTACCATGTTCACCGTCACATGCTGGGCGAGATCCATTTACATGATGTTCACAAGGTTCAATTTCATAAGGACGACAACCCTACGATATCATTATAATTAATTCAAAACATCATTTTCAATAACAGCTTTAAAGTACCTGTTTTGAACCATATAGTCCGCCACTCACAATACCCTTCCGAGTCCAGTAGCTCCAAGCAGCGCCAGGAAATCCGCCATTGCACCCAAAACCGCAAGTATGACAACATGAGACTAAATCATCAGCAGAGAAATGGAAATGAATGCTGGCATTGGAGTGAATACAAACCTAAAAAAAACAATCAATTTGTATTGTTTACACATTTCATTCTAAATACGATAAGAAATTGTAGTCAGCTAAAAAGCTCAAAGCTTTTGTCGGGTCAGCGTAATCTAATTTTAATTTCAAAGTGAACAAACGCAAAAATCGATAACGACGGAATAAATCTTGTGCATTTAGCATTGTCAGTAAATTACGACTTTATCTACAATTCCAAACGAATTGTTCTCTAAATGGATGATGGTATACAAGAAAACAAAACTTACACGGTCGGACATGGCTTCTACAGCACCAAAAGCCCAACAGGATCCACAAGAACCCTGATCCCTTATTTCAGAAATAGTGGGACAATTTGGCCATTCTTTGCGAGCATCAAACTCATCTGGAATATTATCCTCCCCTGAGTCAGTATACAGACCACCCAGTACGATTTGCTTATCTTCCAATGCAAACTTGTGAGCGTCAGGATGTACACCCATAAGGCGACGAATGTGTGCTTCTGGCACAGACTTGTCAAAGTTGCGTCCAGGCTAAAAAAAATAGTTATTAAATAATAATCACATGCATTATTCACATTATCCAATTATACTTACAGTCCAGGTCTTAGCCTTACTACGAACTAATTCAATAAAATCATCAGATAATAAATAAGAATCCTCAATTACTGAAGAGAAAGCAACACCTAGAAAAAGGCAGATTACTCCCAAAAAAACCTTCATTTTTCAACTGGAACAAAGAAAATTTATCTGATTAAATTTCAATAATACATAAGAAATATTTGTATGACTAGCAAAAAAAAAATGGGGAAAAAAGGCGTAATCACTTACAAACGAATTCCAATTTAAATATATTATCACAATACTACCTCCACTTCTGTCGCCTTCACAAAACAAAATGAAATCGGCATATTTTGTGTTTCCATATTTAACATTTCTTTAACATTTATAAGAATCACTGTTGTTAACAGGCGAATTCAAAACAATCTAGAGTAAACAGTAAAAACATTCAACAGTGAGCCTCGTTTCATACCACACAGTTGAAGTGCTTTTTGGATAATACGGCAAGGAAAAAGACACCAAAGCTGCCCAGAACTCACATCACGACGAAAAGTGTGTGTGCTCAATGCATCGTTCACACCATGCGGCTGCGATGCGGTTGTGGATAACTCGGCGATGGTAAACATAATAAAAATCCACAACTAACACCGAACACCAAAGTAATATTTAAAATTGCGACGCCGCACTCTGGCTCTCGTCAGCTTTTTATAAAATTAGCCCCAAAGTGCCACAAAATCATTTTTTCCCAGAAACGGGGATAAGTTGTCTTATTCACTTAGCTATTTATTTAGTTACTTTCCATGTCAGATAGCTTCAATTTTGCTTGATCACCTTAAAGGTAAGTACATCGTAAATATACTTAAATTAACAAATTTACTCAAATACAGTATTCCAAAGCAGAAGATATAATTATTTCAAAAATTTGTATATACTACAGAATGAAATTTTTATAAGATTTTGAATATTCGGCTAAAAATATTTGTATTATATATTGAGATTTACTAGTTAAATATTTTTTATGTGCGAATAATATCTATTTCACAATTTACAAATGCACCAGTAGAAAATTTGACTTGATTGCATTAACTTTTACCTAGACTTCAAAAATATGTAAAAATTTATTCGCTGACTTTAATTTAATACATAACTGTATAGAATGTAGCAGAGCAAAAACAATTTGTTCTAAGAAACCGCTTTACTATCATAAGGTTCAAAGTATTATATTTTGATGCTGTAAAGCACGCTCTATTTTATATGCATTATTTTTCCTACGAAATTCACATTAATTTTAAGCGGCCCCCGACACGTTACTGCATGATGTAAAGAATCGTAAAGATGAATTAGTGAAATAGCTATGTATGCGTCTTACATGCAATGACTGAAGCCATGCAGTAAGCAAAATCCAAATGATTTGGATTTTGCTTACTGCATGCGGTGTGTTCAGTCAGTACTTCATGGGTATTTCCGTGACCCTACGTCTCGAAAATGTCCGACGATGCTTCCACTGTGAGCGTCACGAAAAATGAAAAAAGGCTGTCAAACAAACAAAATGACAACTGATTGCAACATAGCACGTTGGCAATTTATGGCATTACCCTACGTCTCCACGGGCAATTTTTGATGGTATGCCATTGGCAATTTCAAGCAAATTGCCAATGGAGACTCCAAATTGCTTCAAGTTGGCAATTTATGTTATGAAATATGTTATGCCATAAATTGCCAACGTTCTGTGTTGCAATCAGTTATCATTTTGCTTGTTTGACAGCCTTTTTTCATTTTTCGTGACGCTCACAGTGGAAGCATCGTCGGACATTTTCGTTTTACCGCATCTATTAAATTAATAAAAACGCTCAAATGAATGGAGACTGTGCATTTGCATTATTTGTAATAAAGGATTCACCCAGAATTTCGGTTTCCTTCTTTTTTCCTCTTCATCGTATAAATAAAAAATTTTTTCAAGCGTGGGTACAGCGAACTAGATTGCTTGACGGCATTTTCAAAATGACAATGGCATAACATCGCAATGCCCACCATTAAAATATTGCCAACCTTTGCAATCGAATTTGACAGATGTTGTGCCATCAAAAATTGCCCGTGGTGACGTAGGGTAACATATTTCATAACATAAATTGCCAACTTGAAGCAATTTGGAGTCTCCATTGGCAATTTGCTTGAAATTGCCAATGGCATGCCATCAAAAATTGCCCGTGGAAACGTAGGGTGACTGAAGGCCCGAATACAATAATGCGAGAGACCGAGACGAGAGCGAGACCGAGTCTCGGCCGAGATCTCGTTTGCACAGTCTCGAATTCTAATATACAATCAACAAAGTGCAAGCCATATTTACACAAAAGCAAAAGTGTTAAAAAACTATTAAAAGCTAAATGTTTTGAAATTTTTTAATTAATAAAATAAACGCGGAGCCACAAACAGCAAAACAGAAATAAACAATTGCGTATTTAAAGATAATTGATTACTTTGACAAATTGTCTCGGACGAGAGTGCGAGGAATTTCTAATTTTTTAGAAATGCCTCGTCTCGCCGTATCGCATCACGCATTATTGTATATTGCCACATACAATCCTTTGGTACAAATTATTTTTGGCATCTCGGCCGAAACTCGGTCTCGCTCTCGTCTCGGTCTCTCGCATTATTGTATTCGGGCCTTAAAGCTGCATTCATTCGAAGCAGAATTTCATAGCGGACGACAAAGAAAAACATTTCTCATCGAATTTATTGAATTTACCGCTAAATTTTGATGAGTAAACTCATTCCTTTTTCGGTACCAATCTTCCATCCAAATTCTTTTTTTTCGTTGCTTTTGTTTTTGAACAACCGCAACCGCAGTCAAAATTATTTTATCCGCATCTGATATTGTCGTCCGCACACCGAATGAGTAAACGAAAAATGAATGATTGAAGAGTATGCAGTAACGTGTCGGTGCTGAGATACTGCACAGATATATGAGTATGATGTAAGTAATGCAGTAACGTGTCGGGGCCGGTTTACAACACTAAATTATATTCAGATGAGCATTGAACGTACCTCGAATTATAGGAATAAAAATAGTGCAGTAAAAGGAATATAATTTTATTTTATATGAATTGAAAAGCATTAAACTATTATTTGCAGTAATTATTTTGTAAAATGACTTCACGTAATTTAACGGAGGTGTTCATCATTATGCGTAACAATGCGTCAAAGAGTAGAACACTTTATACAGATGATAGGGTAAGTTGATTTGATGGCATATTTCACAATTGACTAAATGCATAGTAAGCGTTTGAAAAATCCTATTACATGTAATGGAATGTGTCCTTATGGTACTTTCAAAAATAAATGATATTAATGTTTCGATATTTATAATTCTACATTTATAAGGATGAACAGATATTTTCTGTGATATCTTGGATTGCTTTTTTATATTTTTTCGTTTAGAGGTATCGATTATACATTTTTTGTTAATTAGATCAATCTTTTCTTTTTTTAATTTGAAGAGGGATACTGATGCTGAGCGTTTATTGAAGCACTCAATACGTGATGCTGAAGAGGGTCTAGAAATGCGAGATGACTATGGCACACCTCCTATGTGGATAGATAAACTTGAGGAAGCACAATACACTATGTCTAAGTAGGAGAAAACATTTTTAACAATTAAAAAAAATCGTTTCTAAAATTTGCAGAATTAAGCCCAAGTTGGACGAATTAGGATCACTACATGCGCGCCATCTACTGCGGCCTGCATTTGATGAAAATAGTGAGGAGGAATTAGATATTGAACAGCTAAGTCAGGAAATCTCAAAACTAATAACGTCGACACATCGTCACATTCAATGCATTCGCTCTAGTTTGGGTGTCGGGAGTAAGTTGGAACAACGGCTGACGGCTAATGTAATCACATGTTTGCTGCTGGACTTGCAGGAGCTGACGACGAAATTTCGAAATAGTCAAAATGCTTATATTCAGCAGTTAAATTCTCGCGAAGAGCGATCGCAAAAATATTTCGAAGCAGGTGACTTTACAAATGTGGACTTGGGATTGAGTAACGAGCGTGAGAACTTTGTAGATACATTTGACAATTTTCTGCAGCCACCAGCTTCCACATCATCTGCAGCTACAAATACCTACCTATACGATGAGTCTGAAGAGCAAATTGATGAGCATTTTCAAAGACCCGTTGCTAACCGCATGACACAGCAGCAGCTGTTGTTATTTGAAGAGGAAAATAGTCGTCTAGCAGTGCACAGAGAGGAAGAAGTCACAAAGATTGTAAAGTGTATTTATGATCTTAATGATATTTTCAAAGATTTGGGCCAAATAGTCCAAGAACAAGGTACTGTACTTGACCGCATTGATTACAATGTGGAACAGACGCAAACTCGGGTTTCTGAAGGGCTCCGACAACTGCAACGTGCAGAATTATACCAGCGTAAGAATCGGAAAATGTGCATCATCATGGTATTGGCTGCGGTAACGCTTTTCCTACTTCTCTTGCTGATATTTACAAAGCTATAAATTTATAAAGTGTGATTGTCACAGGAAAAAGAAATGTTCGTTGAATCATAATTACTATTAAATAAAAATGTATTTATTAGTATTATAAAAATATATATATTTAATAACTAAAACTTAAACTTTTTTTTCATGTTACATTCGTTCCGATAACCTCGATGCCACCGATCGGAGATTACCGTACACCTTACTGGGTGGCGAGCCCAAAATTAGATTACAAATTGCTCGACGGGCCAGCTGAATATTTTGGTAGCTGCCAAGAATATGTATCTTACTGTCAGCCAAAACAATGCGGGTTTTGGTCACATTCTCGATAGTGTATTTAGTCCTCCCGCCTTTGCCAGCCAATCGTCCAATGGCCCGACTTAAATGGTCCCCACGAAGATTTTTCACGTCCTTCACCTCGAATGTCTCTACAAAGAGATCCTCCAAACGCAGCAACGCTAAAGCATCATCCACTTCGAATCCACATAAAAATGCCTTAACGAAATCAACACCCTTCTGCAAATTGGCAATGTCGGGTGTTTCCGGACTAATACAAATTTCGACCTGAGATTAAAAAAATTTGAAGTCAAAGCAATCCAATTCATGTCAGTACAAGCACTACTACTAACCTGTTTCGCTTTCATATTGAAACGAATCTGAAGTTTCATGTGTTCGACAATTGGGGTAAAAATTTTCATCCAATGCTCCTTAAGAGAAGAATACCTGCCAAAGTCAGCCAAATGAATGCTTCCCTTACATCAATATACTAGATTTATATAGTTACCTATGCGGCGGTACTGATAATTTTCTGATATCGTTTTTCGACCGCTTTGCCCGTGGAGCTTGCAGCTTTTTTGCTGTTCCCTCTATACCGGTCGCTTCATCCACCTGCATTTGATTATCCTCATTGTCTGCTGGGCGTTTTTTTGCCTTTCTGGGTGGTAAAAATTCATCAGCTTTTATATTCTGAACTTCCATTTTTGCTAAAATTATTTATTATTAACAAAAGTCAAAATACTGCAGCACCATGCGGTTTAAACAAGAAAAGAAACAGTGTTAGCAACGAAAATGTTGCTGTCAAAATATGTCAGAAACAGATTTTATTTGCAATACAGTATTGTGACATTTAATGTACAAACAAATTCACAGAATTAAGCAATGCTCAGCAGTTGTGGAAATTCTACGAATTTACTCGACATGTTGACTAACGTATATATGCTAGAGAATAGTTCTGTTTAGAAAATGTAATTCTCCCTGCTAGTAGAAGCAATAATAACTTCAATATGTATAATAAGTATATTCACACATAATCAACATATTGATCTAAGCCCATAAAGAAATTTTTATCTAAATTTGTATGTAGAGTATATGCAAAATTATCATTAAACACAATTCTCAAAATGCTATTGTTTGCATATTTATTTTGATCGAATTTTTATATACATACATAAATTCAATTTTGACAGTTCACCTGATTAGTAATGTATATTTATTTTTTAATACTTTTCAATACTTCCACTACTATGTATGTCCATAGAGCTGATAGCCTTTGTCACTCGTGCTCCTCTTTTATTACATTATGATTTTAATTATCATGTAATATTAATAATAATAATAATAATAATAATATGTCCATAATTCACACATTTTTATAACTGGTGCCTTGTATAACATTTATTAACAAATTTGACATTAATAATAAATTACTGCACAAACAACAATATAAATTTTATAGTAACAATTAGCACAAAGAGAATTTAATACAATAATTTTTATTTATAAAAGATTAATTAATAATTATTGAACAAAAAGCCATGTGTCGCAACTAGTATTAAATATTGTCCATGAAGTCCGTTATATTCACAGTTTGGGATCATTCAGCAAGAAACAGACACCTCTCTGCTGAATGCGCCCGAAGTCACTTTAAGCCGCAGTATATGTATGTGTTGGTTTGGTACTGTACATACAATTTGGCAGGAAAAGAAAAAAATTGTAAATAGATAATAGAGCAGAAATAACTTTATGCTTTTTTATGATTATTAAAAGAAATAACATATTTGTATTTCAATAAATAAAACAAAGATAACTGCGGTTTAAAAGAATACCAAACAGAGAACGAAAGAATGGAAGAGCAGCATTTAGAGCAGTTAAAAAGCAAAAATCCTGAATTAATAACATCAGTTTTGAATGAATTTAATATAAGAGTGAGTATAAATTGAAAACATTTCCTTTATTAATTCATTTATTTGAATTACTTTGCCTTCTGCCAAGAACGCCGATCTCTTCACATTTACAAGCTTTCACAACAATGGCTTGTGGTATGTATTATGGAAAGCAGTCTTTGATATCTTGGACGATTCTGCACTATCATCTCTTTATCCTTTATGCTTGAATACAATCCGTATACTTACACGTGACGAAAGAAGTTTACACACATACGATATATCCGATAATTTTATTTGCTTATTGGAATTGGCACAATTGAATACGCATCAATTTATTACGGCAGATCAAATCGAAGAGGGTGAGGCTGCTGCAGTTGCTTTACACATACCTGCGTCAGAGACTAACGTCGAAGCTTTAAAATGTCTTTGCAATTTGGTGTTTCAGAGTGTCGAATGTCGACTCCAGTGCATTAAAAACAATGTCACCGACGCCATACTAAAGCGTATAGCGTGTCATTACCAACATCCCTTTGTAGAATTATACGAAATGAAGCTATTGTTCCTTATTACCGCTTTGGAGCCTTCAGCACGGAATAGGGTCCAAATTGATCTCAATGGAATAGATTACATGACGGAGTGGCTGCATGAGAAACTTAGCGATACAGAATACAGTGATGAGCAGATAGATTTGCTCTCTGAGATGCTCAAGGTTATGTTCAATATAACAACCTGTCCTGATAAGAGCCCTAACGAGAACGAGATCCAAAGTCTCCATTTGACAGGCGTCATACGCGATTTGCTGCTGCACTTTGGTATAATGAGCACCGATCGGCAACGCACTGTTATCACACATGCTATAAATCTGTTGACTAACATTTCCACTGGCTGTCTTTCTGAGCTAATGACAAAGAGCGACGCGGCAAATGCGGAAACTACGCAGGCACTTAATTTCGAGGGATACAATGTATACGCACTGGATATTTTACTGCGGTATCTTAGTACAGCTCTCAACGAACAGGAAACTATGGCCGGTTCTAATGAGCTTATTCCCCCAGTGCTTACTGTTCTAGTAAAATGTGCACGTTCCCAACGGATAATGCGACGCTACATACGTAGCAGAGTGCTACCCCCACTGAAAGACGTTTCGCAACGTCCAGAGGTTGGCAGTGATCTCCGTAACCAACTCTGCCGTTTCCTGACGCTCCCTGTGATAATTTTACGCGATCTATCAGCAGAATTGCTCTTCGTTTGCTGCAAAGAGAATGTCGGCCGTATGATCAAATACACCGGATATGGAAACGCTGCAGGTTTGTTCGCTAATCGGGGACTTTTAGACTGCCGCCGTGTTGAAAATTCAGCATATTCATCGGACAGTGAGAATAGTGACACAGAGGAGTATAAGCGGCTGCAGCATGCAGTAAACCCAGTTATCGGTTGTTATGAGGCTCCTAAACCCAAACATATTGAAACAATGTCTGATGAACAAAAAGAGTTCGAAGCTTTGGAGCTTGTTAAATTGATGGACAAATTGCAGAAAACGGGCATAGTGCAGCCATGTCGCATTGGAGAAGATGGCAAACCACAGCCTGTGGATCACATATTACAGTTGCAGGAGGAATTACCCCATCAGTAATTGGAGCAGAAACAAAATACCTAGACTATTCTTCGACACGTTTGGATTTATATGGTATTTAAATTACTTTACATGTAAAACTAGTCCATTAAATTATTGTATATTAATCCGCCAAATATCATCAGAATAATTATCTGAAAATTAAAAGGAGCTCTTTAACCGTACTCAAATATACTTAATACAAATGTTTCAGTGTTAAATTTTGAGACCTGCCATAAAGTAATAAATGCTTTTGATAGTACTTCGAATATAAAAACTTATTTTGATATATGCACATTAGGGAGGGGCGATTAGTATGGAAGGAAAAAAATCTTAATGGGCGCTTCGCGTTTCTGATTATAGTTATAGTTATAGGCCAAAATATCCAAAAAAAACCGTGACAAAAAGTGGTGAATTTTCTACATTTTCGACCATGAAAACGAAGTTTTTTCTAAGTAATATGTTCAGAGAAATTGTAGCCCGAGACAATAGCTACAACTTTACTTTTGAAAATAAGTCAAAATTTCAAATACTTTACGAAATATGAGCCCAAAAAAATTTGCAAATTTTCCAAAAAAATAAAGTCTGAGAAAAAACTGGAAGTATCGTAGACGTATGGTCTAGTGGACTTTTTTGATCAGTACAATCCCAAGAATCAGAAACGCGAAGCGCCCATTAAGATGTTCAAATCGCCCCACCCTAATGCACATACTATGCATATTATAACTTTAACTGAAGAACTTATGTGGAACGAAATTCTGACGACAAGAAGAATGCATGTGAATGTAAGACACACAAAGATAGTTGAAATAGTATTTGAATATCTTCATTACATTTAATATATACATAAAAAATATATATATATTATAATTATATACAAGTGTGTATAATTTTTACATACAGTATCATAAATATATAAGTTGTATACATAACTAACACGCTCGGGAAAATCATACGAATATGTAATGCCATCTGTAGAATACCGTTACAATTGAAAATTTTTGTTAAATTAATTTCGACATTGGTCTAAAGTGGTGCTGATTGTAGTTCAGATATTGTTTCGACTTTTGTGCTTTAATTAATTCAATACCCATGCGATCACATTCGATACCATCGTCAGTCTCGACATCACACTCACTTTTGCAGTTCGGTGGCATTTGAAAATAAGACTTTTTCCTCGAGTTGCCAACCATTGGCATTATTGGTAAATTTGGGGCTTTGCTGGCATGCGTGGAGGTGTTATCTCGGTTGTACTGTGCTGGTTCAAACTGTGTTTCAACTGCCTTCTTGTTTGTGTCGCCTTCGATTCGATTTTGGTACGCGAAACGGTAAGTGTCTTTGCAAAACATATTAACTTCTTTTTTATATTTGACGATTTCGTTCTCGAGCTCCTGAAGTTTTTTTTCGTAACATACGCGAATGTGTTGCTGTTGGGTAGACTTTGAATTGGTCATAATATCGGATTTTGTATTACGTACGTATGGCGCTTTGTTATTAAGTGCTATTGCTGGATTACTACGATTGAGGTGTTCATTTGACTCTGATTCGGCACGGCGATGGTGGTTGCCATGTGGATTGTTTTCGGCCTTTTGTAGACTTGATGTATTTCTATGTCCTTTGGTGGAATAGTCGTAATTCTGTCGAACACCATTAGGCGGACGCTGTTGCTTGTAACCGTTCGGCTGCTGTTGCTTGTAACCGTTCGACTGCTGTTGTTTGTAACCGTTCGGCTGCTGTTGCTTGTAGTCGTTCGGCAGTTGCTGTTTGTAGCCGCTGGACTGCGTGCTATAACCGGCATCCACGGAATAGCGCTTATCTAAGTCTTGATTTCCTAAGGCAGTTTCTTCGATTGTTTGATTTGGTTTTGAGTGCAATTTGCTCTTGGATGTATTGTGATACACCTTGTTGTCCAAGTGCTGGATCAGCTTTTGCTCAGGTGTTTTATGTAAAATTGTGGATGATTTGCGCTTCGTTATCGGAATTGGCGACATTGTTATCTTCTTCACCGATTTCCGTTCACCATTTAAGATTGGACATACTTCGAGTTCGTGTTTCTCCGACCGTTGCAATAATTTCTCCTTCGAACTGGACTTTTCATCCTTACTGTAATTGATTTTTGTTTTCGACGATCTCCTGACTGTTTCTATTTGCTCAGAGCTATTGGTAATCTTCTGATCCCTATCATAAAAAAAAAATTTATGTAAATTACTTTCTTCAATGTACTTCTCATCATACTTTTGAAGAGTTGTGACGCCATTTTTGTTACATCCTGCATTTTGGCGTAGAATGTTGACTTTGTCTACAGTTGTTTGGGCTATTTCATACAGTTTTGACCTATACTCAGGAACAGTTAAACGAATGTCATCACGAAATGGAGGCAATATATCAACATTCAACTCAACTTCTGGTGTAGAATTGCGAAACCTTTAATATAGAAACGAAAGGAAGAAAGACAAATTGTGTAGAATTTTTTTGTATGAATAATAATAATAGAAATGTGCTGAAAGTATGTTGTCCACTTCCCACAGCCGATGTTGAGAATATGACGGATTTTATAAGAAAATAGTGCTTCTTTTGTAATAGCATTGAATCAAAAAATAAGCTAAAAATGGTAATATTACTTTTCAACATAAGAGTGACAAATTGCCTCCTTAGCAGTTAAGCGCTTTAGTGGGTCTAAAACTAATAGCGACTTCACCATATTTATACCATCCTCAGCTCCGTTGGATATCAGTTCGTGCAAAGAGGCATGCCTGTGAATATTTATTAAATCAATTCTACAAAATTTACAAATATAATTTCTTTTATACTTCTCTTTGGATATGTGCTTGTTCAGCAATACCGACCCGAAACCCGCACCAACGGCACTAATATCATTATCCGTTATATCCGGTAAAGCGGCAACAATTTTTTCAATCTATCGTATACAAGCACAAATAAAAGAATTATTTAGCAGCAGATTCCTAAAATTCAACTATACCTGGTTGACCGTACTAGTACCCTGAAACAATGGTTTACCACGTATCATTTCGCCTAGTATACATCCCAGACTCCACATATCAATGCCCTTTGTGTACCTGTATAAGATGAGTTCATTGAATTTCATATGTTAATGAAGTGCTTAAATTATTGGAGGTATTACTTTTTACTAGCCACTAGTATCTCTGGCGCTCGATACCACCTTGTAGCGACGTAATCAGTTAGTTGCGGTTCTACAATCCGGTCATCGCTGAATTCGCCATTAAATGGTCGCTGTGATACAGAACGCGCCAAACCAAAATCTGCCACTTTGCATCTTGAAAAAAAAAAACAGAATTAGGAGAAAAACCCCACAAGTATAGACTTCCCAAAGCTCAGGATATCACGAACCTGCATTTGTTATCAATTAAAATATTGCTCGGCTTCAAATCCCTGTGGATCACGTTGCCTGAATGAATGTATTTGACAGCATTTATCAACTGATACATCACATAACGCTTATGGATATCCTTTAGCACATGTCCCCTTTTGATAATATTATGCAAATCACTTTCCATAAACTCAAATATCAAATAAATGTCCAAATTATTGGAGGCCCTGTTCAAGAACATAGTTAATTAATGTAAATATACATACATATTTTAAATATATTGGAAATTTGCGTATACAAATTTCTGTATTACTCGACATTACTTGTACACATTTTCTAGTTTTACAATGTTTGGGTGAATGCGGAATGCCTTCAGAAAGGTGATTTCGCGAAAAGTACGCTGAGCATCAGTTTCATCCCGAAAGGCATCAAAAATTTTTTTGAGCGCAACAGTTTCATTGCTACGCTTATCCGATGCTTTCCAAACAATTCCGTATGCGCCCTTGCCCAAACGCTGAAAATAAAAAATTTCAAATGATTATCACTGCAGCGAACTCATTACTAGATTATATTCTGACTAGATTTTTATTAAAAACTATTAGCCGGAAAACATATACGAATAAATTTGTTCTGAACTAAAATCGGGGGTGACTTGACAAAACTGTGATGAATTTTTAGTTTGATTTAAATCTTTTTCTAAATTAGTACGATTTTATATATGTGCCTAATATGAAATCTTAAAAATTTCAATTTTGTACAAAGATAATGCATTTCTTGCTTATCCATCATCTATTAAAAAAACATAAAATTCGACCTTTCAAATAATAATAATTTAATAAAAATAAAATGCAACACATTTCGATTCATAGCTTCCTGCCCAATTGAATCGAACGGGAAATGAAAGTCGACCTATATCACAAGCTAATTAAAACCCTAGAAGGTTTTTGATATGTATAAGTCTCATAATTTTTTTCTATGAATTTCGCATCGTCGTATTGGTGTTCCATAGAATGTAGAAAATATCTATGAAATATTCACAATTTTTATTCAACTAGATTACTTTATCTTCTAGATATTAAGAGAAATGTTGAGGCTTATAAAAAAGAAATACGTGCTATTGTAGCAAAATCCTTCTAGGGGTTTTATTAGCTATTTCCTTTCCAGTTGGATTAATTTGGGCTGAATTTTTTGTTGCACTGCGAGATGTGTGTGATTCCCTTTTTTAAGTGAAGTCTAGAATTTCACCAACTACAACGCTAGGATTTTCTCTTTCCGTTAATGTAATTTGTATCAAATTGAAATCAATGTTTGTATAGAGTCTATACTATAGACGATCCTCACTGTATTGTATCAACCTTTTCAAATAGTATGCATACATGCGATTTTAGATCCTTCTTACCTTTTTAATGTCAAACAGTTTTGATATATTTTCATCTATTTCGGACATTTGATTCTTCTCTTGTGGCTTTAATTTGGTCGACATTGTTTCACTTTTTCCTTATCCTTTTATTTTTCCGATTTACTATTTTATTTATTTAATGCTGTTCGAAATGTGATCCAACGATTTTTACCAAGAACTGAACAACACCAACTGCATAGAATTCGTAAGTATGTATGTATGTTTTTGTGCCAGATAGGTAGCGACTGCAGAATAAGCGGTAGACAATATTTATGTACCTATTTATGTATGTGTTTGTATATTCAAAATAGAAAACATTTGAAAGTAGACTTGTCGTAGCTTAAGTAACCAAAAGATACAACAAATAATTTAACAAAATTTATTGTTAGATCGATGATAAACATAAAGGGTATAAATATTATCATATCATAATGGTGCATGTTTGCTACGAGTTCATATTCATATGCTGACATGCACCGTTACAATGCACATGCCCTCCGCCATTTTGACAGTTTAAACTGCGCCAATTCAATCAAAATTTTAAATTAAAAAAAAGAAAGCAAAATGTGAATTACACTATTTGTGAATATATACATATATGTACCTCGAACTTGATAAGTGGCAAGTAAGCATACAATTGTATACACTTTCCAGATACCAATCAGTCGCAGGGACAACGGCATACACACACACGCTCACTTTTTTACATAAATTTCCTCGCGTAGGAGTCAGTCGCAATCTGCTGACAATATGTGAATTCAGATCAGTATCTCAAAGCTTGAGCTGCAGTTTGATACTTTTGAATTGGTTGAATTTATTTTGTGGATTGAATTTGATGTGGATTCTGAAGATTGAGTGTGCTTGCTCTTGAGTAAATTATCACAACAACGTTGGGGGTAACTAGCAACACGAATAATTCTTATTAGTACTTTGTTGTCCTCAGTGATACAATTTTGTTTCTTATTTTGACTTGTATGAAAAACGTTGTTTAGTTTCTAGCTATGCTTCTTCTGGCTTTATACGAAACAAAAATCTACAAAAATATTTGAATTATATTTGTGAGGTAGAGCTGATATCTGTATCAAAGCAACTCTGTTGCTATTTCATGACATGCAAACTGATTGAATAAACGTTTCCTTGAGGATACTCCATACAAGACACAATCCTGGTCAAAATACATTCATTAGGTACTATTAATTTTGAGAGAGAAAAAACGGTGGATTGCTTTGTCATATCTCTTCTCTTTGTATGCCAGGAAAGAATACAATATGGAAAAAGTGTGATTGAAAACAGGTTTACAACTTAGTTAAAATAAATAAATATGATTGTATTTTGAAGGTGGTGCAGATTTTTGACACTCCCTCACGCATTTTCTCTTATTGTACTCATTCGCACGCCGTTCTGTCAAAACCCCTCGATTACAAAAAGCAGAGTCGACATAAAAACAAATCACACCAGCAATCACCGTCGCTAAATAATAATACGAACGTTTCCGACAATATCGAAATTAACCGATTCAATACAATAAAAAACTCAGCCAATCTAAAAAAATTTCAGCCATCTGAGAAATATTTTAAGCAGATATAAAAATTGTATTCACTACTCTGGAACACGTCGGTGGACTCTTTTGATAGAAAGGCGTACCAAACTCTCTCCATTTTTTATCTGCACCACCGGTGTCGTTAAGCTATGAATAAATGAACTTTTTTTTTGTTTACATAAAATACCTTACACTGGTTGACCTAGCAACAGTGGGGGTGTTACGGCAAATTATTAGCCGGCTATTGTTGTATTAATGAATATGTATCCAGCAAATCCAAGGAGCAGCATTCCCTATTTTCAGACCGAGCAAGTAGTGTTTATGAAGTATATATGTACATACATATATATGTACATATATTTAAAAATTGATACAAACAGATATACATACATACATATGTATGTATGTTTATCAAGTCAAATTCAATATTACTCATAATTGTCGCCTTTCTGCATTTTAATATGATTTATTTGCTTATCTGTAGAATGCATAGTAGTTATTGTGGCACGCATACGAGCATCATACAGATTGCAGTATTTTTCTTTTTTCGGTGGTATATGCTGTTGCCTTCTCCATGCATAATAAATACTACTTATTTTCCATATGTATATCATGGGGATGGTGCATGTTCATATGTAATCTATTGTGACGTCATTGACGAAACAATGGAAAACACTCACGCATGGGGCAGAGAGAACTATGACCTCACATGGTGGATGCATTTACTAACGACAAATAACCGGTAGTGTATGAGTGCACTGCTACACACGAGTGTGTGTAGTAAATACAGGGTCTCTAAATATAATTGTTTCTAATTTTAGCAACTTATCTGAAACCAATTATAATGTAATCCTGGTACGGATCTTTGAAAAAAAGGCATATAAAATTGTAAATTATTATTTTTCATCTTGATTTAAATTGCAGAACAGTTTGTGTTACAAGCTCCGTAAAACTTTAATAGGAGTAGTTTTCGGTTTAGTTCGGAGTGGCAGCAAAAAGCACACTCAGGCACAAATAATGTCCCATTGTGATATCACGGATGGAGCGCTGCACACGTACTGACCACCTAAGAGCAGTAGTTTTAAGTTGGATAGGAAACTATATTTGGAATTAAAATCAAACACTATAATTATAATTCTATTATTCGATTCGCCACTTTATCGAGGATAGGACAGAATTTTGTATGGAAAAAGTTATCGAGTAAAGTCAAAAATTTTTATGGGTAATTTTTAATCTCGCTGGTTTTCAAGCAATTTTCAATTTGGAAGCACTTTCTATCGAGGATAGAAAAATTCGCTTGTTTCATCCTTGATAACGAGTGGCGAATCGAATGCGCCTAATATAACCTTTGAGTATTTAGAACCAGAGATGATTATAATCGTTTTTGTAAATTGCTTTGTAATGAATTTGAAACAAAAAACGATACGCCTAGCAATAATAACAACGACTTAAGATATATTTCACAAAAAAACAAGTCAAATATCACCCTGTATTATAAAAAACGAAGGCATCAACGGCAAATAAACACCATTTGTGCAGAGCAGAGAGAGAATAAACTAGAGTTGTAAATTGTGAGTGGTGAGTTGAGTTCAACAGCAGGCAGGCAAAAAATAAAACAGAAGAAAAACAACAATACCGACTAACTAGTTAAATTTCATCTCACAACTCGTGAGCGTTCGCTGTGTTCGTATTCGCTCCGATTGATTCTATTATTTCTATTTTTCCTCGATTTTCACAAAAGTAAAAAGTTGAAATGTTTTAAGTGTTTTTTTTATTTATACAATGATTATAAATAAGCTGAATTTAATACTTGATATTTATGGCAATATCAATTAATATACGAAAGAAAAGTGATTAATTAGTGTGGAAACCAAAGCAAAGCAAACCTACCCCTTGAATGTAGGAAATGTAATATGTAGTCATAAAAATAAAATGGGCCAAATATATCTATACTATCTAAAGTGCGTCTTTATACAATTGTCCTGTCGATAAATAGTGCTGGAAATATTTCACTTAACTTGTGAATTATATTTGAAAAATAAATACTTACATACACATACATATATTCGCTCAAGGTAAGTTATAAAATGGCAATTGTCCATGTGCATAGCAATGTGCAACGTCCATTAACACCAAAGTCAAAGTGTGCGAGTGAACGAGTAATTGATTATCTTCATGGCAATCGGAGGATGGTG
Source organism: Clusia tigrina (assembly GCA_920105625.2). Lineage (NCBI taxonomy): Eukaryota > Metazoa > Arthropoda > Insecta > Diptera > Clusiidae > Clusia > Clusia tigrina. The sequence goes on along the minus strand of OV050033.1, from coordinate 169,126,251 downwards.
AAAAATCGAATTAGGTAACATGGACGAAGAACCTTTGAACAGTCTACTGTATGAGCATCAGTGCAGAATATACATACGTATCTACATATATGGTGTGATTGATAAAATAATATGAAAATACAATTACTTGGTCAAAAACAGTTATTGCATACTGGGTATTGCTTTGCGCCATGCCTCTCACAACATGGAACTAACACTTTCAGTATATAACACCTTCCATACATTCTGCTCTCCCATATCCTTTGGCAGACATTTACATGCAAGTTAAAAGGGAAAAAGGAACTGTGGTGAGTTTTGCGCTGCTATCGCACATAAAGTTTAAATTTCGTTGAAAGGAAACAGTTCCACTAATAATTTATTGATATTGACTCAAAAATAGAAACAAAAACAACGTATACATAGAATGTGGTTTAAAATTCGTTTATAAACAGGTTTTAGTGAGATTTTAATATAACGATTGAGCATAGTTGGAAGAAGTCAGTCACTCAGTTGTTGTGGCTTTTATCATCCCACACTCTTATAAGTGCTGCAGTTAATAAAATTGTGCTCAAGGCAAGCAATATGATGACTTCACCACTTCCAAATATTAATAACGCCTTTGCACCCCCTACATTCACGGACACATACACAGAATGGTTTCCATAGGCCTTTGTTATTACATTTTTGATCGATTGTAAATTTAACAGCCAACACGACTACGTACTTTTTAATGGCATCCATCCATAGTGAATGTAATAATTAATGCAAATGTTCTATGAATTAGTTGTGTAGCTTATAAATATGAATATACATACATACATATTTGGTTTTGAGAAAGTCTTGATTTCAATTAGATTTATAATAATGCAAGCGCTTTGTGATGTACTCAGATATTATTAGCATGTGTACTTTGTTTTTCGTATAGACGGTGTAAAAAGTATTGGGAATTTATCATTTGAAAGACACGCGTAAAAGGTATCGTTACAATATTTATTTGAAGTTTGTTATTTTGATTGCAATCTGTCACTCAGGGTATATAGGTAGGTAGGTAGGTAGGAGTGGCCGCCCAGTTTGCCAAAAGCACACATAATGGCCCATTGTGATACCACGGTGTGGCGCCGTTCAAGCACTGACTAAAAAGTTCCCATACTTGGGATGGTGATATATAGACATCGGCTGCTTTTGAGTCGACTGATCCAATAAAAGAAAATTTGCTGAAGGCCATATCTCAATCAGCCTACGAAATATGTATGGAGGATTGGGTCAAACGAAATTGTATTGCACTCGATGTTGTCTACTTGAAAGTAAACTTTGGTGAAAAATACATTTTTTGTGTGTTTTATTTGTCAATTCCGGTTACTTTTTACGCAGTAAAATACGAAAAATATTCTAATTCAGAGACTTCGATGCAACTGTACGAATAGGTTAGGGTAATAAATTCCGTTGTTGGAACAATCTCATAATATGTACTTTCATATCTTATCGGGAATACAATTAACTACTTTAAGCAAATATGATGTTATTATAACATTAAACTAAATTATAATAAATTTGTATTAGTTTCTGTGCCCTTGAATTAAAGTTTTTCGTAAGTTCACAATAGTATAAAGATTGATCTTATAATGTGCTAAGAAATTTCATGTCAAACCAGTTTCCATATATGTAGATATGTATGTACATACATATATATATATATATATATATATATATATATATATATATATATATATATATATATATATATATATATATATATATATATATATATATATATATATATATATATATATATATATATATATATATATATATATATATATATATATATATATATATATATATATATATATATATATAATATGATTTAGCATCGTGCTCCACTAGCGGTGCTAATTGTTGTTTATTTATTCAGAAGTTTCGCACGAAAGAAAGTATCAAATAATTGAATTGTGAAGTTTCCTCTCAATAGTTGCACTGCAAAATGCTTGCGTTCTTTATGTCGAAATTGCCGATTGCAGATTTTATTGTAGCAAGAGTAATTGGTGTGGTGTACAAAGGGAACTGCGTTATGTTTTTTACCGCCTATTTTTAGGTGGTATGTTTTTAGGCCCAGAACAACTATCTACATACATACGTAATCTTCTTTATCATTATGATTAAGCTAATATTTGTTTTTCTTATTTTACAGAAACAGCAACACAAGTCAACAGTTCAATTATGTATCAAGTGAAGCAAAAATCCCCAATTAATCGAACCAAACGGATAGCCACTTACCATAAAACAAAGAACTCAATTGTATAACTCAATTAAATTAGCAAACATCAATATACAAAAAAAGATACATTTATTTCCGGTTTTAGTAACCAAAGCACAAATAAAACTCCCAACGGTTTGGTACTTGTCATGCTGCTAATAAGCGCTCTCGCCTTGGGTCTTGTCGAAACAACAAATTCCAATATAGGTGGCCACTTGGGAGGTTTTAATTTAGCAGCAGCAAACGACGCTGCCAGTTCTAATGTCGGCATTAACAGTGACTCTGTGATAGGTGGTATACCCGGTGCTGATGGTGGTATGGCTATGGGTAGTCTCGCTGCAGGTAGTGGCACATCGATAGCCACGTCTACGGCTGTTGGCAGCAGTGCAGCTAGCGGCACCATCGCCTGGGACAATAATGGCACTCTTCGCTCGGCCAGTCCGGGCGATTGGTCAATAGAACAGTGCGTCATTTGGCAACGTCCACATCATTTGTACTTTCAGTTAGGAAATGCGTTCTTCTTTTTGGCATTTTTCGCGCCACACGGACCCTTTGGAATGTTGTGGTTGCGTGCACTCTTGGTGATTGGGTGCATATTAATGGGAATGTACGGGTACCTTATCGAATGTGCACCAGATGTAGTTCTATGGTCGGCTTTATGTCTTGGCATTAATTTTATTTACCTAATTGTGGTGTTGTGTCGCTTGCGGCCGGTGCGTTTCGATAAGGAAATCGAAGCGGTAAGTGAAAATGTAATTATTTAATATATATAAATTTATTTATAATTAGATTTATTTTAAATTAGATTTATTTTCGAGATTACAATTTTATATAATATCAAATTATACTAAACTACTTGCTAATTTTTTCTAATAGCATTTTAAAATGCGTTTGCATGCTGCCAAAAATAATTTCGTTACATATTCTCTAATCAATGACTTAGTCTCTAAAGTGAGTTTGAAAATATTTTACTACAGCATTTTGAATACTCAAGTTCATAGGTGGGTTAAGTTCAGAATGTAAATAAAACATATTATAGTTTTCGTTTAAATTCTAAAATGATTGACTGAAGTTTTTGCAGCTACATTTCTTTTTTTTCTTTGTATATGATATTACAAAAAACATATCACAGTTCTTAAATATCGTTTGTGCAAATAAAATACTTTATGTAAATTTGAAAATTTCCTAAACAGGGACCTATAAATAAAATTAAAATGACATTCGTGATTCGTATAATGTACGTGTGAGTACTTAGGCTAAAAATGCAGTTATTTTTGGTATTCGGTTACATATTCACTATGGTTAATAAATAATGCTGTTGGTGTAGCTACAAATTTCGAAGCACAAAAATTGTGGTGAATTGCCGCCGTTTCTTTTGACTAACCTGCAATCTGTATCTTTGAAGCGAGGAAATATAAATGCAGGCATGTTGTGAGCAACACTACAATGTTTCCAATTGCTACTGTCATGTGGATGCGGCGAAAAGCTTTATGAATATGTTGATAGTGTGGGCAATCTACCAGATCTCCCTGTTCTAAGCTGCCGACCTCTTTACCACTGCCAATGGCATCCTCGATCTTGTACTTTTCATGCATGAGACGCAACATCGGCGGTGCGAGATATAAACGCACTGTAACTTCAATAATTGCAGTAATCGTTAGTGCTACCAATTGAACGCATTCTGATACATTCCAATTGCTTAGGAAGAATTTTACAAAGAGTATCAGCATAGAAATACTCAGCAAAGAGTTGAGAGCGAAATATTTCGGGAACAATATCTGCTGACATTGGCCGAAAATATGACGTGGTAGTGAGAAGTAGAGGGACAAACCTGAAACGAAGCATGAAAAACAATGAAAATTATGAATCAGCAGCAGCACACACTCTGTGTCTAAAGAAGATATTGTTCAATAAATTGTCAATCTCACCTGACACAAAGGTCATCCAAATTTGTGCACCGAAGTGTGTTGCAAAAGCGCCCAGATATGCAACCACTGCTAAGAGGTTGCCTTTTCTGCCAGAATTTTCATCACTTTTTGTACCGTTGCTGTCAAAAAGATTGGGCCAAAGAGTCAACAGCACAAACGACAGAATGCATATGGCAATGAGATGCGCTGGTTGTGTTGTTTTCGTCAAAATTCTGTAAAGATAAAATGCAATTGTAAATTTTCGCTAATAGATAAAGCAATTTACTTGAGACTATCTGGTAGAGCATGCATTCGAATAGGCTAAGGCAGACGCAGATAGCATAAAATGCATGTAACTGAATATGTAGACATGTGTGCATGTATATGCCAGTTTTATGCATATTTATGCGCTTAGAAACCCCATCGGCGGTTGGCGTACGTGCGAAAACGCATGCAGTATATTGTTTAATATAGTTGCACCGCGTATTTCTCGGCAATACTGGAGCTTGAGCTCGAATTCAAACTGAAATTAATCAAGACCGACAGTGGCCAAGTGAGAAGTTGCGCCGTCGCTGACATTGATTTTTTGAGTTGTGGTTGAATCGGCCATGGGTAAATGGATGGATGCTAACGCAATTGGTGACGTAAATTTAAATATATGATTTATTAGTCAATATTTATCATTGATCCAGCCGAGATTGCTACATCATAATTATTGCAAATAATATGCAGAAATAATGCAGAATAATGAATTTGTCTCTAATATTATAACAGAGTTCAACAATTGACATGCAAATAAAAGTCTAATAACGTTAAAAAATTATTAATTTCCAATTGCGATAGAAATATACAAACTTATAAGACCCCGCCCTCATTGACGTATGAAAATTTCAAAATTCTTTATAGAACAGAAGACATTTTTCGAACGAATTTCAGATAATTAATTCCCTTTTCAGTTAATTTGGCGCAACAAATTGTTTAAATTAATCTATATTCCACTTCGTGACGTTTTTAGTGGCCTACAATCAAATGTCACAACTTTTAATTATCGCATGCAATACCTTGTGCAATAATTGCAACGAAGAAGAATCTCTTTTTAAATGAAGACACCATTGACTCACGTGTACATTTTGTTGTTTTGTATTTTTTGTACAATGCAATTCAATCGCTTAGCGAATTGCTTTGTAATATGTGTGCTCATGGCAAGTGCATCCACGTAGATTTTTTCATTTGTCATAGTCCTTCCATTGAAACTACCAACGTTTGACACATCATTGACACTTTTAGAATTGTCCTGCAATTTGCGAAAGCGTCCGCAAAGTTTCGGTATCTCAAATTGACGCTGATTTTCTGTTATTGCTGGCTTTTCGTTGAAAACTATATCCTTGAGATTACCAGTACATTTGCATGGTGTTATGTCCTGACCCAAAATATCGACATCCAATGCTTTGCTGGGGTCTGCTGGTTCGTGTTCCGTTTTGTGTTGCTCGGCCCGTTTCCGCAAGGCATATTTTACAGTTTTCACAATTTTTTGTGGCATTCCGTATTCCATGAATTTTTCGATTTGAGCACTTTGTATTCCGGAATTAATATGACACATTTTAGGATTCACTTTTCAGGAATTAGTGGTTAAATTTCCAAAGCAATTCAAATATATCTAGACGCTGCTTCTAAAGCCGCTGATAGTTTAGTTGATTCCTATAAGAGGCACACACACCAAGTACAGCAACCGACCCGTACTCCACAAGTTAATAAATGCAATTGGTTGAGGTACAATCGCGTGAGCTGTTATATTTGTAAATATTCGCTCGTTCGTTCTCTTAGTTGTGTTGTTTTTTTATTTCGCTTGCGCGAAGAGATTATATGCAATGCTCTTCTACTCATTCTTAGTAGGCTAAACAGAGTGGGTAAGAGACTAAAAATTAGTTTAAGCCATTGACCTATATGATACTCTTTCCTGTTTATGTATTGTATTTATGCAAGCTGCTCTTGGATGATCTAACATAATCATTTGTTCTGTCGATGGTCTAACAGTTCATCGAGATTGGTCTAACAGGAATACGTACATTCACCATTTTATTTTATAAATACATGCATATGTATGTACATATTATGTCCCAGAAATAATGTAGGTGGTATACACAATAACCAAAAATTGTAAATTCCGAATCTCTCAAAACATCTATACATGTATTATTAATAATTCATACATGAGTGTGGAGAATTTACATTAATTCCTTTATGGCCAACGTGATAGATCGGTAATAATACATGCGTGATGTATTGTTTGATGATCTTATCTTCGACAATTAATTTAGCGAATTAGGGATGATGGTCCATAAATTCTCACACGAGTTTAGCTTGATAGAAATTGTCATGCTCATTGTCGCTTAAAGATATTGCATATTATACCTATATACATTCTTCTGGACTGACTTGAGTCTTTATTAGACACTGTTTGAATACAAATGTTGTGAAAATATTAATGTCTCAACTATAAATATGAAATTTGCCCATTATATTATCCATTGACTTACAACCAAAAACTACGCAGAAAATAATCCCAGTATGTATAATATGTATATAAAGAAATTGCATCTGTTAGGACCTCATTCACATATGAGTATCATGAATGAATTAAGAATCTACCGAAATGTTATCAATCATGAAAGTGGTACGTGCAAATGGTCAGTGCAGTCCAGTGATGCTAGTCGTGCCTTCTGTTTTTCATCCAATTATTCACTTTTCTTATTTCAAACACGTACACCTTTAGATTCACACAAAAAATACATTTTGCGTCATTCACATCATATTTTCAAGCACATGCAAAGTTAACACACGCCAACGATCCAATTAGCGTAAATAATTAATAGTATGGCATATGCCGCTCCAAAGTGCAAAGCGTTCCAATGAATTTTTGGTGGTTTTCTTCAAGCCCATCTAAATATATGTGGACCGGTACATCTTTATTTATACGAATACGTTACGTATGTATGTTTGTATGTGTTGGCCTTACCTTTGAAATAAGCCATTTCAGTGGAAAGATTAGAGTATCATGTGAAAAATTACGCGATTGGTAATATTGACCGGAAAAATACTAAAGTGAGTCATTTTTGAGTAAGAAATTGAGTATAAATATTTAAATGGTTAAAAATGCAGATACGAACACCGATGAGCGCTATTTAATATACAAAGCTCTTTAGAAGCACGTGCACTTAAAACCTGAAATCGAACATAGAGAAGAGAATAGAGAGCATTATCAGGAAAAGTGCAATGCGTTATTATGCAAACTACAGTATGGCATAAATGCAGTTTTCTCTTTGCACACTCTATATGTGTACTATATATTTAGTTACAAGCATACTTATATGTATATAATAATTATATATTTCATAGCCAGTTAATTTTCCAATTTATATTTACATAGTGCTTCCAGTAAGCGATCGGTTTGCCTTTCAGTTACACACATTATTGAGGATTCTTCCTTAAGACTTTTATATACCACAATGAGGATGATAGTAACTACTCTATAAAGAGTCTTCTTGGTTTCATAATTGCGATATGCTGAATGGCGGTTACTTGAGCATCGACAATGTGCTCCCGCTCCCATTATATCCAGCTACAGCATTCAGCTTGCAATTTGGATTCTCTAATGGACAGAGGGTGAATCGCGATATTTATTTTAGCGCTTTGGTTTCATTGGATTAAATTGCAAAAAAGTTTATGTCAGGCAGGCAACTAGCGCAATACTGTAGATTGGCCTACGTGACTCTGTCGTTATCAGTGATGTCTGCGGTCTTGTTGTCAACAATACATATATTGCTACTCGAGAAACCAAGTTAGTTTGCTTTTTTTATTTTTTATTTCAGTACTGCAGTTAAATATTTGTTGCAGCAAAGAGCATTTATACTGCCTTTGTCGTTTTATTGTTGGATAATTGCAAGTAAAATAGTAGAAATGAGCTGTGTCATTTGTGCTACTTCCATAAACCATAAACCGAAGTAATGATCATTGACAAATAAAGTGCTGAATAAAGCCTTCTTCTAATGATATTCAAACAAAGCATTGATATTGTGTTTGTTCTATACATACATACATAATTATGTGAATTTGGCTAAGAAAGTGTGCGTGTGCATATGGCTTTTTTTTTGTTAATGTTACAAGTACATATGTACATATTTCTAACTGGATATTCCTGTCCTCTTTTTTTATTGCATTTTTCAATTTTTTAGGTTACAGCTAAAGTTAGTATTTACCTACCCGCTTATGGGTATTTTCATTAATGAGTTTACCTAAGATGAAAGTTGGGCTGACTAAGCCATTATTTTTTAACATTTTCCTTTATGCAATTAAAATTCAATACTTGAGAGTTTTCAACAAATAAAATTGTAATAAAAAACCTCAAAAAGCAGAAGTCCATTCTGTAATATTGCCAACATGCATACGATTACATTTAAATGTGCATATATGTATGTACGTTAGCATGGTTTCCGAAGTTGGAGTTTTATATTTTGTTGGGTCCTGTTTCTAGTATTCTTTGGGTTATATCCCATTCTGTCAGTTTCTGCACAATTCTATAATTTGTATGTTCCATTGCATTTACTTTATTCCATTTTAGAATAAAACAAATTGATTTCAATCGAGTGCAAATTATAAAAAAATGTTCCTTGGTAAATAGACCGTATAATCGTTTTATAAAGAGAGAGAGAATAAAAAAAAAACTTTTCTAGCCCTAATAGCCGTGTATAAAAACTTCGACCATCAGTCGCTATTATCGTAATACTTCATATCAACGATTCAATTATATCTTCCCAATTCTTTACGACGATTCATATTTCTTATTAGACTAAAAGGTAAAAAGATAGAGCAGCAATTTCTTGTCGAAAAATCCACAACCAAAACTCCACTCCTGGTATCTCCGATATACAATCGAACCGTGTTTGCGAATGTAGATCAAGGCAAATGTAAATCGGTTCCCGGTTCCTGTACCGTGCCAATTTATTATTATTATTATACCTTACACCATAATAAATTAAGTCTACAAGGGTTTGGGGGAACGAGTACTAGCTAGCCTCAGTAGCTAGTACTCATTCGACTCTAAAGATAAAAAGGTTTAGAGAGAAGAATATTTGAAACCAAGCCCGGGGCAGGATTCGCAGCCGAGGTGAGTCCAGCATACTTACCAATAGACCACAGAAGCCAGCTCGTGCTAATTTAACTTTAGGTCGTTGCACCGAATTTGCGAAGTAAAACCTCGGTTTGTGTGCATGAATGTGTTTTATAATCATACGAAAATGATTGTTTATACTAGTATTAGTTTACTTTCTTCATATAATATTTAAACGTGGAAGATATTTAAAGAAGACATTTTCTAAATATTCAGTAAAAGGCACATATTCTTCGATTGTCTCCAAGCATCATTTATCCAAGTTGAATCAAACAAATATAACTAAAGAGATCAGTGTGTATATAGCTAAAATATCTGTTTTTTTAAGTTTAACGTATAAGTAATCCTAATATATCCTAAGTAATCCTAATATATATATCCTGAGTAATGCTAATATATCCTATTGCGTCCCAGGCTTATCTGATATGTTTTCTTTACAATTTCCTTACTAGGTTTATGCATCCTTATTCAAACCATTGCGTGTTACACGACACCAATTTAAAAAGGTTTTGAATTGTATGAAAGTGATCCGTTCACTAAAGTACCAGGAAGTTTACGCCCAGGAGAAAGTCACCAAAGTTGATAGCCTATCTCTAGTGTTGTCGGGGAAGTAAGTCGTAATGAAATTCTTAATCGTATGTTTGTTATTCATTTTATAATTTATGTTCTTTGAATATTACCCGCAGATTAGTCGTTTCACAAAATCAGAGAGCATTACATATAGTGTTTCCTCATCAGTTCCTAGATTCGCCTGAATGGTTTGGTGTTTCTACAGATGATTATTTCCAAGTAAGTGTACACATAAAATACTTTTATCTGTATGACAAAGTGGTCATTAATTGTTACTTGCTATGTGGCTGTGGCGTTAGGTATCTATAATGGCTATGGAGGAATCGCGCGTATTAATTTGGCATCGCGATAAAATAAAACTCTCTATTATGACAGAACCATTTCTGCAATCGGTTTTTGATCATATCTTGGGCCGTGATGTGGTTAAAAAATTAATGCAAGTGACACAGGTGAGTAATTAAAAATAACGTTCAATTTATCAAAGTAATTATACATAACTAATATAATAAACAATGTACTAATGAGTATGTATCTATCTTTAGGTGAGCGAATCAATTGCCAGCAATGGGTTCTTGCCATCAGGCGGATACGATGACGCCGAAGATAAACCGATGCTAATCATGAAGAAAAATGTGGAGGGTCATGGATTGACCGCCTTAATTAATAGACAATTACAAGGTGAGCACCCTTTTAAAATGTTTCTGTTTTGAATACAGATGAGCACTTCTCCATCAGAGAATCATGGCAAATCATTTGTTTTGCTTGTATGCGGCTTGTGCAAAAATGTTCAATGTGCATTTTGAGTTGATTTGTTTTGTCTTTTTCTAAGTTTACTTCTTCAGCATGCAACAGCAAATTGTTGTGCTAATTTATGTCTTGTTGTATTAAATTTCTTTAAAAGTATATTAAGTTAGTAAAATTTAATTAATCGTGTTCAATAATATGTATCTAAATGTATTTTTTAATTTTCGTTTTTAACAAAATTTTTTATTTGTTATTTTAATTCTTTACTGTTCTTTATGTTGTTCTCTTTTAGAAGAGCATGTACCTTTACTTGGCCGTACTTATGCCACCAAGCCTATACGTTTGGTAACGCCTGCTGTAATGAATGACACAGTTAAGGGCAGTTATGCTTCTTCGCGACTAAATGATAAAAATCTTGTTTACAAAGAGCTAACGTCTCCATGCTAATTGCCACTAAATTAAATACAATACTACTTACTCATTTTAAGTTTTTCACTACTCTCTACAATTAATAATTTATCCTAATGTGTATATGTGTAATTAAACCAAAAATCTCTTATGTTTAACATACCTAAAAGGAACATTTGTCGATACGAATTGAATTGTAAATTTGAGTTTAAAAGTAAAGCCATGCTGAGTGATTGATGAGGATCTTTATTGAGGTATATAAGATTTGCACTGTAGCCATAAAATTAATTAAATCACATTGAAAATTACATTTCAAAAACCAACAAGAAAATAAAAATATTCGTATGTGGCTGTTAGTAGCAAAACCGAGGTGTATGTATGTTCTTTAGTCAATAATATGCCCCTAATAGTAATAAATGATTCTCTTCAGAAAGAGAGAAGTGAGACTTAGAATATTGTGCTCCGATTCCATTGATATGTTGGAGTAATTAGGAAGTGTTTGCAACAGAAGAATTCTTCCCTTGTGAATTCACAAAACAAAAGATAAACGCATTAAACAACTGATCTTTAGAGGGAATTACAATTCACTCAGGAAGTAAATTTAATACAAAATTGTTGATTCATCCATTTCTAATATGAATTTGCCTTCGCTTCCAACGAAGTTATTTGTAAAATTTTGTTTGTGGTTAGTTCAAGCACTGTGCCAGATTTTCGTTTTTTCCGTTCTGAATCACTAGAAATTTTGTATTTTGGCGGACTTTTGTGGTAATGAGTTCTTTGGGGTTTGGAAAATGCCCAATTACATTACTTTTACACTTTGTTAATTATGTTAACAATAAATAAATTATCTATACATCATTTTAAATAGTCGTATTATGAGTTTTAATGCATACAATTTAATGGTGATTATATTCATGTTTTTCGACCATTTAAAAGTATAGGTGCATTTCAAGTGGGATTTAGGAGGAAAGCTCGACGGTCATCATACCCAATGTATATTTATGCTGTATACCCTACAAGATGTCTTGGATGGAGTGTAGGTCGTTGCCATGCTTTTAATTAAATAATTTTGTTTGTTTTTTTTTGCTGTAATAGATTTTCTCTATACTCCAATATTTACACTTGCCCATGTTTATGGGCGAAATCGAGTGCACGAATTGTGTGAAGAGAGAGGCGCAACAAACAAAAAAGTATTTTTGTACGCAAGGCGGTTCTACCACTAAAATTGTAGCGTTTGAAAGCGCCTTGTGAAATTCACAAACATTTTTTGGGATATGCATGAAATGAACTGTCGAGTTTTTTATTCATTTTGATTATTTTATTGTCTCATTTGTGGCGAACTACTGATCCAGTTTTATTTATTAATATAGCAATGCCGAAGTCTTGTAGAAAGTTATGAGTTTCATTACGAGCCAAGGAGCCGCATTTTTCAATTAACATAATTTTCAATATTTAAAATGTTTGCCTAATTTTTCGGGAGTCTTGTCAATCAGCTCTTAATAATTAAAAAGCATTGCATTAAACTCAATGTTGCAAATAGAATTGATGTTATTTTATTTTAATTTGTATACATTTTTTGTTTATTATTTTTAATGAATAAAAGGCTAAAAATTAAAAAAAAATATAATTGTGTGTATTTTTTTTTTAACAAACCAATTGTTTTAAGCATGAAATCTTTACACATTGAATCATAAAACAAATACTAACAGAGAAATGCAGATTTTGGTCATGTGCTGCGCCTGAACCAAAAATTGGTGCGCGCACCCTTTTTTAACTGGCAATATATATTATTCGCTCTCATTACACTGTTAATAGAAACTATAAACTTCGACCATGTCATTCGCCCAATCACCAAAATACAGTATTTCACAATTATGCATTTTTTCTTATTTGTACTCCTTGTGTTCTTTTATATGAATTATTTTCGTTGCATAAACAAATACCCAGCCCTACCCAGGATATCGAAGTACTATGACTGTGGTAAGTGTTACATTTGTTTATTTTTATATTATTTAGACACAATTACTCGTTAAGAACAATTGGCACCGCCTCATTTCCGAGTGTATAATGCGCAGTTACTCCCTCCCTCTGCTTGAATTTATTCGGAAATGAACATAAAACTTACGTGTTCATAGAATGCGTATCTACTAGGTTTGGTAGCAGTTCCTAGTGTCGTATACGTACCATTACCCTCATATGCATGTCTCTTTTACTTTATCAAGTACTTTAAACTTAATACGTAATAAGCGTTGTTTATGTGTGTGTGTATATATATGTTTGTGCGTGTGTGTTTTGAAGCAATTATTAGCATTCTAATATATTCACATTTTATACCTTTCCAGCGGGTGATCCCAACTCATGGCGATTGGGCAGAATAGATGAGACCGAGACTGATCATGAAACGGCCGTGTGAGTGTAGCGAGCCGTAGCGACACATGGCAGACTTTACCGAGAAAATCGCTTAGACTTATATTTTTGAGTATTATTAGGTGTATAGAAAATAAATAACAATCCTTTATGAAAGCATTTGAATGTGCAAGAAAATTGTAATTCACTTTTATTTCTTTTATTTCCTCTTTATTAATATATTACAAATAAAATTTATTCTATCTTTAAGAGTTAATTTTCTATTCAATTACTAATTTACTTATGTCCATTAATTTTCTCTCCCGATCCTTACTCTCCATTAATTTATATTCGTATATATTGTCACACATTTAAGGATTTGTCCGTCTTTTTACATTTATTAGAAATACGAACTTATATATTAGTTTCGATAGAAACAACGTGAATATGACTTAATTTTCGGTTTCTTTTATTTTGCTTTATTTAAAGGCCCGGTTTTAATAAAACGTTAATGAATTTGATCCGTACGCAATTTCGTTGAAGTAAAAATTACTACTTTCTTCTTTATTAGAACAAAAAAAAAAAAATACTGTTCCATTTTTATTGTTTGCCACAAAACACGATGCAATTCAGAAGCCATTAACCAAAAACCCGACGAACTAAATAAACCCATGCTACAGTGAAAAGAATAATATAAGGATGTTCGTGAAATCAATCTCTTGAATTTCAGAAACAAGATTTTCGTAATTCTTATGTAAATGTGATTTTTATACGAAAATTTTTCGACCAAAATTTCTAATCTTTTGTGTTTTTGCAAGAGAAAATTACCCACATAATTAGGTTTTTAAATTGTCTCTGCTATGATTTAAATAGGTTTTATTAAACCCGGCCCTTACTTTTAGAATTATAAGATAGTGCAGCTGTATGAAATATACAATATACATAAATTAAATTGTTGAAATTGTTAAGTTCCATTTGTGCTCATTGAGCGGTTTCAATTACCCAACGTGTTTGAAATTTGTTTTTAACTCATTTCGTAAATGTGTACCTTCACACCATAGCATAAACATAAAGTACATAATTATTTACAATAAATGAAATAAAAAATATTTAAATATAAACCTTGTTATATATGAAATTTAAGCCGTTATTTATGTCTTATATTATTTACAAATCATATACATATTTATACATAATTGTATGTACTTCAAATCCTTACACTACGGTGCAATTGAGAAATTGCCTTCAACTTGTGAAAATATTAGATACACGATATTAGATATGTACGTTTGAAATGTCTAAATTGAAACAAAAATTTTATCGAAACTAGATAACTTAAAATATATTTTAATTAAAGTCTTTAAAGAAAAAGTTTTTACTAACAAATAGTTTTGCATAATTGTAAACAATTTAAAATGATAGCTAAGCAATAAATGAATGTTTTTTCGAATAATTAATTGTTGTGTGAAATGAGAGGGCTTTTGTATGGGAAAAATTAGCTTTAAATTGACGATGTTGTACATCAATGAAAAAATGTATGTAAATAAATGTAAGAATTAATTTTTCGATATTCATACTATTAATAAATTCAGTATTAACATAAATAAATTATATTAGAATGGAATCTTAAATCAAAATTTTGTTTGCATTTTATACTTAGAATACGCTTATTTCATATATTACAGCGTCCAACAAATGTGTTGCCAAGGAGTTATCAACTCGTTTCTAGCTAGTTTAGGGAGCTTAATTAGTTTAATTAAATCCGTTACAGTTCTCGTTTCTCTCTTAACAAAATCGAAATTTATCAACTAAAGCGACCGTTAAACTTAGAGTGCCTCAATCAAACCCGATTTTAATGTGCTTGGTTGCTGAACAGAGAAACTCGCTGTCCTGCATGTCAATTTGGCGCTTTTTACAAAATGTTAGTGATGGTTCATATGTAATCAATTTGTAGCGTTTTGCATGTGGTTCCGCATTATAGCTATCTCGATGTTCAAAATCTGCTTCATTTGAACTATTCCATGGATAGTTCCCCTCAAATTTTACCGGTGGTTTATCATTGGACGGCACAATTTTTTTGCTACGATTTTCTCTTCTAGCTAATGGAACTGCAAACGTTTTGTAAATACGCTGAATGTCATCATTTGGCAATGTATCAATATCAGGTATTTTAAGTCCACGCTGAAAGAAATATCTAGATTTATTGAATTGAGGGTTTAATGTACAATATGTTACCTCTTTCAGAATGCGGAGAAGGTCCTCGCGTGACAACAATTCCGAAAAAGCATACTCCATAATTCTAATATTTAACTTTTTTCCAAATGGACGTAATATTAAAGATAACGAAATTCAAAAACCCTAGATTTCTCAAAAGAAGCATTTGTTTGCTTCGTCAAACTTAGTGATAATCACAGATTAACATAGATACGCCGATATGTTAAACAAACAACAATTGATTTTGTGAAAAGATGCGAGTTGGTAGTTTTTCACCATATGCAGACAGCTGTTGACTAACTTGGTGAAAAAACCATTTATACTCCTTTTTAAGAAAAAGTGTTACTGAAGCACATTATTTCGTAGCAGGTCGTGAATTTTTATTTGTAACAATTTAATTTAATTAATTAAAATTGAAAAAAAGACAATAGTTTACATTAAATGAGGTAACTACTATAAATCAGCTAATTATTTTTTTTATTATACTTTAGGTGGTTTTTTTTTAAACGTATTAGAGTTGAGCTTTGGTTCATATAGAAATACATAATTAAAATCTACCATCTTAGATATCTAATGCACTACTTGTTGAATTCACAATCTTGGAATTTTTTTTAGAATCATTAAGTTTTTTCTAAAAGATAACATTAGAAGTGAAACCGAAAATAAATCAGATTTACTCCAAAAATAATTTTACCGTAATGTGGAAACATTTTATTAATCTATTGTGAATACTTACGACTCAGTGTGCACTATCAACTCATTTCAGCCAAAGCCTTAGTTGTTAGTGCTGCATTTTATATATATGCAAAAAATACTTTATTGCATGAATTATTGTAACTAATAAATATATATAAAATTTTTCATGGATACTTTTAATTAAATTATCTTCAAAATAATTTTTATAAAATATGTATTTGACAATTCATTCGGCAAGAAATTCATCTTGCATCCACCATTGACATAAGTTCACCTTACTTAATAGAATAAAAATATTGAAATGTTTTAATTTGTTCTGATTGGGAATTAAACATTAAAAACCCTTTTTTTTCTTTGCATATATATATATATGCATTTTCTTTCCTTGAATGTGCGCACAAACTGGCACAAACTATCCTGTTTCAAAAGCGATTTCAAATGGCCAAATGGGAAAAGAATTTGGAAAGAAAGAGTTTTGACGGCATTCAACTGGTTTACTGTGGTTTGAAATTCAAATTTAAATAATGAATGTGGAAATCGCCACTAATAATTTTCTATGGGTATGTTCAGTGTCGAGTGTTATCGACCTAGAAATGCGGTATGTCAGTTTGACATGAAAACTAATTTGTTGTTGTTGCTTGTTGGCAGATAGTTGCCTTTTGTGGGTAGATCCGCGTTTACATATTTCATTTTTCAGATATAAATCATTGGTCAGAAATTGTGTATAATTTAAATAGTTAGTGTAGTAATAAGTTCTATTAAACATTTGCTGCAGGTATACATTTTGCAAAGTGCATTTTTAGGATGTTCAAAAAGTGTGTAAAAGGAGCTTCTGCAAAACATTACCAGTATATTTTATTACATATTTTTATAATTAATTTATTAGATTTGAAGAAAAGGAGAGTGTTTCCTCCATTCAGCAATTGAAATCATCTGTTCAAAAGGGTATAAGGGCGAAATTGCTTGAAATATATCCCTTGCTTGAAACTCATGTGGATGTGATACTTCCTAAAAAGGATTCCTACCGCATCGCCAAATGGTAAATAATGCCTTTTTTAATAAATCGCAGAAACTATTACCAATTCATAGATTAATAATTCTTATTTATACCCTGCTAAGCCATGACCACATTGAATTATTGCTCAATGGTATTGGTGAGCAGGTATTTTTCCGGCATCGAGAGGGACAGTGGATGCCTACTCTGCGGTTGTTGCATAAATTTCCATATTTTGTGACCATGCAGCAAGTAGATAAAGGAGCTATTCGATTCGTACTAAGTGGTGCAAACATTATGTGTCCTGGGTTAACCTCTCCTGGTGCTTTAATGGCGCCTGCTGAAAAGGGAACAATTGTAGCAATCATGGCCGAAGGGAAAGAGCATGCATTGGCAATAGGAATTACCACTCTGTCCACGGAGGAAATGTAAGCAAAAAAATAAAACTCCTCAGCCACATGATGATTATGCAAGCGTTCGGAATTCCAATAACAATTTTTTATTTAAAGAATAGTATCCAATTACGAAACCCATTGGAATTTCCGCACAAATATTTGCATTATTAATCTGAATATAATCCTGTTCTGAATGTCTTAAGTTTATTAATTTTTTATTATTACAGCGCTAAAGTCAATAAAGGTATCGGTGTAGAAAATTGTCACTATCTTAATGACGGCCTATGGAAGATGAAACCAATTAAATAGGATGTTTTTTTTGCTGCCAATTAGGATTTTTTTGTATTGTTTTTTGTAATTTTATTAAAAGTACAATAACTTTAATTTATAAATAATCTGTAAAAAATTTAGAATGCTTATAAATACAAATAGTTTGTTTATGGTTTAATAGGGGTTTTCATCGTTTACGTTAATCGTATTTTATTGACATTATAAGATATTCCTTCAATAGGTTTATAATAAGACTAATTATTATATTGACCCGACAAACCATTTGGCTTTGATGAGGCAAGTCGGTTCATTCCAAAGTAGTTCATCCATCATTTCAGATAATCATATACATTTCTTTCTTCATAAGACATCAAAAAGTGTACACAGCATATTTCAATATGATTTCAGTTCAGTATTAACTAAGAAAAGAGAAACTGAACAATTTCGACCGATCAGCAAGTGTTGCGCTATTTCAGGTTCCAACTATTTCAAAACAGAACTAACAACGGAGCATTCATCCATAAATAGCTTTGTGTATGATTTTCATGCCCTGCATTGCCCTCCATTTCTAATACGATAACTTCACTCAATACGGTCAGGATTCTTCAAACATCTCGACGATATAGTCAACTTCCTATCATTGGCATCATATATGCTCATAATACATAATATATTATAAACAATGTTTACAATTAATACATTTTTTAACCTTAATCGGTTGTACCATCCTTCCTTCCTTTGTACTAATATTACACATAATATTTTGTAAAGGAAAGAGGAAGGTATATACCGGATTGTGTATTATCTGGCGTTTCACTACTTTATTTTATTTACAAGCAAAAGGGAAACATTAACATCAAATGATAAAAAATGACCCTAAAACAATGGAGTACCATTTCCCAATGTAAAAATCGTTACCCGGAACTGAAAAATACTACAACCACCTGTAACGTAGGCTGTAAGGACTACAGAAGAAAGTATAGAGAGAATATAGTGAATGATAAATCCTATTTAAAAAAAAAGAGTGATGAACTACACCTTAATCGTTCCTAACGTTTATATATATATATATATATACGAGTATATGTTATTGTCCAATTCTTAAAAATAATCACACAGATAAATAAAAGCAATGTCTGCACGTGACTCAAGTGACCGCAAATAAAAATGTATGAAGAAAATGTAAACAAAAATGCAGAGAGTAGCAGCGTTATCGTTATTTAAATATATGTATATGTATATCCGTATCTGGCGCTGCTATATACAAAACATGCACATATGTTTGTATGTGTGTGTGTATGCCAAAGAACAGTCTTCCAAAGTTTACTATCCGACTGACATTCGCAAAACTGTTGGTTCGTTGGTTGCAAACGACATTGCGAGCAGGCATTTATTATTATCGATTTTTACCCAACGGCACACTTGTAAGACATGCGCACTTCCGGTTCCTGTGTTGCTTATTTTTTTCTCTGCCATAACAGTGACTAACGTCATTCATGCAGTCGCAGATTCAAATTCAGTTAGTTCAGTCAATTTGTAAGAGAGACGACCCAAAGAAAAAATCTCATCTCACAACGCAATAGAACAAGAAAAACTGCAAATGGTGAAATTTGATTAAAAATTAAGAGGAAAACAATAAAAAGTGAAAGAGGGCGAGTTGCTCGAATAAAATCAACTGCAGTAGTAATTCAAAGTATTAATTGGTCATTTTTTGAACTGAATTAACATTTGCAGGAAAAAGGGATACATACAAGAAAATTGTGAAGTGTGGATATCAATCATACGTTTGCAACTGGCATTGATATTTAATAATAAATATAATTGAAAAGAAGAAATGGCATAGTTTTAGCGAGAATACATCAGATGCTATTTTTTCAAACAGACATATTATAAATATTATTATGTGTATTTAAACAAATGGCATCTGCATATTTTATTAATCCATATACATGTGTGTGAATGTGTGTGCATACATACATACATCTATATCCTTGCTATACCATCAATTGCATCTGGTGCTTTTTTATCGATTTTGTTTCATTGGCAGGCCCATTCCTTACACGCAGATAAATGTGAGCAGCCGAAAACTCTGCAGTAAACTGCATCCAATATACATAAATACATAAACTGAATCAACCATAAGCACAAATCGGTATACCTACAAAAACAAGTATAATGGAGGATCTTTTTCTGTTGATAATTAAGGAGTCAACAGGCACAAAGAACAATGCTTTGCGGCAAACAGCTCAAATTGCCTATGGTAACTAACAAGATTGCATCGGAGTATATGTGCATACATACATACTTTTGTATGTATGTATGTACAAATACAATTCAAGCAGAATTTTTACTACGTTTACCTTTTGTGTTCAATCAGATAAATTATATCGTCAACATGGTGTGCACAGGGATCCATCACACGAACTGCGTTCGGTTTGCTTTACAGCATTGCAAATGGCCTTGGATACTAAACGACCGAAATTTATTACAATGGGCTTAAATGGGTTGCATGTAAGTAGAAGAAACTACCACGAAGTTGGAATAATTGGAGCCATACTTTTTTTTCTAACTAAATAATCGAAGGCACACAAAATAACTTATCTGCACCAGTTACATTTATTGCATGCAATGCCATTATTTAAATATCCAAAAGCATATTTACATAAGTATAGTTATATATACAAATATGTATGCAGCTTGGAACACCTTTAATTCTTTAGGTATACATATGATTTCCTTTTAATTTTTCACACGCATTCAGCGAGTTATTAAGGATGAACGATTTTATATTGGCTTGGAACCAGAAGATGACTCAGTATGGTTGCCAGCTCAACTTTTGCGTGCCACAGCGAGCATTTTACCAACCACAAGCAGCGATGATACAGTTGTGAACGTTCTACGCCTCTTTTTGGCAATGGCCTGTTCGCCAGCTTGTACGCTGAATGGAAGACTTCTTATCGAAATACTTTCGCGCTGTGGTGAATGTTGGGAGATGGGTTCGCGAGCGACAAAAGCTGCTTCACTGGCAGCCGCTTCGCAGTGTTTGCGTACTTTTTGCGCCTTTTTGATTGAAGAAGCCGAAGAGGTAAAGAAAACTGCTCCCGGCGGGTTGATGACACAAACACAAGCGTCCGCTGTGTACAATGAAGTGATTCCAGTGATGCAGTGGCTATGTAGTCGGCTAGTTGAACCAAACGTGAATGGTTCACCAAACAAGAAATCCGAAAATAATTGCACCCTGTACCTGACGGAGTGTATTTTGACTTTAACATCCGCTCTACCGCGAAATGTGCATGCAAATCCTCACTTTACATCGTTTCTATGGCAAAAGTTCTGCCCGACATTGGCCGCCGCACTAGGTTCGCCAGGAAGAATTAATTTGGACAAGAAATTCACGTACAAGTCAGTGAAAATTTCATAAAATTTAGTCGTCTTCAGAATATAATTTTCTGTCTGTATTTTTTTTCGATTGTAGAGATGCTCTGCATATGATTGAAAATGAAGCACGCGGCTTCTTCACCGGCCCGGGATTAGACGGTCCTCAAGCGCGTTGTGTATACCTGACGGGTATTCAATTACTACGTATTGCTGGTGCACATGGGTCACTGCGTCCAATGCTTGAGGCGTTATTTCATCGCATGCTGTTGCTACCAGCACCGCAGAATCGAACTGAGCCGTTGAAATGTGTGCGAGAAATATTTAAGAGTCCA
Organism: Clusia tigrina; assembly: GCA_920105625.2. Classification (NCBI taxonomy): domain Eukaryota; kingdom Metazoa; phylum Arthropoda; class Insecta; order Diptera; family Clusiidae; genus Clusia; species Clusia tigrina. Next base: position 169,104,597 of record OV050033.1, on the reverse strand, counting down.
GAACGCCTAATAGACCTGGCTGTTATTCTATATGTGGATAAAAATACTGGTCAAGGCTGTAGCGATGAAATGGCTCTTTTCCGATTGTGAGTTTAACATGCGTAATTCGAGTTTCTTGTAATAAAATAAATATTTACAGAATGATTGATGCAATGGAAGAGTGTGCTTATGGAGCAACTTCGAACGCCGCTGTCGAAACTAGTTTACAGGCAAGCGTGGAGTGCATGGTGGCGTTATTGGACAGCTTGCAAGTGTTGTGTTCGGGAAATTTAACTGACTCGATGATTAGTCCACAGGTAGTTCCTTTAACCTCTTCTCATATTATATATATCCATATAATGATGCTTTGGATACTGTTCCATTTCTAACAGATCGTGAATGTGGTAAATAGTCGCCATGACCATCTCAAAGATGCTGACTATTCCGGTCCTCTGACTTATCAGTCGATGGCACGTTTACCCGCTCCTTACCGAGATGCAATTGTTGAGTTACGTCAGAATGTTTTTGAAACTTCGTCAGGTTCCGAAAGCGATGGTGACCATAATCCAGAAAATGATGTGGCTTCAAATGGCTCCGGGGATACAGAGGGTCCTGAGGATGATGATCCATCAACATCGAGTGAAGAAACATCTCGTGTGGAGAACCGTTGGCCCTATTCTCATCTAGAAGCACCAGTTATACCTGTACGAACTGATGTCGATAATGATCGCCAACATGCACGTGATTTTGCAAAAGCTTTACGAAAGGATTTAGTTCCCAAACTTCTCAGGCTTCGCTCTTGTATTGAAGTCGATGAGGCTATGCAGGAATTCGCGTCGGCGGTATGCCAAGAGAACAGCATGAATTTCTCGGACTTCGATTACAACTTGACTGCTATTAACGCAGATGGTATTTATTTGGCAATTTATTCAGCTTTGTTGTTGAGCTTGCAGCTTACCAAAGCCGGTTACTACGAGGACCCCCAGAAGGAATTACTTATTCCAATGTCTGAGCAGCAATTCGTCACATCCGTCCAGAATACCGGTGTTTTGGTATACTTATCTTCACCATGGCTTTGTGAATTATATCAGTCAGTTATTGTTTCGAATGCTTTGGAGGAGATGGGAAAGGACGATTTGGAAGCCACTAACTCTCGCTGTGCTCTAGTCGATATGCTATGTGATGCTGGTGGTTTGGGATCCACGCAAATGTTATCGGAGTGGCAACGACTGCAAATAGCAACTGTTAAGTATAAAGACGATCAAAATGATAAGCGTAGGGAAGCTGCAAAGAAACTCTGCCGACGTTTACTGACATGCTGTTGGGAGTCAATGGTAATTGTACTGAGTTCAGGACTAGGTGATCTGCAAAGCACAAGTTCCAACAAGTTAGTGGCGCTCTCTAAACGCACTCTACGAGTTAAAGCAAAGACAAACAAGACAAACGGTGAAGCCTTATATGCGATGTGTTTGGATGGGTTGCACTCGGTAAATAAACCATTTCTTTTCGAAATAAGGTCTCCTAATTCTCTGTATTTTAATTTAGGCTGCCACTTTGAGCAATAGTTTGAATCTTCAACATTTGGCTGGTAAAATTTTAAACTTGTTGGCATCCAATGTGTGCCAATCCACTGGTCCACGCATATCGGCGAGCCAAGCTTTGTCGATGGATGTGGTTTTGATCGGCGGCTTGAATTTAGGATCTTATAGTCCCGACTGTTGGCAATCGATATTCGCAGTATGCAGGCATGTAAGCCAACTGGAACATGAAATTTTCAGTTTACAAAACCCTGCAATTTCGACTTCTCCCGGTTCGAGTCGTCGAGATATGGAGACGGGTGAAAAATTAAATGCAGCTCAAAACGATAAACTAAGTTTAACCGCGATACCAATTGATGACGATGAAACTTGGTAAGGTTCATAATGCAAGAAGTATATTGGGTGACGACAGAATTTTATGTTTTGTTGCAGTGTGGACGTCTACAGCTTTCTACAAGCCCCTCTACAGAGTCCAAACACCAATATAACATCTATATTGAAAATCTACTCTGGTACCAATGAAACTGTACTTTTAAATCAGAGCGACACTTCAAAAGTATTGTGCGCCCTCTCCCACCAAGCCGAGAACCTTTTTAGTGATGCTGCAGAACGTCTTAGTTTGCCATCGCTTTGTCAGTTTTTGAAATATCTTTGTCGAGCATCGCGTGAGCAATTGTATAAGAATACGGTTGTTCGCAAAGGCAGCCGTATATGGTGGCCAAGTAAGGGTTGGAAAAAAATCGATTCTCTGCCATTGTCGCTATTGCTGCATCGAATTGGAGATGTAACTTTGAAGGTATTCCGGAGTTCTAGACCGTTACTGCATATACTCAAAGTATGGGCAATAACTGGACCACATTTAATGGATGTAAGTTTTTTTCGTAGCGGTGGCATATTAAGTTACACAATTGGAATAATTTTCAGGCCGCATGCCATAGAGATCGTGCTATATCCAAACGCGCTATTGAGTATATTCATGATATAATAACAGCGTTATTGGTTGAGCAATCAGAATTGCCGCATTTCCACTTTAATGAAGCCCTGTTGAAACCATTTGAGAACCTTTTAAGCATGGATACTTGCGATGTGGATGTACAAGTCAGTGATGTTTTTCTTCATATTCGTATTAAACCTAAATTTATTTTTGTTATTCTGTTTTTGTCACTTTTAGGATCAAATAGTTGCTTGTTTATACGAGATAGTGGAAGCACATCGCACCGAAATTCGTTCCGGATGGCGTCCATTATTCGGCACATTACGAAATGCACGCAGCCGAATGCTTAATATGAGCAATATAATCGACATTTTCAGGGTATTCCTTGATTCAGACAATGCGTTGGTCTTTGCAAATGCTGGATTGGATTGCATATTGTGCTTGTTATCTTATCTGGAGATATCGGGTGGCGGTGGTCCCAACAATAACTCATGCGGCGAAGACGAAACTACTTTTAGACCAACGGAATTCCTACATGAAACTTTGCGCTTTCTTGAGCGTTGTTCCTCTATTTTGGGATTCATGTACAACATGACAAAATGCCCCAATTTTCATTCGACATATAAAATTAAAGGAATATCCTACACGCATATTATCGATGCAAACATTCCGAATTCGATGGAAAATTTCACGTATTTCGGAAATGATTATTTGCAAACTAAAAACGAACAGCATATGATATCCTACAGATCGTTGCATATTGACAAGGACACTATAGTTAAAATAGACGAAATGGACAAACCATCTGGAGTGCTTAAAGTTTGGTTCCTTTTATTGGATGGGCTTACAAATTCTTTAATTGTTTGCCCATATTCGCATCAAGCTCCAATATTGCAAACAATTTTCAAACTTTTCAAAAATCTTTTAAACAGTCCAGGCATAGATTTCGGTTTCTACTGTATCAATCATTTGCTTATTCCAATGATCCAGGACTGGCTACGTTATATTAACAAAACGGGTGCTTCGTGGCAAGTCATTGAGAAAAACTTTAAGCACTGCTGTTGCATGACCACTGATTTGGTTGTAGAGTTTATTGAGAAGTCAGTGCCAGAAACCAGAAAGCAAGGCACAATGAAAACACGTGTTACACAGATCCTGCATCCTGCCGATAATGTCATGTATTCCAAGTTGAAGTTTGTTACGGAAAATGTAGAAGGTGAATCGAATCACAATCAATATGACAGTTCATCATCCAGCGAGGAAAGCGCCGGAAATATTATAGAGTCACCCACCAAAATATCGGGTTCAGCCACATTGGCACTCAAGCAGTTGCTTCTGGTTCTTATTGAGTGCTCTGCCCAGGCACAAGAATCCGTTGCTAGGGTTGGGGTTTCTTGCCTGAAACATGTAATTCTATCAACCGGCATGCTCTTCAATGAGTCGCAATGGATGATTGCATGCTCAGCTATACATCGAGCATGCACTGTCACCATTGCACCACTGCGCCAGCTCTCGTTTGCCTTCCATGAGAAGTCAAATAGTTTTTACGGCGACTGTGCCAATGTTAAAGTAGCTGCACGTCGAGATAGCACCCTCGATGAACTTACACGAATTTACTCATTGGCTCAGCAGGTTTTTCTATCCGATAATCAGCGTGAACCGGCCACTAAAGTGGGAAATCAAGTGGACAAGCACTTGACGGACGATCGCAGCTACTCGTTCCTCTTGTATCCATTAAATAACGGATTCAATTCTAATTTGGATAACTTTGTTATACGGATCCCGTTCAAAAACCTAGTGGTGGGCTTATTGGCGAATCAGATGCTTCTGCAACTGGTCGCCAAACTACTCCTCTCACGATTGAAGTGTGTGCCCCAGGCCGTATCCACTTGCATATTCGATAACTATGCCACATCGGCAAGTACTCAGGACTATGACTTGGATTTTCGTTCCAAAGAAATACTCTTGCGCTGTGTTAAGCAGTACTTGACAAGTTCATTGGAATTCGATTCTCGCCCTGGGCTTAAGTTCCTCATGCAGAAGGTATCTAATATAGAGTATGCAGCCAATCTCTACAAACAAATGACTTCTTCCTGGATGATATACTACATTGCATTGGTCGACTCATATCTAAACGATATTGTGGTTTACAATCTTGGTCCCGAAGATCTTAACTTCATATTGGAATCGTGCTCCCGTCTGAATACTACCACAGTCAAGAAAAAGGAAAACTTTGTTAGGTATTTGTTTTGTCTGCAGGATGCTTGGAATCTCGTTTGCGAATTGTATCTCAGCAATTCCACAATGCATGAAATTGAGAATGGTAAATTGAAAACAGAGGGTACAGCAGATAAGCGCAATTCACAGCAAAAGTTGATAAATGCCAAACCAGTATGCATTTCGATCAATGGAAACAATGACAATGTGAGCACATCCAGCCATTCGGAAGCGCCCGATTACTCTCCCAGCAAATGCAATCCACTGGAAGAGGAGACCATGACCATGACAACGCTTATAAGCGAATTTCAACCGAAAAGCCGCAGCAATCCATTTGACACTAATCGTCCGCAAAAGAACGAGTCAGAAGCCATATCACCCGAAATAGAACAGCAACGTGCAACAAGTATTCTTAAGGACTCCAACTACAAGAGAGCGGCTCTTGCCCAATTAGTAGTAGCGTCGATGGAATTGCTGCGTTCATTGCCAGCGGAGGCTGAGGAAAATCTAAAACTGTTAATGACACCAACGATCCGAGAGGCTTTTCGCTTGGTCCAGTTGCAAGGCAACGAGTTAAAGGTTAATCAATTTTAGGCTATGCTTGTTGAGTTTTATTTTGATTTGTAGTGAAATTAAGAATATCAAATACCAAAAGATTATGCTGTCCACTATATCCAAATATTACTTTAACTATTTTTATAACGAAATATTGGCTTATAAAGCACAAGCTTCGTACAAATGTCCATATTGTTATGACCCAATACGTTTCCCCAGAGTCCAGTCTAGTCCAACCACCTTAAATGTCTAACATTTGTCTGTTCTTAGATGAAAGTAGTAATCAGTTCATTTGTAGTACTCAAAGTAAAAACTCAACATATTGGCCAGCCAGCACGAGCATAGTGCAACTAAATATTTTAATTTGATCAAATAAACTTTCAGTTTATATTTCCAAAACGAAGATAACACATACATATGTATATCCTTCGCATAAATAGTATATGAAAAGTGTTGAGAAAAACGGGAAAGAAAATCAAAATCTGTGAGTGAGGTTGCTTATAATGAAAATTGAAAAACTGGGAGAACTATTTAGGGCTGACATAAGGTAACACAGTACGAATACACAAAAATATATTAAAAATACATATAAATAAATACATAATGCTTTAATGCTGTATAAATTATGCAAAGATCATAAACATATTTTTGATGGAATGTACTTAATATAAATTAAAGCTTAAGTAATACATACATAATAAATGAAATGAAACAAAACACTTAAATTGTAATAAAGCTATTAAAAATATACATAAATGTTGTAAAGTTAAAAAATCACACTCTTATTATCTGAATATAAGTATATATATCTATCTATATAAATGTATATGTCCACATACCATATACTAAGTACATACTATGTACAATTGAACGTATTATGGAGGTCTTTAAACGATATTATGACAACAGCATGTTAAACCTCTTTTTCATGACCAGACATTTCAGATACACTTCAAAGAGAGTTACTTGTTTTTATTGTTCCATATAAAAGATCATTAACATATTGCACTCATAATATCGTCGTTTCATCCCAATAACAAAATTATATTCATTCTCGTCTGTAAACTTTCATTGTCTCCAATTCATTGACATTTCTTAACAATTTGAATATTTTCTGCATGTTTCTAGCAGTGAAACTCGTATTATAATTGAAAATTTGCTGTCTGGGAAGTGTGAAAATATACTGTATTATAATTTGTTGAATGTGCAGGTGAATCCAGAATTCAATCTGAACCGATTGCATAGTATTATCAAGTTTTAGTATACGAGCACATTTTACATACATGAACAAAAACTATTTTGGTAATATGTACCTTAAGTTTAATACTTGTATGACTTGTGTCGTACGTCCTTGGAGTGTACAAGTTTCCATTAGAAGTTGAGTTAAAGTGACATATATATGGATGTATTTAAAACTTAAGTATTTTTATTCTATACTCAAATCTATAGAACATATATTTTTCGCTTACAAAGAAATCATTTATACCGTAGGTACTACTTTATTGTGAGATTTCAAAAATAAATAAAAGCGCTTTCGCATCTTAACTAAATACTACTAAATAAAATTTGCGTTTTAATAATCTAGTAATGTCAGAGTGAATAGTCCTGAGTGAAATATTACATGTGCATATGTACTTATATTTTTCTATACACGTAGAAATAAAGTAGGGGCTGATCGACTTTCCTGGTGTAGTGGAACTTATCGCAGTTGTGGAGTCGCGGGTTAGAATCCCGACCAAGACATGGCTTCGAATTGCTTCTTTCAAAATGTTTTTCTCGTCGAGTCGAAGGCTTAAGTTGTTGGAAATCATTCTCCCAAAGTCTTGCAAACATGATCATTTATGATATAAGGTATAATAAATAAAGTAGGCCCACGGGAAAATCATTATATAGATCAAATCTGATTGGATTTCTAACTTGATTTGAATTGAAGACATTTAAGGCGCAAAAATGTGTATACGTACGTTACAAGAAGAGCCTGACATTTATATAAAAACTATTTTCCTTAAATAAGAACTTTCAAAGAATTTTTGAACGGAAGAATGGGATTAATAGATCACTGAGTTATTTCCGTTATAGTGTAACTTTGATCAAAATTTAAACATCGATTAATTAACGGAAGATTTTTGCTGCCAAGAAAGTATATGGCGGATTCATTACTTGACAGAAAAAAGCTGCTTTTCCCTCTCTTTCCTATGTCAATTGTGAGATGGTGATAATGATAAAAAGAGAGCCATTCTGAAAGAAAATCACTTTGTAGTTGAATTATGGGGGAAGGCGGAATTTTTTAAAATTCATAAAGTAACTTTAGCATTTACAGAGATGTGGAATTTCTTGTTTGCTCATTAGAGAATCGTTTCCTATCAAGAATGATAGAATATCTCTATTCTATCATTCTTGTCCTATATGGTATTTTCAGATTAAACTTTCTCTCTCTCATTTTCATTCTATTAGATTTAAGCACAAATGTTTAAGGCCTATATATACAAGGTCGCATAAAGCGCAGGTATTTTGGATTCCTCTCAGCAACTTTGAAAAGCACTGAAGTATTCGTGGCGTCACAGATACGATATGAAATAAAATACTTGGTGGAATGGACGCACTTGGTCGAATGCAAAAAAAGGATATATATATATATATATATATATATATATATATATATATATATACTCGTATATATTTATTTATTTTTTTTTATTAAAATGTACTAAATATCGAAGTAACAAATTTTTGCATAGAAAAAATAAAATGAAACCACGAAATTAGATTTAAATTGAGATACCAAAATAATGTTAAATGGAAAAAGTTCAACTATTTTTATTGGAAGGATTGTAGAAATAGCCCAAGAATGATAGAAATACAGCTTTTGCCCATATATAAATATATGTAAATAATGTTCACTAAAAATGCACGTCTAATGCAATCCTGCAGTGGAACAAAAGAAAAATCGTAAATATCAACTCAGAAATATCAAAAATATGATATTCTCCCAATGATCTTTTGATTTACTATGTCATGTACAGAGAGAGGCAATTTTTTTGCCATTGATTACGTGATTTTTGTATGCATGGATCTTGACAAATTTTAAATTTGAGTACGTTATTCCAAACATTATCGCTTTATGATGTTAAGTATGAATCGTTCTGAAAAAACCTTCTCGAGAACAAAATGATTTGATGACAATTTGTGTATCAGCAATTTTATTAATAAAATGGAAAATTTATTAGAATGCTTATTTGAAAATAAAAAAATTACCAATATCAAAACAATCTATATACAAATATATAAATATATATATATATATATATATATATATATATATATATATATATATATATATATATATATATAAGAATAAACTGCACACATTTAGATTAACAGCTGATTTGGACACAAGATGTTTTCATTAAGAGTTATTACATAATTATTGAAAAGCAGATTCCACAGAATAATTTTTCTATTGTAGCTTATTTTAAAAATATAATATTGCAGAATACTTATAATGCTGTTGTAGCGTTGAAGGAATATATTTCAAAAATTTTGTTTTTGCCTTTAAAAAATATATAATACACAGCCCCTGTACACAAAAGACGTTTGAGTGAGTATTGCAAAAAGGCAAAGTTCGTTTTGCCTTCCTCTCTGTTGCTCAAAGGCTCATTGAGAATGCGAGCACAAAGAATATACCAGTGATGCTGGTAAACGTATATTTGGTCATTATTTTCGCCTATATAATCCTCAAGAAAAATATTACAATTAGCACTAGTTTGTACATCTTATAGTAGACAAATTGAGCTCAAGATCAAAAATATATTGTTTAAAACAAATTAAATTTGATTTACTTATTTGTATTACAATTTCAAATAACGACTTATTAATGAATTAATAGGCTATTATTTAATTGAGTAAGAATTTATTTGTTTCAACGTTTACTTAAAAACTACAAAAACAATATAAAAAAAATTGGAGCAAAATAAAAATTTATTCAACGAAAAAGGTGAATAAGCTAAATATTTTTACACCAAGATAATAATGTTTGCTTTTTTATTTTATATAATATGGTAGTAAATATTTGTCATCTTTGTTTTTGGCGTTTCGACATAATAATTGATTTTAACAAGAGTATTTCACAGATACTTTCACTTAAAACAGTTGCTTAGGCTAGCGATTTAACAAAGTGCTTACCCGTTATTTCTGTTCCGACTATATTGGTAATTTGAATTATTTATAAAGGTAGATATCTTAGAAATATGTATGATGATATAACAAAAAAAGAAAGTACACATCAAATGTCGCTCTATTTATGCTTATAGTACAACATTTTTACCCGTAAGCGGCAATTTGAAAGATTGATTATCATCACTGGTATATACTCTTTGGTAAGAGGGAGAAAATAGCAAAATAATGATTTTACCATGAGCGAGAATGAGTATATATTTGTACTGCATACAAACGTACATTCAGTCAGTGCAGTTTGTTTGTGCGAATTACTTCTATTTTGAGTGGTGTGGATGTGGTAACGCGCAGATTGTATATTAAATTTGGCCAAAAACGTGCAACGCTGGCCTATTGTGATATTAATTTTGTACATAGATACAAACCATAAATGAAAAAGAAAAAAAGGAATATGTGATTTCCGGGTGTTTCACTACATTAGCTTTGCTGTCGCGGCTTACTAAAATAAATAACGGTTGCTACCAGTCCGTCTCTGTTACCTATGAAATAATGCAAACTGGAGTGGAGTTAGTTACGAGTTGTTTTTTTGTTGGTATCGCAAAAAAATTCCAGGCAGCAGCAAGCAGTACAGGCGAATTCAGATTCATCACCCGAAAATAGAAAATATGTAGAAGAAAGAAAAAGGGACATAAAATTAAAATTTGTGTCATTAGTACGTTTGCACTTATCGATCGGATAGGTCCGGTGGCTGTTGTTTTGGTGCCCCTACAGTGCGGTGTACGATAATTTGATTTCGGTGCTACCTGCTTAGATCTGGTGATGTAATGTGCAATGCAAAATAAAACATTCAAGTGCTGCGTGCCACAAACCAGCATCAGACAACTGCAACAGCTTCAGTGGAAGGGAAAAGATATGTACCTAAAATATATCTTAAATACTTAAAGTGAAAGAAAGCGTATACAACAAACAAACCGGTTACGTGGCCTGCATGCAGTGTTGCGGAAACTCAGAGCCTTGAGCAACCAGCCAGGCAGCACTGTGCCCAGTTTCCTTATCTATCTGCGGTAATTGATTTCTGACTAATTGGAATATTTTCAGTCGACTTACGGACATATGCATAATTATGTATATACATATATGTATATGTATGAATCTACATAAATATCAACAAGAGAAACGAATTGAAAAAATGTTTGTAGTTTTAAGTTTCTTTTAATTGTTATCAAATTATAAAATTTGCTAGCGCAATATTTCTAAATGTAAAGAGAAATTTCTGCCTTCAAAAATCTTTTAACTAAACAAGTGATACATATGTATAGAGTGGCACAATGGCATCATCTGTGACAGTAAAAGAAGCGCATGGACGCTGATATGCGTGCGTATCGATAATGTATATAATTATATCTCAGTAGTTGATGTAATTGTGCTGGGCACACCACACACAAATGAGTATACCAAAAAAATTATCAAAAATGTAATCAAAGGAATTCCAACGGCATCCTAAATACTGAGAAAAATTAAATAGTTCTGAATCGGAGATTGTAATCTCTGGTCTGAATGCAAGCAAAGGGTATGCTCCACGCTTGCTGGATAGAGATTCCATTGTCCACATTCTAATATCTGAATATATGTATGTATACGCACTATATGAGCATCTTTTGAAATTATAATTTTGTTTTTTAATTATTTCAATTGAGTTCGACTTTCTTTCTATTGCGCATATTAAGAGTAAAATCTCTATTTCAAAAACTCACTCAAAAATTCTCTCTGGTAGAGGTCTAATATTACCAACTCAATTGAAACAATCTAAACATGCATATTTTTTGCGAGGAGGACTTTCTCAAAAGAAAGCATAGAATGCTCCACTAGATTTGTTGTAGGTATCCTTCCGTCGACCATTTCCACTTATCACAATTTTATTCAAAATGTATTGTTTAGTCACTTTAGTTGGCATACCACATTTTTCCACCCCTTGAGCACTGTGCGATGCTCTGCGCAATCTTCGTGTGTGTATATAGAACACTTAAGTGTTTGTTTGCTTGCGCTTCTGCCACACTTATGTACATCCTCGGCGCTTTTGTATGTTGATTAAACAAACAAAACAATGATAACCATACGTAGAAAGAAAACAGGGACAGAGGAGCTTTACACATCAGTGGTTGTTTATATTTGTAGGTCCTTGAATGTATGTGACATTTGGACTGCATCCGTATTCAAAAGAATTCCATCATTCGAAAATTCAGTCAACGCAAAATTAAACACAAAAAACCATTCCCTGCGTGTATTCCAAAGTTGATCAGGAGGAAATACCAAAGGTCCACACAATATACCAAATAAGACCTTGACATATGCAAACTCGTTGATGGCCTTTGACTTTATTATCAGCATTAGCAGTATTAGTCATTGAGACTCAGTTGTAAGCGTTCCTATCGGAAATGCCAACCATAGAATTTCAGGATGACGAGAGTGTGGAGCCACCTTGACATTTGAACAAATTCAAATCTTTGGAGACCGGTTGGTAGCAATTTGCATGTAAATTAACTCAAGAATTTGCTCCAGTGCAATTATTTTTATTAGTATATCCACTTTTAAGTTAATTAAATTTAATTTAAACTTTCGTTTATGTACGTGTCTAAGGTTTGCTCATTCACTAACCTGACTGCTCATTTCCTAAGCAAGGAAAAAGCCGGTCTTTGCCATGAATGAATGTGTACTTATTTGTAAGCACTCGTACCTACAAATGTACTTATGTATATAGTGTATGCAATTCTCATGCATATGTATGTACATATATGTATATAATTATACGTACTACGTTCTATATTCTGCATGTTAGTTCTGACTGATTTGTGTTTGTGCCTTTTATGTAACATTTCAATGGTTTCAAATAGTCTGCAAGTTTTAGTTTGTTGCCTTCCCTTGACGTGAATAAGCTCTACGGATGGGCATTGTAAATGCACTTCATATTTTGTCGGAACGTGTATGAGTAAGTGACATCAATGCGATTTCAATATCTGCAACGGTAATTGTGTTTGTTAATCTGGAAGATTTTATAAATATTATCATCTATTGGCGGTGTATCCCAAACATTAATGCAATTTTACATTAGATGGCGTTGGGTGCTACCATTTCTTTTATTTTTTTCAATTATGTATTTTGCTTCTGCGTTTTATTGCGGAGCGTCAATTCGCATTTTGTTTTTTACCATATTTATTCAATATATTCAAATGGGATTTGTGGCGAATTCATCTAGTAATTACAAAACTAATAAAAAATGTCCACCTATATAATTGCGGCACGAAAAACCGCGTTCAGACAAAATATTTTAAATTTCCACAAAAATTGTTTTTTTATAATGAAGGATTTATTTTTCAGCTTGTTTATATTTTCTTTATAAATTTAATTCAAACTTTACTTTTTATGGAACGTTGTTATTACGTCGATCCATATTAATTTTGCAAAATCTATTAAACAGTGAACTTCCATCGCTCTTAATCCCCAAAGCTTATGCAATTAGTTTTGTACCCAGATACACTGGCGACTCTTTTTGCAGTAACTGCCCTGAACTGGGTACGCATCGTAAAGTTCGTTTTCCCTTTTCTGTCCTCCTTTCACTTAGTTCACATTCAGTTCATGAACCAGCTGCACAAAAATGTTTCTAGTGCAGCTCAGTTGAAATTCTGCTTTGACATTGAGAAATATCCTTTAAAGCACGCGTGTCCACGCCATTGCTCTTTGAGCTCGCAGCGCTCAAATCCCGTTAGAATTACAAAAATTTGCCTCTTTTGAGCTCGTATTGTTTTAGAATTTGGCGCCGGCAAAGGCGGACAGGCTTCCAATATCCTTGGTCCGAAAACAAAAACAAATGCCTAGCGTTTGGTTATTCGGGTCGTTTCTGATTTATTTACTATTTTGTGCTTCTCCGGAATTTCATTTCTGCGTGCACTGAAAGAAAACATTGAGTTATTTCTAATTTTGATTTTTTATCATTTAGTGCGAACTGAAAAATTTGATTTTAACATTTTAACAATATCTCGTATTGGCTAGTGGATAATAATCTTCTCAACATAATAAGGATAGCTTTATTATCATCCGAAGCAGTTGATTTTAAAGAGTTGGCATCTGGAAATTAAGAATAATTTTTAAGTTATTGAAGCTAATTTAAGCGTATTAAACATTATAATATAAAAAGTTACATTTGAAATAATTCAAACAAATCAAAACTAAAAAAACGGTGTACCTTCAGTCGTCATGCGGCTCTGCACAAACTCTTGTGTTTATCGAATCGAGTTAAACCAGACGAAAGGGCGATTGTTGCACAAGAAAAAGTGGGGGGAGGGGTTCTGTAGAATCAACTGCCTTTGCCGCCGCCAGACACCTTTTTACGGCTAGCGGAGCCAAATTAAAATCTCGTGTTTGTTGTTTCAGCTCACAACCCACATTTTTCTGGACACCCCTGCTATAAAAGGCTGCATATTCCCGTCTTGAAATTTTATCAACATTTTCCAGTTTGTGTCCATTATTCCATAATTCTAAATTTAAATTTGGATGAAATGTGTATAAAATTATCATTTTTAAATTTAAAAAAATCAATAGTTATCATTTCCATTGTTAAAAAGTATGTTATGATTCTTCTTCCACAGAACTTCTTAGTAATGTAGCAATTACTTTAATTGTGCCATTTTATTCATTTTTATTAATCCAATCCAATTGTCGACTTCACTGAAACTTTACAGCTGTTAATTGTAAACAAAACTTCAATACAAAAGAAAGCTTAAGCATCCTTTTACACGAACGGCAGCGGCGCGGTTTTGGATATCATGGAGATGGTAAATAAACCCAAAACTGTCCAAAACTCACAACAGCCACGAGCAGTGTGTGTACTCATACCACGAGCTACACAGGATCAGGCAATCTACGATTGCGGCTCAAAAACAAAACAAAACAAAACACAACAATAATTGCAAATCAAAACAAAGAAATACAGCGAGGTTCGGATAGTTGTCGGCGGAAACTTTCAACCGTCATACAATTTTATTATTTATTTTGGCAATTCAGCTTGAATCTTTTTGGTTTTTTTTTTTAATTTCTGAGGGAAAATAAGTTTGTGGCAATTGGCGACCAATTTTATATAGAGCTGACGAGGTTCGGACTGCGGCATCGCAATTTTAAATATTGCCTTCGTTTTGGGTATTTGGTGTGGATTTTTATTATGTTTACCATCCCCGTAATAACCAAAACCGCGCCGCTGCTGTTGTATGTGAAACGAGGCTTACTGCACTTTCCTCTTCGCCTCGCATAAATCAAATAGCTGAACTGAAACTGCACGAAGTGAACTGAAAATGAACTCGGATTGCGCTAGTTCTTGCGACGCAAACAAACCTACTTTGAAATTGTGCCCACTTACAAACATACATAGTGTGCGTGCGGTTGTTGAAGAGAGCTGATGGAGTTGAAATAATCGCGAGCTGCGTATCGATTGTAGCTGTTAAATATTGTTTGTTTTAAATTTGCTGGTGCTTTCCGAACATTGGCGGTGGATGTACGTATTTGTTTATAAACTTTTTGAACTGAAACTATTTCATAAATAGAAAAAATTACAAATATTTCAAATTGAATACTATTTATTATCAATTAACGATCAGTTATTTTTTACGTTGTTCATAGGCATAATATCGACTCCGTACGATCTTGCAGTCATTCAATTTCACACTTTTCAAGAAAATTACTTGCTAAATAATAAATTTAGCATTGTTTAAAAATACTGCAGCAACAGCCCTTCCGTACTGTCCCATATTCAAGAATTTGGGAAACACTGTTATATATTCAGCAGTGCATTTTATCCACTTTAATTTTGTTGTGTTTGTATTTACATTTTCTAATTGCTTTCACCTTGAATTTTATTGAGATATTGTACTGTTTCTTATTTCTTTGCAAATATATCTTTCTTTTGACGCGAGTGATTTTGGATGAAGAAAAAATAATATTCAATACACATGATCCAAGGAAAATCCAATCAAAATTTGATATTGATAAAAATTGCATATTGTAAACATTTGTATCAGAGGAAGCTTGTTCGTTCATAATAAAAACGAATTAAGTTTGCAGAATATTTCGTTTGACGATGTGTGTTTTTAAGTGTGAGTGTGAAACTACTTTATCTCAAGTTGTTTTTAGTGTTTTTGTTCATCTTTACTGTTTTGCTAGGATTATTTTAAGTAGATTCTTTGAGTGTGTGGTTTATTTGTTGATTTTTACTTAGGTCAAAGTAGCATCCCATTGCACTACTTTGTCACCAAGTTTACTATACGAAGAAGAAAGCTGCCAGTCCAACTTAGTTTCCGAGTTACAAAGACCCTCACTAAATTAAAAATCGCCTGGCTAAATATGTTTCGTTCTGCGGAACCGAAATTGACATGAAAGTTGGTTGCTTGGAAATTTGGCCAGTTCATATCTAAAATAATAAAATTACTGCTACTAAAAATGTATTTGGTAATAAAACTTATCAATAAAAAACAAATTTTAAAATGTGTTTTGTACATTTGTCGAAAAACAATAGGGAAATAGTTTGCGTCATTAATAGCCAAAAATACATATATGCATATTTCAATAAAAAACAATAATTAGAACTTTAAATTTTTAAAATTATAATTTCGGTGTTTTTTTTTAAAACAATAACTCGTGAAGAAACATTTAAACGTGATCATCTTCATTTCAAAGCCAACTTGTGGAATATGAATAAATTTGAATATTTTTATTTTGTGAGTGTTAAATCGTGAAGACGTTTGAAAAATAAATAACGGAGTGAATAGTCTGTTAATAAAATTTTATTAAATATTGTTTAAAGCGTGGTTCCAAATGGTTTTTATTTATATAAACTACTGTATAGTGTGTTAATTAGCAAAATGTTTCTTTTTGAATTGTCAATTCAATGGAAAGCTCAATAAAGGGTTGATCAAAATACATATGGGAGATCACACGGTAACTGCATTTGCAGAAAATTGATGTTGCATCCACCTGTAAAATAAAGCCAATGTGGCTCAAGCCATTCATGCAGCTATTCGATAACACAGCTAAGGCAACGAACTGTGTCCATCGCATCTGCTTTAGTTCTTTACTATCAGCTCAGTTTACACAGTCGCACAATAAAGTCTGCGTACAAACAAAATAATTCGAACGTTGAATAAATAAAACTTAGTTGGTTGTTTAATATTATTTAACAGTATTTGTCTCGCTTCCCAAACAAGAATAGCATAAACATAAAAGTTACACAGTTACTTATGAAAAATCAAATGATTTCGCACGGACCCAACTCAAAAATTTATTATTTTGGTGGGGGTATCGCAATCGGTTCCACCAGGGTCCTTGTATTGAAACTTTTCAGAGGAGGAAAAAGCCAAATATATACTATATTTTTTAAACGCAATTGTCCTAACTAGACATAGTCTGTGAATCGGCTGCAAAGATTCCGAAGACCCTCCAACCTATTGGCTAGATTAAAGCTTAGGTGGACTTTCACATGTTTCCAAAAGTCAAAATATTCTTGGTCGGGAATCGATCAGACATCAGGATCACATATTTATATTTTGAAAGCCTTCCAGAAATGAGCATTTCCTGGAAGAGATCCAATAGCTGGGAGCAAATATTGGAAAGAAATAATTGCCTGAGGGAATTAAAGTCGAAAAAGAAATACTAAATATTTACTTTCTCTCCCCCGGCTCCCGTTAATTCCTTCACTCACTAAATTTGAAGCACAATACGCATTATTATGGCATTATTCATCCATTTCAGAAAAAAATGTATGCGTAATCATTTTGCTATGAAACATTTCATTTTCTAATATACGATCACTGAATTGCGACCAGTGATTGTCAAAGTATGATTTTCGATATTTTATCTTTAATAATGTAGTTTTAATAGGCTAAATTATTAGTTATTTAAAAAATATTTGACAAAGTGGGATTTATTGCAATATTTTCAGAAATCTAATTTTTGCTTGTGAATCACTATTACCACATTCAAGGCTCAAAGGTCGATCTGTGCCTGCTTTTTTCTAGCGGTCCGTTTTCGAGATCGATTTACAATTTACGAAAAGGTCTAATGGCTCCTGGCATTACCGTTTTATGAGAGAAAGGAAAAGTATCACTGATTACATATGACATAAATCCGAACAAGAATGCAATAGCAGAGCTTATTAAATTATTGGAATATCTCTTTCTGCGCCAACTGCACTACCACGATTTTTTATACGACAAAATTTGATTATTTTTCGAGAGACCTCGTTTCAAACTAAACACTCATATTGCAAATGAAATTTGGAATATGAGGGAAATTTTTGTAATTTACTTCAATTCCCAGATTGAAGCAGCTAAAAATCATTCTCGGCATCTCGTGATTTTCCCGAAAATTCGCAAATTGCAAAGTCCTAATAAGGATGAAATGCACTGCAAATACAGAATATTTATAGATAAAAACGTTAAAACAACATACAATTCATAAATATTTACTTTTGAAACATGTCTGAATTATTATCTGGGTATTTTAGGTAGGTAGGCAAGGCAGCCGCATGACCAATAACCAGTGATGCCACTTAGACCACCAGTTGGTTCCGTTGTGAGCCGCGGATGCGAGGCATGGCTACGCTTCCCCCTCCAGATTGAACCACCCTGAGCCTCTTACAAAGCGAAGAAGGTTGTTAACACCTGAGTGACATAGACCATCTATACTTGTTAAGAAGTGGGATCCCAGCAAACGCTCTCTATTTCTGGCAAAAGCTGGACATGTACAGAAGAGATACTGGACCGTTTTCAGCTCCTCCTCGTTCCTGCAGCTGCGGCAGAAATCATGTGTATAAACTCCCATTCTTCTTGCATGATTTCCTATTAGACAATGTCCCGTGAGGGGTCCTATTAAAGTCCTAATTTGTAGTCTATTATTAAATATATATATTATATATTTAGGTTAATTTAAATAAAGTTGTTCTAAACCAAAAGAAACAAATATATACTTATGCGAGCAATTGTATGAAATATCCTAAACATACTAAGTACATATTAAAATATAAAGTTTACATTTTTAATAATATGGTTTTAAACCGCACACCCCTCATACGTGCGATTTTATTCATAGTATGCGTGTGTTCATGGACAGCTGCAAAAATTTCCACATAAATGTCGGGTTAACAAACTGGAAAAGATCCACATGAGTAGACAAAAGAAACTCGCAAATAAAATGCCAACATACGAGTACTTTCAAAAAGCTTGACGGAAAAATACCGGTGCCACAATTTGATTCAAAATCGTACGATTTTTATGTAAATTTTAAAAATTTACCAGGCCTTTTCTTACACTCAACTTGCAGTTTCCTCAATGTAGTAGGATTATGACCTTGATTGTGGGTAAAATAAAAAAAGAGAATCTTTACAACAATTTAACATTTTGTGCGGTGATATGTATGATGACTTTCTAATAAGCCAAAAAGAAAGACCATGACGTAACTAACATAGAGGTCTAAGCTTTTAAGCGAAGATTTTCTCTATCTTTGACATGAAAATCTTGCTTTTTCTCCGTCTTTCCCGCTCTAAGCTTAAAGCACTGTATTTGTACATATAACCCCATTGAGGCAGAGCCTTGGCTATTAATAAATATTTGAGAAGAAACCTTACCGAGCACATGCACACTGCAACTTGCTTGTTGCGTGCGTGTTGGTTTCAGTTAAACCTTTCCCATAGAAATCACTTAAATAGGAATTCAATATATCCCATTACATACATACATATGCATAAACACATGCAAATAGCACATGTACCAGCCGATTATTTCAAAATCTGCCAAAGTACTATACAATGATTATGTATATACGAAGTTTGGGATTGTGTCGTGAGGAAGTTCGTTGCATTTGTAAGGCTGCAAATAATGGTTTATCATTTAATGAGCAATGAAAAGATGAATACCATGCATACTAGTATTATGAAATTTGAAGACTTTCATCACAATGACAAGAAAAAATATTCCGCCAAAACGGGTTCAAAACACACTCATTTACGTTTTATTTATTTATTTTTTTGTTGGAACAATTTGTTAGATATATCACTCAGACTTGCATTTTTTAGTTGTTCTTTTAATCTTTGTGAACAAAGATCAGTAGATCCTGTGTCCCTAGCGAGCCTAACAAGCCTTACTAAGGTTGTCGGTGCAAAAACCTCCAACGTAAATCTGTAGAAATCGGTGCACACACACAAAAAGTGGTAACCGTCTCATCTTCCTTCCCACAAGTCGGGCAAAGAGCACTATATGCATATAATTTTCATGTGCTTAGCCTACTTAAAATAGCCCGTCGTCTATCCGAAGTCTAGAGTCCCTCCTATCACGTAACAAAAGAAATCTTGACAATCTATTAGAAATAAGAGGTAGCATAGACTATCCATCTGGGTGTTCCAAAGACTTCCCATTCGCGACTCGATGCATATGCAAACCAATCTCTAAAAGTGGCCTTAATGGCAGCAAAAGGTAAGGGACGAACCGGTTCTGCAATGCATATAAATTCATTACATAAATTATGACAGTATTTTTTTATATAAATATAAACATAAATTCGTAATAACTCCTATTTTTAGTCGGAGTATGGATGATCATGATATCACATAAAATTATTATAATTTTGCAAATGGTTGGTTGGAGCGGTTCTCTTTGCTAATATTATCTCTATAGAAATGTTATCTGCCTAATTGATGTTGCATTCGTTTAGAGACCTAATTTGCGATATTTGAATACGTGTTTGCTACAATTGAGGCTTCCATAGCAGCAAAACTCCTAGCAATTGATATTTGGAAAGATCACAGCATATAAACCAATACTGATCACGAAATACGAAACTCTTCCGCTTTAGCAAAGAATCCGTAATGAAGTTGATTCAGAGTCAGGAAAAGCATTACATATATTCTTGACTATTTAGTACAATTCACTCTCTGGCCCTTCTCTGCAGCTGACATCAAATCAGATCTGGTTTATATTATAGCAAGAACAAATTTCTTTGAACTGTCAAACTTCAATGTGCAATTGCAGATTGCAAACAATTACAATTGGAGATTTGACTTTAATAACAATTTTTGTTTACCATTGTTTTATTGTGTGTTTCTGCTTTCCTCTGAATTGAATTTCGTTTATTTTCATCAGCTACATTATTACCATTCTTTTGTTTGACAAATCACATGAGAATCGATTCACCTTGCTGATATCTTTAAGATAAAGATTCACCTTGTGTCATAGTAGACCATAATTTAATGAAGGATGGTTTATTATTCTGGCATTACCCTGACCTGATCTATTATATATAAATAATGTGTTTTATATTATTTTGCTTCAAATTTCTTTTCTGATTTGCGAGTGGAAAGTAGACATCCATAGTGATGGCAATTGTAATTTTTAAAATAAAGCTTGTGGCTGCATTTTCATTACTTAATTTGTAAAACACATTACAATTTTAGCCGTGTTAACTCGAAAATCAATGAAACTTAATATGCATGCCTTACGCGTATATATATTTTTCATAATAGCACGCTGCATATTAAATTCTACCATCAAGGGAAATTTGCACAAAAGTTAAAGGCATATCCCTAAATTCAACAAATTATAATTGATGCCACTGAGTGATTATGGAAGTAAATGGAGTTTCTTTCTCTTGTGCATATTTATGTAGTTCAACGTTTCAATTAACTTTACATTAACAATTTGCTTATTTATTTGTAGATGCCAGGACTTGTTGTGTTTAGAAGGCGATGGTCAGTTGGTTCTGACGATCTTGTGGTGCCGGGAGCATTTCTTTTAATTATACATTTTATATGGTATATATAATCTATTTTTTGGACAATTATTTACAAATTCTAATTCGCTCGAATATTTTAGTATTTAAAGTAGATGTGTTAAAATGGATGTCGTCCTTAACAAGACCTCAGTTGTGTGTACCTTCTGATCTATGTACATATAAGCAGAAAGTATACTTGCTCATGAGTTGTTCGGTATAAACTGATTCCCATAAGTTCGAATACTAAACACATCATATAATTTTATTAAAATCGGAGGGAGAATTTTAAATAATTTCCATATTTTACAATTTTATAAAATGATTTAATTG
The DNA here is from genome assembly GCA_920105625.2 of Clusia tigrina. NCBI lineage: Eukaryota > Metazoa > Arthropoda > Insecta > Diptera > Clusiidae > Clusia > Clusia tigrina. Next base: position 169,083,069 of record OV050033.1, on the reverse strand, counting down.
ATCCATTTTGTTCTTTGCAGTTTTGTGATTGTTTTAATATCGTTGATTGTTTTTCATTATAATACAACAATTTTAAGCATAGAGTTACTATTGTATCATCAAATAGGATACCTATTAATATTATTTTGTAAGTCTTTATATAACTAAAAAACGTTTAACTATGATTACTATATGAGTTTGTTGTTTCCGAACAGTTTCAATATGTGTAGAAGCAAGAATTTGTATGATATCGATGCGAGGTAGCATCCTGGATTCCAATTCTCGCTCATCGATCAATATATGGATTTATTTAAAAAGCCGTAAGTATCAAGTAATCTTCTCTTCAGCCATCTAATTATTATTCATAAATTTCCAATTGTTTTGCAGTGTTAATATTTTTTGATATTACGTGGCTAGTATTAGGAATTCTCTGGCTCACTAATTATTATATGGATGCTCCGATAGATGAGGCAAAGAAAATATTTATTGGTTTGTAGAAAACGGTTCCAACTCGTTCATATTCATTTTGTGCTTTCCCTTTACCAGCAATTATCATATGCAATTGGGTTTTGATGTTTATAATTATTATAACTGTGTGGTGTACATTTGATGCCGCGGGCTTGGATTGGGTGAAAATGAAAAAATACCAAAGATCAATGAGAGAAACTGAATCTCGTTTCAATTACAAGCGTAGCGGTAGCATGAATCGGAATTGGCGGCAGCGGTGAGTAGAGAATTTTAACTATGCGACTCGATTCTCGTTTGAATCGAGCCTCTTTCTACTTGGACTCGACTCTTCTTTAATTTCCCAGCTGCAACTCGGCGATGACAGTCGCTACTCGTAGACTATGCAAATTAGCGAATACTACAAAAGATGAAGACGTTAATATTTTAATAATACAGTTAGAGTACCTTAAAATATATGGCGCTATTCGATCAACTAACTGAAATAAACAAAATAGATTGATAGTGCACCCTTAAATTAAAATTAGCCATACTTTGTGGTAGGAAGCAGCGTGTTCTATTTATTCTCAAACAAAATAAACTGCGTTTACATCTTCTAAAAACCACAGCCAGTTTGCAATTTAACGAAAACGAGTCAGCAGCCTCGAGTCCGCAAAGTAGCGGACTCGTCACATCACTAGTCACAAATCGCAGCCATTACAATAGCCCCGTCCGATTCGCCTGTTTCTCCTAGTTTAAAGTAGCTTACGAATATTTTGAAATTTGTACGGGAATACAACAATCTTATTTGATATAGCGACTTAGAACTATGATAAAATTTCGAAATTTTAATGGCTTGTGAATAGAATACGACTTTTCAAATAAATATATCAATCTTCTTAAAGCATTTTGAAAAACTAGGTAAGCGAGTAACTAGGCTATCGAACGAGTGTTGTTGGTGGCATTATTTTGTTGTTTTTTTTTCAAATTATGTACTATATCCCATATATAGAAAAGTAATGCGCGCTTATCAAGATAGCTGGGATCAACGGTGCCGATTGCTCTTTTGCTGCATGGGCACTTCGGAGCGCAATAGGAATTCATTTACGGATATCGCGCGTCTCTTGAGTGATTTCTTTCGAGAGTTGGATGTGGTGCCTTCTGATGTTGTGGCTGGCCTTGTTCTATTGCGAAAATTTCAGAAACTTGAAAGAGAAGCGGTTGTTCGACAGGTTTGTTTGCAACTTTTCAAATATTACAATGAAGAAAATACAATAATTTGGATTTAAATTTAGCGTAAAAATGGAACATACGAGTTCTTAAGCGGCGTGCCAGTAACTCACAGAACACAGTTTCTAGCTTTAAATGATGCCAAAAACTATGATTTCTTCCAAACTGTTATACACTATATGTACTTTGCTCAGGGAGCATATGGCTGGCCGATGTACTTTATAATCAACCGTTCCAAGATGTGGCATTTATTACCTGAGTTGAAGTAATTATGTGCACAGTCTTTGGTACGAACAATTAAGACTTTTGCTTTCTATTTGAATCCCTTTTAAAGGTGTTTCGGTTGCTGCTGCGGTCACAGTGACAATTCCGAAATTATTAAAGACAATTGCTGCTACTGCAATTATGCAGCTCTAAAAAAGACTTTACAAGTGAGCGACACTGAGATCGTCTATGCGACCTATCACGTCGATGTTGGCGAAACGCCATTTTTTGTGGCTATCGATTATACTCAAAAGAAAGTCGTTATAAGTATACGTGGCACCCTTAGCATGAAGGATATTTTAACCGACTTAAATGCGGAAGGTGAAGTTTTGCCTCTGACACCGCCACGCGAAGACTGGCTCGGCCATAAAGGCATGGTACAGGCGGCCCTTTATATACAGAAGAAGCTTGAAGAGGAAAACCTCATTGAGAAGGCCCTCAATCGAAATCCTAGTAGAAATACCCATACGTTCGGTTTAGTATTGGTGGGGCACTCGCTTGGCGCGGGCACAGCAGCCATTTTGGCGATACTTATGAAACCAAATTATCCGTCACTGCAGTGCTTTAGTTATTCGCCGCCAGGAGGCTTACTAAGGTAAGTGTTGGCTTTGGTGTTAATAGACGTTAGAAGGAAATAGAAATTAAAATAATGTTTGATATCTTAGTATGCCTGCAGTAGAGTATTCTAAGGCCTTCATCACATCTGTGGTACTGGGCAAGGATGTGGTGCCGCGCATTGGCTTACATCAGATGGAAGCTCTACGTGCGGATTTAATTAATGCTATACAGCGAAGTGTCGATCCAAAGGTATGATGAATAGTTATAGAAAACATTTGTTGTTTGTTTTCTGAATAATTTGTACATTTTTAACATTAAATCACTTAGTGGCACACAATATCTTGCTCTGTAATATGCTGTGCTTGCGCTCCTGAGCCTACTTCCGTTGTTGAAATGTCTAGCAAGGACACTCATATTAATCAATATCAAGAGGTAGACAAAATATCATATGAATTTTCATTGAAATACTTGCATTATAGAGATGTGAATTTATTGCCTACAGGAACGTGACTCGGCCCGTTCTACTAGTGCGCACCCTACTGACAGTTCCATAGCATTAACATTACATCAACCTTTGTATCCGCCTGGTCGCATAATTCATATCGTACGTCACCACCCAACACCAGACGAGTAAGTGTACCCCAAATAGCGTCAATGTTCAAATGTGTAGTTTTAAAAATATCCTTGTGAAGGTAGAAACTTTTAGAAATATATTGAGAATAAGCTGACATACTACTACCGAATTTTACCTTTTCAGGCAAAAATACAACAGTGGTTGGAGGTAGGAGAATTTATTTCAAGCATATATACAGATTCGTATATCGATGTTAGAACCTCGTTTTATCGTTGGGATCCTCGGTTTTTTAACTTGGTAGTTTTTGCATGACCACGAAATATATTGCATGTCTCTAATATAATTACACTGGGGGGAAATTATGATTTTTTTAATGTGTATGTTCGCGTATATATACCCACATTGTTTTTTTGCTCTCTTTTATTACACGAGTAACATTTTCTATAATTTTTGCCAGTATTTTTTTTTATACATGTTTCCTAAGTAACCAAATAATAGTATAAAGATCTGCATGTGTTTCGATCCATTGGGTAAAATACCAGTACGAGAATTCAAAATATTATGTATTTTCTGTAATCCTTGCCAATGATATTTCATAACTTACTTAAGTTTTATGTTGCTTTAATTTTCTAGAAATATGCTAAAGAGTCGTGAGCCGGTCTATCAGGCCATTTGGGCAGATACTATCGATTTCGACGAGGTTCTCATATCACCTGTAATGTTAGAAGACCACATGCCTGACGAGGTGTTGGCCGCTCTGAAGAAGGTAATTGTCGATGTCGATGACGAACGCTCATCGGTGAATAGTTGTTCATCTTAAATATTTTATTTATTTAATAATCACATAGTGTTATTCTTAATTTTTTTACAATTTTTGTGTTAATACGTAAGTGCTTGTTTAATGTTTTATTGTGTTGTTAGCCGTAGTGTTTAAGTTGAATTGTGTTCTTTATTTATACTAATTATTATTTTTTATAAATTACACACTTTTTTAAAAGTAACAAAGTCTGATAATAAATGTTTATACAAAGTTTTATTTGATGTTTATTTATTTACTTGCATTTATATAGTTTTGTTTGTTTTTGCATATTCGTTGTAACAAACGCATGAGCCAAAAACTACAATATTCTCGCAAATGAAATCAAACAAATTATATATATATATATATATATATATATATATATATATATATATATATATATATATATATATATTTATAGAATATGTGTATATATATATATATATATATATATATATATATATATATATATATATATATATATATATATATGTTAATACATATGTATACAAACTTCCAAGAGCCGACTGTAGTATATTTCCTTTGCAAATGCAAATATATCCAATAGACTCCTTCTAAACCTTTTAAATATTAAGCTTTTAAAGAAAATGTGAATATATATATGTAAAATAAACCGTTTTGAAGATCAATAACTCTGCACACAACTACTCAGCAGGTCATGGTTAATAAAGATCGTTCCGTAAAGGCATGCACACCTACATAAAAATGACTCAACAATATCCTCTCACATCTGTGCAACACTTAGTTACGAAACCAGGTACTACAAATACAACAATCCTATTTTGATTTTTCATAGCGCACACTACAATTGTTTTCTGGTGAACTGTGAATGTGTCCTTTCCAATTACGATATATAAAATATATCGTTTATATATATTATATATCGTATTTGCGCCTCTCTCTCTCATTCTCTCTTTAAACTTTCAAATCCACTCTCCTCTAACATATTTTTGAATATTTTGTATCCATAGATTTCCCTTCAACAATATTGCTATATATTTTTTATGATTTGTAAGAATCTACCGCTTTTATAAATAATATTATAATGCTTTGCAGAAACGAATGCTTTATCCATGTTTCGTATACATTTACATAGTTTAATTTTTTTTTTATTTGCTTTATCAAAATCAAATAGCAGCCAGACCCTTCATATGTGAATATTTTTTATAGGTAGTAACAACGAGCGGGCCCCGTAAACCACAGCGCCAGACATCAAATGCATGCTCCAGCATGTCGAACAGTGATATTGATCCGGAAGGACTTTCGAACATAGGCTCATATGCTGAACAAATTGGAGTTAAAAGATATGACAATAGTTCTATGAAGCCCTCGTACAATTCTTATTCCAACCTGAGTAACTCCGTCATTTTAACGCCAACAGCACAGCACAAATTATGTCTCGAAACGTCCTTTGCGAATTTACAAACCCATCCGGATTTGAATGCTACCATGCACAGCAGCCACAGCCTGAATAGGCCCGATTCCAGTAAAGCATCGTCCATGGCTGGCAGCATATTTGGTCCCAGTCAGACGAGTTGTAACCAGTATGACATATCTAGTGTGATAGATGATAGTATCACAACTGTGACTCGAAAAAGTCCATCAGTTCCTAGTGAGACAACAACAGTTATAGTAAATGAACCAGATTTATTATTACCCACACGACTTAAAACTGTTGCTTTTGAAATGGACGGTAACTACACAGCGTTGGCAAAAACACCATCCCCGCAAATGACACCGAAAAGCATTCTACATCGACACCACTCAAGTCGTCTTCAAAGGATACCCAAAAGCCTACCGATACAGGCGCTACGCAGAGCATCTGATGCAGCCAATTCAGTCGATCTCATACATGATGACTGGCTGGGATTAGCCCCCCTTGCGAGCCCTGAAACCCTATCTGAGATATCGAGCATATCTTCACGGAGTGCGCAAATCAGTTTAGCTAATAGTATCGAACGCTACTTGCATAACATCACCATCGCGGAGAATGGGAACAAGGCCATGCTGGATGATATTTTAGAATCGCAGTTGCATACCCCGAAAATAATGCGTCGCGCACCTAAATTCACTGAGAATTTATCAACGTGCGCCGAGGATAGTCGAAATCTTGATCAGTACAAACGAATGGGTCGTGTCTTTGTAACGTTTCCAAGAATTTTTCCTAACCAACACACCAGTCTGGACTCAAGTGACGACAGTTTCGAATCGGCTCATAGTTTGAACAAAGTGCAATGTAACTCCCAACACGCTGCCGAAACCTGTATGCCAAGTCTTCAACAGAAGCAGAGTTCCAAATCAGCAGATCAGCTGGATGAGGAACTGGAGCACAGGCAGGCGCCGTCAAAAAAACTAACGTTCAGTGATAGTGAAATTCTTAATGATGATTGCTCGTCCAAATGCCCGAACTGCCCCTGCCGCTTAGGTGGCACCATTAAAGTCGACTGCTGTTGCCGCTCTGAGCACGCACAGTGTGCACTAATGGTGTCACCAGGCCCCAGCAGTGTTAATACCGGTTCCGTCGATACAACTTATTACAGTGCCAATTCGTCCCTTGAAAAGTTTTCAATGCCAAAAAGTAATGCCAAAGCCGAACATTCCACGAATGACGGAGGGCAGCACTTTAATGAAGAACTATTAATGCGTCCAGGAGTTTTAGAATCTCATTTTCCTGTCTACAAATTCGCCACAGCCGACCCAACAGAAGCTCTGTTGTCTTCCTCCAGAAAAGAAGTTGTTGGTGGCCGAGTGCGTAAAAGGTTGTCTTCGGAAGAAATTATATTTACGCGTTCCGAAGATCATCCGCTATTAGTACAAATCAATGACAAGTCTGGGAACTCCTCGCCTGCTGGCCGCAAGCGGAAAGGTTGTGTATACCCAGTCGACAACACTTTAAGAATACGAACACAAACAACTACAAAATATCTTAGTGAGTCTCCTAGCAAATGTTCAAATCCAAATAGTGAAAGTAGTGTTTGAACTTAGCAAGTATGTATGTACCTAAAAACCCATAGAATAAGTTTTCATATGAGAATTATACTAAAATAAATCAATAAAGAAAGTTGTAAATTATTTGCCATCAATAGCATACCAGTTTTATTCAAAACTAACGAAAACACCAGTAAAGCAGGATGAAGTAGGGTCGGGGTCATTAATATTGCAGCAGAAACTCAATTTGGCATTGGGCTTTAGCTCAAATGGTACTCCACAAGGCGCTCGCCAATAGACTTTGAGATCCAAGGAATTTGTTTGAATATTAAATTATGATGGATTATGTTTCAACTTGGAATCTATGGACAACGCATTTTCCCGTTAGGGTTTTGCAGACTCTTGTTATGTCTCGTATTACATATGTTGTGTAGCAGATACGCAACTTTTGCGGTTTGTAATAAATGTCAGAAATATATCTCAGACGTATGATATACGTTTACCAGAGAGAATCATTTTCGAAACATCTTTCCGAACGCATTATATTTTTATAGATTTTATTGTACTTAAAATTATTATTATTCTACCTTGCACCATAATTAATTATGTTTGCAAGGGTTTTTTATAACGAATATTCGTTATAAAAAAGGCTTATAATTCAAGATGGTAACGCATAAGTATTCATAAATATCTGATCCATTTTAATCTTTTCATAGTTTCAAATTAATTATTTGTATATTGGCTGTTTTATAAGAAAATATTTTTAAGATAACTTGAATTTCAATGCTAACGTACGTATTATTTTCTTGTTTAAATTGGAAATGCATAACAATCTTTTCAGGAATGTGAGGAATTTTTTTCATAGTATTGAAGTTAATCGTCCAATCCAATCAAGCAAGTGTAGTAAAACGGGATTATAAATTAAGCCAGTCATAATTTTTTTTTATATTATCCAGTCTATTACATTTTTAATGAAAAAGTGTGGAAATCAAATATTTTTTATATTAAATTATGGAATATTCTTACGAAATATTCAAATCAAGAAAAATTAAAAATAATTATACAAATTTCAACATTCGATGGTGCTGCCGAAATTCACAATGTACCTAGTTCGCTTGTATCATTGTTATTGTCGCTACTTGCTCGAAAAAGAATACAACTAAAACGATGTGGTAACATTTTGCACCATTCACAATGAAGGTTCGTTTGTGAATACCACCCACAAGTATCAGCTGTGAAAGAATTTATAAAATTTGACTGTGGTCACTAAATCTAAAGAGGCTGTTATTAAAGTAAGCAAACATTAAATGTTTACAACACTGATAAGGTTCCGCCAATACCTGTTTAGAATAGATGAACTCAAATGTTACCAACGATATCGAAATTTTGTGTCAACAATTACTGCAGCGTCATCCGATAGAAGGGAAGCGCCTGAAATAACAGCTGATCTTATCTCTGATACTAATCGTAATCGTTGCATCGAATGCATTCAACGAGCTCCACCAATTGGCATAAAATTGCAGCAGAGGAAATCGGAAACTTCGTATGCAGCAGTGTTGATTGCTATTTGCATAGACTCCTCTGGTGAGGCATCCATCTTATATACCAGACGTTCTGGAACATTGAGTCGACATGTTCGTCAAATATCATTCCCAGGTAAAGTTCGTTGTAATTAATTAGTTCTAATCATTGCATTGGTCTGATTTAGGTGGTATTAAAGACCCCACGGATGTTGATTATATCGATTGCGCTTTACGCGAAACGGAAGAGGAAATTGGATTACCACGCTCGCGAATTGAAATTTGGGGAACAGGTTCATTGGTGAGGCCACCGCATACTGCCGCAATCATGCCTGTAATTGGATTGGTGCATAATTTTGATTTGGCTGAACTTCACATCAATGAACATGAAGTCGAAGAAGCATTTATCATCCCTGTGTTAAAAGTGTCTGAACCATCGTCATTGCGTTATACACAATTTAAAAGCGGCTATAGTGCACCAATTTTCGTTGTCGAGCAGTATAAAATTTGGGGTGTCACGGGTTTTCTGACGAAGAGTTTTCTGAATTGTTTATTGCCGCCAGAATTGAACAGACTCCAAAATAGAGTCAAATTTATAAGACCATATAAAAAGCCGAATTGATGTTCTAGTTATAGTTAACATCTTTATTGAATTTATTTTTCGTTTTAAAAAATGTACACGGAGATATATTAAGTGTTAATGGTAGAGATGGAGAGGGAGGAACGAATGTAGTCATTCACACGAGCGGCCGGGCGACCGGAGTAGCCGGCAACTAACTAGACAGCCATGTTTCAACAAATCAATTTATTTATTATTATTATTATTATTATTATTATTATTAGCTTAAATACTAAAGAAATAAACTAATAAGAAAAAAAAAGCAATGGCATCTTAGGCCTTCAGCTAATAGTGAGTAAAAATAATAAAACTAATATGTTTAAATTACATGATATGGATTATCTGTGACCGTAATTGAAATAGATTATATATAAACAAAGTAGAAAATAAAGTATGGAATCTTCGATTTTATATCACAAGGTACAGTGTCTGATAATTAGATCAAATTGTAAATATTGATTGATTTAAGATAGTTGGAAATTAATTTAATGCTGTCTGGGGAAGGATGAGAGAGGGATGGGATAGGGTTTGCGTTTGGAAATGTATTCCTCCTGGCATTTTCGAAAAATGGACATTCAGATAAGATGTGTTTAATGTTGATTGGGTCGGTGGAGTTGCAGTATTGACATGAAGGATGAGGGGTGTTTTTGTCTAGAATATGAGAGTGTGTTAATTTAGTGTGTCCTAATCTGAGGCGTTCGTACTTTATGAGGTCAAGTCTATTAACGTCGTTGTCTTGGAATTTAAGGAAGTTATTTATATTGGATTTGTTTGAATTAATGTTCTGATACCATGGTGAGGTGTGTGTCCATAGAAGTAAGTGGTTATTATTAAGATCAGATTTTATGTAGTTTCGTATGTCACTAAAATTTAGGTTTTCGGTGATGATTAATGGGGATTTAGTGGCAAGTTTGGCGGCTTGGTCCGCGAATTCGTTACCGGATATTTGAGCATGGCCGGGAATCCAGATTATTTTTATTTTAGGGTAATATTCTAATAGTATGTTCCTAATTAGAGTTGGGTAAAAGTTGGTATTGTTTATATTTGAAATTGCGTCAATGGATGATAAAGAGTCAGTGCAGATGGCAAATTTACCTGATTTGTTTTTAACGTGGATAAGTGTCTCAAAAATGGCAATTATTTCGGCAGTGAACACTGTAGAAAAGTGGGGTAGAAGTGCGTTTTTAATTATGTAGTCTTGGCTTGTTATACTATAGCTAGTTATATCATTTGTTTTTGATCCGTCAGTGTATATATAAGAATAGTTTTGGTGTTTCTCTTGAATTTCTGCAAAGTGTTTTTTATATATGAGTGGATCTGTGGTGGCTTTTGGGAATTCTCGGAGGGAAGAGTTCAGACTTGATGGATTGAGATACCATGGAGGAGAGTTGGAGTTGGTAGATGCTGGTAACTTTATTGGCTTGAAAGGTATATTGATATTTTTGCACAAATGTATTGTTCTGTGTATAACAGAAGGAACTTTAGGGGATTTCTTTGATTTGAATGTGTTAGTTATTTTCTGAGCTAAGGGAGTTTTATCACTTGATATGAATAATTTAAAAAGTTTCAAGGTTATAAAGTCTCTTCTGTTTTCTATTGTTTTTATATTGGTTTCGAATAGCATATTATTGATTGGAGTAGTTCTGAGTGCTCCTAGAGAGGTTCTGAGCGACGAGTATAGGACTGTTTTAATTTTGTTTATAACTGATTTAGGAGCATAGCCGTAGAGGAAAAGTCCATAATCAACTTTTGATATTATTAAGGAATTAATTAATGCGATTAGAGTTTGAGAGCTGCAGTTGAATTTGTAATTTGACAGACATTTTATAATGTTAAGTCTTTGCGACAAGGATATTTGCAAGGAGTCTATATATTTATTCCATTTATATCTGTTATTAAAAATTATTCCCAATATCTTTAGATGGTCTACATTTTCTATTATAATGTTGTTTTGAATAGAACTGTGGCAATTTCTTTTACGGCATATGTGAAGATGCTTGGATTTTGAAGTAGAGAGCTCGGCACCAGAGAGGTCGCACCATCTGGAGATATCATGAACAAGGTTGCTGATGTCAATGTTTATATTTTTGTCCTTGTTCAGTTTCTTAATGATGAAAAAATCATCTGCATATGCACTGAACTCATAATGCTTGTGTGATGAAATAATATCACAAAGCTTGTTGTAAGCAATCAGAAATAAGATCACTGACAGGGGTGATCCTTGGGGTATTCCGTTGTGGATTGGCCGAGGATGGGAATAGGTAGAACCTATGCGGACTTGAATCTTTCTATCTGTCATGAAGTTTCTTATGTAGTTGATAATTTTGGGTCCTATTTTCCAATCTATCAGTTGATCAATGATGGTGTGAACTCCTATCTTATCGAAAGCTTTAGCAAAGTCAAGAGAAACTATTGATATGTGGCCCTTAGTTGATAAAGAATTTGTAATCAGATAATCTAGATAAACTAGAGTATCAGATGTTGATTTTCCTTTCCTAAAACCCATCTGTCGCCTGTTGATTAGATTGTTGGAAGTAACAAACCACCACAGTCGGTTAGCAATAATTTTATCTAAAACCTTGGAAAAGCACAGGTTGAGAGAAATTGGTCTGTAAGATTGAAAGATTGTTTTGTCAGAATTGGTTTTCAGAATTGGAACAATAGTACTTGTTTTGTAAATTTGTGGGATAAAGTTGTTAAGTATATTATTATAATGTAGTAAGAGTCTCTTTTTATTGAGTGTAGATAGATTTTTTATCATGGGATAGGAGATCCTATCTTTGCCAGGAGTATTACCTTTAAGGCTATTTAGAGCCGTTGATAATTCCATAAAATTAATGTTATTTTCTATTTGAAGAGCTTTTAGGCATGGAGAGTTGTGTGGGTTTGTAGTAATGGATGCTCGTTTTTTTTCCCGAAAAAGGATTGGAAAGTTATTGTCCGATGATGCTTCGGACCAGTACTTACAAAATTCTTCTGCTATTCGTGTTTTATCAGTTGTGTAAGAGGTGCATGAGCTGGGAATACGTATAGAGTGAATGGTGTGAGAAGGTTTTAGGCCACAAAAAATTTTAATGTTCGTCCAAATTTTAGAGGTTGGTGTTGTAGGGTTTATGTCTGAAGTGAATTTAATTGTAGATTGCTTTTTTGATTGTTTTAGGGTACGACGAAAAAGTGCGTTTACTTTTTTGAATTTTAAAAGGTTTTCAGCTGAAATATTTCTTTTTAAAATATGCCATAACCTGTTTTTTTCTTTTTTTAGATCGTTAAGTTGCTTGTTCCACCAAGGGACTCTCCTTGTTTGCTTGTTTGGATGGAATTGGGGTATAGCTTCGTTAGCACTTTTCAATGTTATTCGTTGAATAATTGCTGTTTCTTGGTTTATGTTGTTAGTTGGAGTTAAATTGGAGCTAAGTGTATCGGAAATATTTCGAAATAAAGGCCAGTTTGCGTTTGGTATAATAAATTTAGGTTTAGGCTTAGTAGTGGAAGGGGTTAAGCATTGGAAAAGAGCTATAAGAATTGGGAAATGATCGCTTCCAAAAAGGTCGTCTTTTACTTGCCAGAGAGATTGGATAGCTAGAAGAGGGGAACAAAGGGTAAGATCGATGTGTGTTAAGGATTTATGGGTACTAAAATGAGTAGGCGAGCCATTGTTAAGGAGCATGAGTCGACTTTGATCTATAAATTTTGATATAATGTTTCCTCTATGGTTGTTGTTTGGAGAGCCCCATTTTCTGTGCCAACTATTGAAGTCGCCTGTTATTAAACATGGTAATGGGTCAGCGTTGAGAACGTTATGCAAATTGGTTAGGTTGAAAGTCTTGGTCGGTGGTATGTATGCAGAAAATATGTTGAATTTTATTTTGGAGTAAACAGTCACTGCTATTGAATCGAAATCTAGGTTAGGAGTAATTTGAAGGTGTTCAAGGGAGTTGTGGATTAAGAGTGCAACTCCACCGAATCGGGTCTGCTGGGAGTTTGCTGCATAAATTTTGAAATTTATTGGGACAGGAATGTTATTAACGGATTGAAGATGTGTTTCTTGTAAAGCAATGATCTTAGGATTACAGTCTTTAATCAATATTTGTAGGTGTTCATAGTTATTAGTATAACCATTAATATTCCATTGAATTATGTTTAAAGTCATGTTAAGAGTAGCAAAAATAATAAAAACAAAAGATTAACTATCTATAATGATTTTGAGAACATGATTAACTTAAGTAAATGATGTTGAGTTTTGGTTAATAAAATTGAAAAAAAAAATAACTTCATTATCTTAAAATTATTCCATTGAGTGATCGTCGTCGTTAGAGAGAGTTATGTTTGAGACTGCGCTGGTGTTGAACTGGTTGTTGCCTTTGGTATTGCTTTTTTTTTTGTTTTTATTTTTAAGTTGAGATTTCAGTCGGTTAGAAATACTTCTTGGGAAGATTTTAAGCTTAGTTTCTGATATTTTGTGAGATTGATATTGTGTGCTATGGGTCTTGGCAAGCGGCGCCGTGTTTATATTTTCTTGAGTTAAGTTGCTAGTGGACTGCGAGTTGTTGCTGGATTCGGAGTTGTCGAGGGCTTGTGTGTTTTTGTTGCTATTATATTGTTGATTTGGCGGGGTATCGTCGGCGAATGGGTTGGGTAATGTGTATGCTTCGTTGTTTAGAGAGGGACGGAGAGTGTGAGCGTAGGTTTGATGAGAATGCTGGTGCCGTTCATTGTAGATTTTGATCGCTGTTTTGTTGTCAGTTTTTTGGAGAGTTTTGATGGCCTGCAGTTCTTTTTCTTTAATAAAAGTTGGACAGCTTCTGTCAAAGGTGCTGTGATGGTAGTTGGAAAGTTCGTTGTCTTTGCAATTGATGCAGGCTGTTGCGAGTTCACATTCTTCATTATTTTCGGTGTTTATGTGATAATTATTGCCACAATTGAGGCATAGCTGAGGGTTTTTGCAGAATTTACCAATGTGTCCAAAATGATAGCAGTTTTTACATCTGAGTGGAAGCGGAATGTATGGGCGGACGTGTACTTTTTGATATCCAATATTTATGTCATTTGGTAGAGCTAGTGAGGCGAACGTAACAATAAGTAGTCCGGTTTCTTTTAGGAGCTCTCCTTCTCTTTTAAGAATTTTTTTGACTTCGATTACGTTTTGGTTTTGTTCTTTTACTTCTACAAAAATTTCTTCTTCTGGCATAGTTCGCAGTTCGTTAGAATATATCACCCCTTTCGTAGTGTTGAGTGATGTGTGTTCGGACATTTCAACTTTGATATATTGAGTGATGGCTGTCAATTTTATTAGCTTGTTGGCCTGAGTATGATTTTTGGTTTTGATAAGAATGGTACCGTTACGAAGCTTCTTGCATGTTTCGACCTCGCCGCCGCATATATTGTCAATAGTTTTTTTTAACAAGAATGGAGAAACGTTATTGAGTGAATCACTGCTTTCTAGGCGTGTCATTACTAGGTATTTGGGACCTGGAGTTGTAAATTTTAATGATTTGGAGTTGTCAATTTCGAGTGCAGGGAGAGAGGGGCCCACTGGCTTGCACCAATCCGGTGGCTTGTTCATTTTTGGATCTTGTGTAAGATCAAACTTATGAAAAAAAAACACTAGCACGTTGTTTGTATTCGTATAGTTAATTTTTTTTTTTTTTTACTGTTTGTGTGGTTAAATTAAGTATAAATTGGTTAAAGAATTATAACTTAAATTGAAACGAGTCAATTTACGTTTATAAGGTTTTGAAAAGTATATTATTTTATGTTATTAGGTTCTTAAAGGTATTAAATGAGTTTGCGAAACGGGATCGGTTTGAAAACGCGTGTTCGTTGTTCAAGAGAAAGCACGAGACTGTCAATTTATTTATTTTTTATTGTGCGCATACAAAAACACAAAATAATAGTAATAGCATATTATTGGTATTAATATAAGAACACTTACATACATATATATGAATGTTCCTGTGGGTATCAGTATAAATTCTCAAACACGTCATTATTAAATGCCTAGTCCATTGGGCATTATGTACGAACTGCGAGGCAAACAGAAATACTGCTTATCATAAGGCACCACTGGATATGCGGAAGAGGCTATTAAAATTCGTTGCGCGGTGCTCTTTTTGAGGTTTAAAGTAATTAAAGTTTATTGTCGGCTAAATGTGTTCTTCATTCAGATTATATTCCTTGTAAAAAAAGACTTCATTTTTTGTATCAAATATACTTAAGTTTGTTTTTTTAATATATTTTCTTGTATATCCTGTGTATATGTATGTACAAAATGTTTGTTTTCTTATTTTAAGTATGTATGTACTTGTAAATAGAAAATTTAACACTTACAGTTAGTAATTGTGTTTTGAAACATGCTTTTGAAAAGCTTCACAAGCGAACATATGCATTAAAGCACTTTAGAATTTGATTTTACGTTAAAGAAGTTTTTTCTTTTTTTTTTTGTATTAATACAATGTTGTGATAAATACTAATTTTAATATTTAAAATACAAAAATCAAATGTCAGAATTGGCAACAGAACTTTTAACTTACAGAAATATTCCATAATGGAAAGAAGACCCTACTTATCGTAAATTGAAACTCAAAGTGGAAGGAAGCACTGAACTTTAAACGGATTCAGCCCAATTAAAACAAAACTAACAAAAGTTTTTAAATAAAATGTAGAATTAATTACTGCTAATATACGGGACGCGTTGCATTGTGGCAAAATTTGTTAAAAGCACTTGCGGCGGAGATATTACATGTTAGTTAAATTGTGATTTACCACTACGGTCAAAACACTTCCTCAATGTGAGATTTACTCTGAAATATCGATTGGAATGGATGTGGTAAAAGTTGGTGTCTCGAGTTCCTCATGCTTCTTCATTTTGAGCATCTATAAATTAATTATGGCATAAGCGTGTCAAACAGTTTAAATAACTCGAGCAAAATGTATGTGGATTCTTACCTGTTGCAACTTGTAGTGATTGATAATGTCCTGATCAGCAGGACACGATTGTGTAAATGCGTCTAATTGATACATATGATACATGTAGCGCCACAAAGCAGTAAGATGCGTCTGTCATTTTATAAACGTAACTCACTCTTTAATGTGCCATTCGACATTTAATCATATGCTTAAACTTACCGGAATTTCGAAGTCAACGAAATATTTACCAGCAACGCGAATGTGTTGCAAACGTGGCATTAATTCACAATCGAAACAGCACATAGTATCCCCGGTAAGGAAACGCGTGTTGCGGTTGGCCAAGTGATCATTAATTTTCTTCAAATGGGAAAGCAATGCGTTATTTTTGGCTTCATCCTTCTTTACAAGCATCAACTTGAGTTTCACGTATAAATTCTCAATTAGTGTGGCTACTTCCTTATCCTGCATATATTAAATATATTAAAATGCACAAATCTACACCCGATTTTTCAGTCATTTATTGTACCTGCACAAAAAGGTTGTACCCACCGGGGATATTTTTCATAATATGCCTTTCAATTTTATCGTTCTCAAGTATGGCCAATCCGCTGTCGATCAAAATTGGTGGATGTGTGGCCTCAAAGTTAGTGCGAAAATCCGGTGGAGGCTTTTGCATATCTACTGTTGTAACCTACAATTAAAAATATATCGTCGTCTCTATTCAGAAAGATCATCCAGCGCAGCATATTAAGGGATACCTACCTTCAAACTTATTGTCTTCAATTCAGCCAAAAGATATAAATCCATGAAATACTCCTGGCAGAAGAGACAAGCTCCTTTGCGGCGGCCATCAATAGTCGATGCCTATAACAAGCAAACTTTGGGCATTAATAATTGAACAAATTCTCAGATGTTTATTTCATATTCATTATGTGCTATTTGGAAATATATTTTTTTATCGTTCACAGACCCTGATGAATTAAGAACGGTTTTATGATTTTCTATACATAAATTCGCTTTCTAAATAAAACTCATTATGTTCGCGTACCATAAGGTTTTACATTTATTTCATTATTTGGAGACACCTTGAATAAACTATTAATAAATTGTAACATCCATAAAATATACAATAAATAAGAGATCAAAATATAATTATTTAAAGAGTTTAGTTACTCAAACAGTCGATTCAAAAAAGTTTGTTCGAATAATATGTGATCCTCGGGATCAATTTCTATTTTAATAGCTGATAAGTCGTAGGGGTTAATATTCTCCATATTATCATCTATTTTAAGAGAATCAGGTACTGGTGTTTCGTCTTCACATAGTTCACAGTTCGCGAAAGCATCGGAATTGGGAGGTTCTTTGACATTGGTATTTGAGTCAGCTGGTTGTCGCTTGATGAAACGCCACAGCGTTGTAAGAGGTACCTTAAAGGATTCTGAAGCAAAACGAACGGACATACCATCCACTCTAATTCCTCGATAAGCCTGCATTAGCCGTTGATTTTGTGCGCTACTTGGATTAACAGTATCCATGAATTTATCGCTTTTACATTTACTTATCGTCGGTGGGAGCAGACCGCGTTTAGTAAGGCGTGTTTTATGCTGATGCACAGTTGATTTTGCTATATTAAGACATCGTGAAATCTCTGATAAGGACAGGCCCTCTACCAGTTTGCTGTGTATTAAGTTGTTTAAATCTGGATTTCTTTTACGGCGCCGATGTTTTGGATCTTTGGACACCCGTGACCATATGGTAGACTTAACCACGTTGTACTTTTTCGCCGCCTGCCCCAGACTCATTCCCTCATCCAACACAGCCATCACAGCACTCTGTAAGGCCTCGGAATCGCACTTACTCCGACCTTTACCGTTATCAACGTTAGAAGCTTCAGCGACGACATCCTTCGTCAGTGTTAGATGCAGATCTAAATCTTTTTCAATGTCATCGAAGAGGTCTCCACATCCCTCAGT
Source organism: Clusia tigrina (assembly GCA_920105625.2). Taxonomy (NCBI): domain Eukaryota; kingdom Metazoa; phylum Arthropoda; class Insecta; order Diptera; family Clusiidae; genus Clusia; species Clusia tigrina. The sequence continues at coordinate 169,065,254 of OV050033.1, read as the reverse complement.
CGCACAGACCGATGCGATGTCTGTGTTGTCCATAGTGTCATCGTAGAAGGCTTCGTTAGGATTTCTCGTGGATGTAGTACATTCTGCTTTTATATCAAGTGGCTGAAGCTCTAGCCAACTGATGTGGATATTCTCCATATTAACTTCCTTTTTATTGTCGTTCAACCAATTATTTGTGGTATACAAATGTTTATTTACATCTGAAATTGCATATTGCTCATAATAGGATTGCTCCGTCATCATGTAAGGCTCTACCAGATTATTGTCACACCTCGTTAATGTTTCGTCATACTGTGTTGAAATGAGTTCTGCATCCTTAAATGCTTCGTTTGTACAAAAATTTTCTTCCTGGAATAGTGGAGATGATAAGGAAAGGATAATATTAGGGGTGACACATTGTAAATATTGTGCATGGATCAGAGGAAGAAACTGAGCATAGGTTTGCAATTTTATTTGCTGTTATTACTATTATAAAACTAATTGTCCAAATTATAAAAAGAGAATATCAAAATAAATATGCTGAAGACATTTTAAAAGAGATTAAAACAAAAACAATTAAATATAACAAAGTTCGTCATGTGACAATCATCGACCAAATCGCCTGACTACCCATACAAACATGAACAACTTGGGAAGAAGAAGAACGTTATCAAAGAAAAGAGAGTACACAAATTTCACTTGAGGCATTCCATAAATAAAAATATACATATTTGTAATATTTCTTATGTCACTAACAAAAGGAATTTATTTTTGTTTTAATACTTGTAATCCTGAGAGCTGTCTTAAATGCCTGTGTTAAAAGATATTGAACCTTTTCTCACCCTGGCTAATATGAACTCCGCCTTCTGTAAAACTTCAAATGTTATTTAGATTTGTAGCACTATACAAATTTCTGTGTATACCGTCCATATTCGTACATGGTTTAACGAATGAAGGTTAAGTTAAAATGGAATTCAAAAAGGGATCATACACGTGATCATGGATACGATACTCATTACTAGCATAAATATAGGGAGTTATCAGTGCGGATCACAGCCTTCAAAAGAAGTCAGTAGATTCACTCTCACAGAAAAATGTACAACCAAATGCAATGTGTGTGTCTGTACCACTTGCTCGCAAAAATAATAGAAACATCATTCTCTAACATTCTTGGCTTACTCGTATACTATACATATGTATGTATAAGACAAGGTCTATGAACCAAGATATTTTTTTGTTGGAAAACTTTTTTTCTGATAAGGTTTATACAATAAATGTCCAGTACCAATAATTGGAAAAATTGTATGTTTACAACAAACTACTCATTCCTATTTTATTAATTAAGTATGTATATGTATGTATGTGTGTATTTATTTATGTAGGTAGCTAAGCTAGTTGTATGTACATATAACATTGATTTGGGTAAATGAGTTTATCTCAAACAACTTTATGTTGATAATAATAGTTTTCAATTTACGAGCACTAAAAATAGTTTCCATATTTGGAAGAAGTTTGTTTTAGTGCAGCCAGCGCACCTCATAAGTTTGATTAGTTTTGCTGGGTGCATGAAACACCATCCAACTCAATACAAACGCAAACTTAACAAGAATGTAGCATGTGTGTACGCAATACTTTTATGGTGATGTCACTTATTTACACATACGAGTATTTATTTAGCATGTGCTTAATGTATATGCTTATGTATACGTATAATTTGGCGACGATAAGCTAAGTTTTAGTTTGCACTTTGTCATAAAATATTAAAAGTATAAAAAAGTAAAAGTATATACAAAATATAAACTTCCCAAAAATATAAAAACGACAGCCAAAACTACAAAACACAAAATTTGGAACTTAGTTTAGACAAAATGCATCTGTATACATTCGAAAGGTTACAGTTTACAAAGTGACGCATCAATGTAAATGTATATTTTCTAGCTATGTACATGCAAACATACATACATATGTATGTACATCGCATTAATATATGTACATTAATATTCACAGTACTCTCTCAACAAGCAGAGATACGATTTCAAAAACAGTTATAATAAAATTATATTTGAATTAATATTTAGGGGAACTGAATAAAATAAATAAAAACGTTCTATGCAAATTTGAGGAAAAACTATATGTATGTTCGAAACAAATCATTTAAATATATTAAGCTAGGCTGTATAATTGCTTCCCTTTTTGCTTTCCTTACTCCCATTTTATGCTTTAATTTTTTAATGGAAACATTTTTTTTTTTACCGTACAACTTGCAGTGAACTCTCGTATAGTCTATACATTTCTTTGTTGTTAAACTTTTAAAATTTGGTGTCCACGTTACATTTCTCTGCGGTGCTGTGACAGACAAGCAGTTTCATAAGAAAAATATTTATTCTAATTATTTGTTTGCTGGCGAAAATTATTGCGGTGTTTCAAAAAGTAGTACCCAAACAGTTGAAACAACCACCAACATTTAGGTTCACCGAAATATTCAAAGCACACAATTCCATTTGGATGTTTGAATAGCAGACGTGCCTACGTTACTTCCCCCTTAACAAACCAACTTGTCTCTACTTTATATCTGTAATCATGTTTGATTTGCCCCTGGTATTTGGCACTATATACATACAATTTGTCAAGAAAGTGTTTTCACATTGCATAATTTTGGTACAATTTCCTAATCGTAAGAAATAAAACATATTATGTGAAAACACTTTCTTGACACTATAATTTTGAATAAGATTTTTGTTTTTGTTGTTAAATTTTTATTTTCATGCTAAATTGTGTAGTTTTTGATGCTATTTGTAAATAAATATTCCACTGCTGGTAAATATACAAAAAAATTAATATAAAAAGAACCATATATATAAATTTTATTAACAATTTGAAGCAATACCACTGCATTTATGCAATGTGAAAACACTTTCTTGACAAACTGTACATATATTGGTGTTGGAGACGGCACACCCAGCTGATGAGAAATTTTGCTAAGAAGCCAGTAACAGTTTTAGCTCAAACAGAAGAGCTGAGTTTTATATTCGTTTCGCCAACCTAGTTACTCATTTGTGTAAAAAATGGCAAAATAGTGGGTTTATTGTTCGAGTCAGTGCAGCTGTCTAAATTTTACTTTTAGCTGTAGCTGCTTTCAAACTCCGCAATTCGATATAAACAAAGCACCATATTTGCATTACCAGTTAAAGTAATTCCACTATTGCCTAACTAACAGCAGACTGATCTAAGTTACGATAGCGAATATTTTTCTCTGTTTAAAAGTCTATGGAAAAATTTATTTACTTAGAGATATGTATGTATATATGAAAAAAGACAACTTCTGCTTCCAATAAAGTTCACACATAGATGCTATCTTCTGCGATATAGAGAGTAACCAGTGTCGTGGGTTCAAATCCCACACAGGCACAACTTCCTAATGCATTAACAATATTTTCTAACTGAAAACCTTTTTTCCACACATTCATCAAAAGAATTTAACACTTTTTGTGAGTATCTAAAATGTATAAATATTTTTTCTTTCGTAATTTAAACTTTTCTCGGTTACTTATGATCTCATTAGTCGTATAATGGAGATAGGAAATTATGGAGGCAAAATCTATATTTCTATATTATTCATAAACAGATTTTCTTTTCATTTAAATATGTTGAAAATAAGCTTTTTATGTGTTTACGACACACGGTTGCTGGATGTTACATGTAAATAGTCTTGTCAACCCTTTGGCTCCTAATCACTGAAAACAATGTGTGTGTGTGTGATTGTGTGTATATATGTACATATATACCTATCGTATCCAATATTAGCTTAATGTGTGCTTGTAGTTTGCAAGCCCACAATTATTTTTAATTGCACGAATATGTATCGGAATTTATGAGATAAGATAACAACATGAAAAGTAAATTATTCTTCATGTACAAACATATGTGCATTAGGGTACCGTTTATTCGGAAGAAATAATTTCTTCACATTTTGGGTAGATGCAGGGAAACTCAAACTATTACAATTTATAAATTCGGGTGGATGTGTGTCCTAACTTTTTATGGTGGCAGCAAACTTCAACAAGCAACCCTACAATGACTGAAAAATAATATGTACATATGTACATATACTCGTATATAATATTGTGGAGGAGCGATAACTATTGATGGACATGAAAGTTCTGCGATAGAGTTGTATAATTCCAAAAAATATGAGATTTTTCATTTTGAAACAAAATTCCAAGTAATTTTACCGTATGATGTAACGCGCAAAACTATATAAATGTTTAAAATTAGATTTTCTGAAACTTTTGCAACAAACAGTTCGGCGTATAATTTTGATTTAAGATAAAATGTTATGATATTTATTTTTAAACGTGGTATACATCTTTCCATTCAGAAACCATTATATTGCATATAATAATATATAAATATATGACTTGTACGTACATATGTATATATTCAGACAGTATATTTATTATTATTTATTTCTTAAACCTTAAGTTAACTTCAGACATACATAATCTTGAACGTTATCATTGTAAAAACTCTTCCAGAACGTGAGTTATTGAACTAATCGTATACTACTACTACTTAATGTAAAAAATACTCAAACAAAATCGGAACATGTACATATATTTTCAAATTCAACATTTTGTTGTTAACGAATATTATATTAAGTAATTTGGTGCCGTTTCATATATTAAATGTGTGCACAAAACAAAAAACAAAACTTTTCGTTTCTCATTTTGATGTTCGTGTAGAACGACATTAGGCAATATTACGCCTACACATACACCAAAGTGCAATGAATTGTGTGATTTCTTAATTTCTTCATTTTGTTGCCATAAACAGTTTGACTGCTCCTTTCTTTGTTTGTTTTTTTTTCATTGCACGCAGTATCTTCCGATCGCGTTTTAAGAAATGCCAACAACTGCGGCAAAACATGAAACTACCACAATGGTCCACATTGTTGTAGTCGCCTCTACATGATGCATTTTAAGCCATGCGGTATGAGCGGGGCTAACTGCATTTGAAAAGAAAAAAAAGTAATCAAAAACAGACAAATTTGCTGCAATGTGCTGTGCTGTTGCTTCTGCTGGCATGTGTTTAACTTTGTTTGGTTGCTCACCAATGAATGCAGCCAAATATTTGGAAAAATTAAACTTTCACTTTTCGCTTTTTTGTTTTCAGCTGTATTTAGAATAAGTGTTAATTCACTGCTAAGCATATATGAAAATAAAAGCGGAAATAAGAAAATTCCGTAAATCTGCTGTGAATTTTTTTTTAATATTAAGATGTATGTATATATGCAGCACAGAGTATTACATACAAATATGTACATATGTATAATAAAGGCATCTATGTATGTATATTTTAATTTTTAGATCTAAGAGGTCATCAAGTTTCTTCCGAGTTTGTTGGTTTGGAACATAAAAAAACATATCTTAAAATAAATTGAGTAATCCCATATGTACATACCACCGAGTGTTGGTGGTAACAAACGTACTAAAGTATGCGTTACTCATACAGTTAATAAAAAAAAAATGTGAAGAACCGCTTCGGAGCAAGAATGACGTACCGTCGAAGATATTCAAGAAAATTATTAAGCTGAAAGCAAGAATCACCCAAAAGAAGAAATTCCAATTGTGTTTAAAATATATCTTAACGCAAGCAAAAAACGTTTAAACTAAAAGGGTCGACAGCGCTCGAGGATCGCTGAAAAGGCGCAGTGGGAAACCTGTTTCGAGTTGCTAGAAATACAATACATATAGTAAAAAAAAAGATAGAGCAGAATGGATGACGAACGAAAACGGAAAGCAAACAAAATAAGGCGTACAACGTCACAGAAAAGTATCGATAAAATATTTTCTACTCAATGCACAATATTAAAAATTATATTGTTAAATGATTATATAATTACAACATGTATTATCTTTTACACTTTACAATTTCTGCCCACCACCTCGCTTCCTAGTAGGTGAATGGAAGGGTGGTTTGACTGCAGAAGATTTGCAGCCTCATTTTCCGTAACTTGTGAGGTTGGTCCACAGCCTCTGGTCGACATTTTGGTTTTATTCGGTACATGGAAAGTAAAAAATTTACCTTAATAATTAACTCGATTTGTGGCACGTCGTCGTTAGCAGTTCCATTAGTTTCTTGATTCTCAGTTTCCGACATCTTCAAATTGAGTGACGTGTAACAACGTTATAAAGAATAAAATACAACTAAAGAACAAATCAATCGAAAATGTTATAATGCATCCGCGCTAATATTGATATAAATTTAAAAGTTTGTCGTACCGACTGGACGACTGAATGAATACTGCGGCTAAAAAGAAACGTATGCGTAATATGTAACATGCTTGGCTCTTTTTAACAATCCATTCAAGTATGAATAACAGAAAGGGACAAATGAAAGGGGCAATATTATCATTTTTGCTAACATCAGTGTTGCACAAGTGCATAGTTTAAAACCATATCGTAACCTTTTTGTATTAAGCGTACTACGAAAATTTATTTAGGTAATATAACTTTTTTGAATATATATATATATATATATATATATATATATATATATATATATATATATAAGATATAAGTATATATACAGAAAAGAAAGTCAGGAGATGCTCGTGTAAACGGGAACTTAGCGGACCTTAGACGGTCAATCATTTGATGTCAAATCCCATGTACATGTATTTGACGCTAGTCCTTACATTCTTTAATCGATTGACTTAAAACTCTAATTCGCTTTACGTTGCAGTGGTGAACATACTTATCGTGAGCAATATGGAATGCCTTGGGATTAGCAATAAGCTGACTCGCGTCAAGCAAAATGGAAAAGTTTTGATATACCATCAATCGGTGTCCATTCTGAAGAAAATCAGTCACACCACTACAGTTTTCTACATGTGTACGTGTGCGCAAAACAAAAGTAATTTCTCTGTATTCTCTGCTATATACTGTTGTGATAAATCATTTTGGAAAAATATTAATTGATAACGGCTGTCATGGAATCTGAACGCGAAATAAGAGCCTTTCTTGACATTGCTGTATTTGTACAAGATGAAAATGTGAAAAACAAATATTAATTTTATTTTTATAGGAGTTATTTTTTATTCCCCCACAAAGCGCTTTCCCCGCGAAAAGTAACTCACAATCTATGAGACAAACCCTTGTTTCTTTGTTCAACATTTTAAAAGTAGGAGCCTTGGTATGCATACCGCTCTATACACATCTTACCGGGTATGCATACAACTATGCCTGTGTATTCTCTGCTTAACCCAGTGTAAGCGGCAATAAACATACAATTCGTGCTTCGGCTATAAATACAAAATAAAATTAACGAAATACGTTATATAATATTCGTATTTGATATAAACATTTTATATTCTATGTACATGCAAGGTGAATTTAGTACCTCCGGAAGTGTCAAACATAAGCAATGTGCGATTAGGTACTGTTTAAAATAAATTAAATTGAGAGGAATGGAGAAATACATAAGAGCTGTTTAAATCCCATCGGATACCCAAACGATTTTTTTGCAACCAGCTGATTGAGCGGACGGCATTTCTCTGAGCGGAAATTTTCTTCACTACCGTACTCAACACTTACCACAGCTGTTTGTAAAACAGATGTTTACGTAAAAAGTGACAAATTTTTGTAGCGGTCAATTGTAAAACAAAGTGCGCTGTTTCACTCATCCGATAGGGAACCGATAGCAAAGAAGACAAAGAAAAGACATTCAATTCCCTCCAAATTTATTTACCGTTCCGACCATTTTTTTTGGTCACACGTATAGTGTATGTGAATTTATTGTGTTTGTTGTAAAAATATTCCATATCCCTGTAGTGAAAATTATAGGCAGTCTTCAAAATGTACTACTAAATTTAATAGTAAAAAATCAAGTGGTTAATTTACTAGTTCAAAACTTATTTATAAGGTAACCAGTTACTGACTTTGCGGCACTTCATTGCCGTGTATACTAAATTTTTCCTTTCTTGTCAATTTAATAAAAAAGGGAGTAAAGACAAACATTGGAAATGGAAGAAAAACAGTTCTTTTTATAATTTCAACCACTTTTTGTAATTCCTCATTTTAGAGATAAATCTTCAAGTTAGAACGTGTTTTAAAATATCCGCAAAGTGTCCGCAAAGAAGAGTGAAAATGTGGCACCATGAATTAACATGCTGAATTAATGTCGAGTACACATTATTATATTATGTACATATGTACATACATATATGTATATATGAATTTTACATATATTTATGAGTTTTACTAGTATTTTACATATCGAGTACACATTATTATAATATGTATATATGAATTTTGCATATAATCTGAGTTTTACTAGTACTTTAACTAGTTGGTTTCACTGCTGGGATGTTGTCTAAAATAGCGAATATTCGGAGAAAAAAATCAGAAGAAATCAGGGCTACGTTTAAATTAAACTTTTAGGGGGTCACTTCATTTGTATATTAAAAAGAACTGCGAAACTTCTAAAATGAAAATAAAATAGTAAATCAAAAAAAATTGTATTATTTAATTTGGAATTGAAAACTCAAATGTTAACAAGTTCTTTTCATAAATTATAACTATTCTTAATGTAAAAACCTGATCCAGTTGCTTTCCATTTACACTTCTGTTCACTGTAAACGCACCATAGTAATCATAAGATGTAGAATAATAATTATTTGGTTTTTTGACATAATATTATACTACTAATAACTAAAATAATTAATAAAAATTCATTTAAATTAAAATGGGGTCCGACTGCCCCAGTAGTACCCCAAACGTGGCTAAATATGCATGGCTATGAACGAATGAAAGTGCACAGGGGACAGTAAAAATATTAGAATTTGGAACAGAAGGAGACAAAAATTAAGAAATTGACGGTCAAAAGAGAATTCAACGTTTCTACAGTATTCTCACAACTAACAACAGTTTCAATAGTCTCAGAAAAATCTTGAAAATAGGTCAAAAATGCACCTAAACGAATTAAGTTAACGGCTTTATGCTTGTAATTAAACAGAGGTAGTGTTTCTTTCTTTAATAATGTAGAAAACAATTTTTTATTTTGTCGAATTAATTTTTTTACTTAAACGTAACTGGAATATTTCGACTTGTGGATCTTGAGGGTTCATTAATAATGAGAAATTATCAAAGAAATTGTATGTTTTCAGTTATTTTGAGAAGTTAAGTGAATAGAGGAATGACGAAAGTTAGAGTTAAGGGGGGTGCACTGTATTTTTACCACTAAATACATCAATTTTAAAAACTCCTCTCAGTAGCAGAACTCGCACAAACACATTCATATCAAGTGTCTATTCTTGTATATTCTTTGCCGATAGGCTGCAAGAACACAGCCAATGGGTGCATTCAAGCAACCTATCGGTTATCTATCGGATGAGTGAAACAGTGCACCTTGTTTGTGAATGGGCATCTACAAACATTTGTCACTTTTTACATAAACATCTGTTTTACAAACAGATGTGGAAAGTGTTGAGTACGGTAGCGAAGAAAATTCGGAGAATTCTGGTTGCAAAAAATTCGGAGAATTCTGATCGATTGGGTATCCGAAGGGCTGCCAGAATGAACCCAATAGTAGACTATACAGAGTAAAGAAACTTAAACGCAGAGAACACAGAGAAAAAAAACTTAAACGTCAACCGGCAAAGCAGCGAAATAACAGACGGACTTTGTACACGAATCCACTGAAAATCGTGGTGAATCCACTCAAAATCATGGTGTGTCCGCTACGAACGCTGGCAGGCAAAAAGACTTTTCTTTCTCTGTGTTCTCTGCTTAAACGTCAAACCGCAAAGCACCGAAATAAAGCAGACGGACGTTGTACATGAATCCACTGAAAATCGTGTTGGATCCACTAAGAATCGTGGTGAATCCACTCAGAATCGTGGTGTGTCCGCTACGGACGCCGGCAGCGAAAAAGAGTATCTTTTCTCTGTGCTCTCTGGCCAATATTTACTTGAGCGAAAAAGAATAATTGCTATCACTTGTGTGTATTACTGGTATTACGATACAGCTGTCATATGATGGTTTACAACGCTGCAACACTTTGACAGTTATCATATCGTAAATAATACGTTTAACGTAATTATTTTATAATTGACAAATAAATAATTGTATTAATACGCCAAATAATTTTTAACTTATTTTAAGAAATTAATATGTGCCGCAAGAAGTGATTAGTACATAAAAGGAACTGATAAGTAATTCCCAGTCATATTTAATTAAACTAAAAGTATATAAAAAATATTCTAGGCAGCTTAAGATGTCACTTTTTCCTGCTTATTCAAAAAATGATGAATTGTCGAAGGATGCCGCGCCAGCTGTTAATACTTCGGAATGGCTCGAAAATAATAGTTATCCAGTTCATACAGAACACATTATAAATATTCAAGATGAATCTACTGAAGAAAACGACTTCCCAAAGGAAAAGAAAAAACACAAACACAAAAAGAAGAGTAAAAAACACAGACGAACTGAAAAAGAAATAGTTCCTGAAAAACCTTTGGAATTTGATGGGAATGAGGATTATTATGTAGACAAAATTCCGGCCCTTCAATATAAATCAATTAAGACACTTAAAAAACCGGCAATTCCTCGCTATCGCTTACATTACAAACGAAAGCTGGGATTAAGCAATTGGAGTTTACACAATACAAACTATAACTCAAAAGAAGTAAAGCGTTATTATCAACTAAAAAGGGAAAATAATTCCTCTGGACCACTAAAAATTGCTCTAGACGAAAACGAATATACTCTACGACTAGGACAACTAAATCGTAAAGTAATGGAGGAACCCGGGCAGTTACAAAATTGGCTGGATCTGGTTAGCCTGCAAGAAATTAATCCATACAAATGGTCGCGTCTTCTATTGGGGGAGAAGAAAATAGACTTAGTGCAGCGTGCTTTAGTCTATCATCCGCGCAACGAAGCCCTTTACCGTTTGTATATTGACACCGTTAACGCCACTTATCCTTCGTTTGAAGTGAGCCGATTACTTGATCGCCTACTTTTGAAAGATCCACATAACTATACAATTTGGACCGCTTTAATTATGACAACGCAAGGCTCAATGGCAAGGTGCATTGTACCGGATGTTCTACGTATCTATGAACGTTGCATGCAAAAGATGCATCATGCTCAAAAGCAGATTGTTGGCGGTACAGATGTCTCAGATGAGATCATGATGCAGTTGTTTAATAATTGTGCTCTATTTCTTCGTCAAGCCGGATTAAATGAGCAGTTTTTTGCATTAGTGAAGTTGGCACTGGAATTAAACGTTTCAACCAATAATTTTGAAAATTTTGTTCCATTGGACTCTGACCAGCAAACACTGATTGATTATGAAGAACTTATATTACAATCAGGTCTACCAATGAATGAAATTTGGCTTCGCATCGAAAAACTGCGCCAAGGATTTAATTTTTTGCCTTGTCCTGTGAACACAAAATGTAGCGACCCGCAACGTATAGTCTTTAATGAGGATGTTTGTCATTATATTTACCCACTTCATTCAAACGACAACACATTTTACTTGAAACTGCTAATCTTGCGTCTTATGAAAGTGCCATTTGTGCAATGCGATGCCTTGGCTGAAAAATTCTGCAAGCGAATAGAACACATGGGCGAATCTGATGCGATTGAGGATTTACTTGCAGTGTGTGTACGCAGGAATTTCACATTACCGGAGAGAGAACATGATGAATTCATAGGAGGTATTTATGAATTAGTAAAAGAAATGGCTGTGGGTCCCACTTTCATTAGTACCTGCATCGGGCATGAATTGTATGAGCGGTGCATTACGCAATTGCTGATGAATTTTGCGGCAGTTTACCAAGGCGTTGACGAAAGAAAACGAATTTTATTTGTTATGATATGGTGTCGATTTGAACGTTTACTGCTATTGCTTCAGAAATCCAGTAAAAAGCTGAACATAACTTACTTAAAAGCTGGCCGTAGTCGTTTTAAAGCATTGCTCAAAGAGAAGCCAAATCGTGATGTGCTGAATTTGTACACAGAATTCGCCATTTATGAATATGCGGCACTAAGTCAATCAGATAGTTTGGAGCCGGTCCAAAATATTTTTGAGAATATCATTGTAGCGAATTCTTCGGAAGAGACATTATCGTCGGACTTCTGTCATACTTTTGTGACATATGCGGAAATCCTAATTGGTAGGCATTCATATGAGGAGGCCTTGCAAGTACTTGCTTCCTATGCTTTATCGGTCGACATAAAAAGCAAGGCTACAATTAGTGTAGCTAAAAAGTTGGCTGCCCTGAATATAATCAAAGAGAAGTTGGAAAAAACAATGGCAATTGAAAGCAACGTAGAAATAATGCTACTAGAACAGTATTTGCTGCCGGATTATACCATTTCTCTGCTCAAAGTGCGCATACTGATCCAATATTTGATTGGTCAAAAACTGGATGCCTTGTCTTTCTTAGACACTCTACTCAAGACGTTCCTGCGTGGCTCAGATAGACACAGTTTTCTACGGGAGAGCATACAAGAGTTATACATAACTATTTTGCAGTTGCCAAACATCGATGGTAATTGTATTGTTCCAAACGGAGTAGTAACCAAAAAGACGTTCGCCGCCCTTAAAGAGTTTCCACGTAATTTGTTTATTATGCAACGATGCAGCATGCTTGACTCTGTGGCTTGGTTCAAGATACGCCCCGCTATGTTGCATGACAACCCAAATATTCTAGCCATATCATTTTTGATTATAATGGCCAGGTGCCGCTTCATTCAAGCACGTCACACACAATTTCAGTTACTTGCTGTCGAATCAGTTGCCGAGTGTGATCAGAAGCACAACGAAATGATTGTTCGAAACCGTATTCTAAACATGTTCAAATCTTTAATACCCAATTCTGATGGTGGATCACAGGCGTACAGCTCATTGCAACGGAATGCTCTTTTTTGGCGTTTCTATTTACGTTGCTTGTCAGATCAAAGTACCGCTTTCGAGACCAGTAAGAAATGCTTACTTACGGCATTGGACGAATGCCCCTGGAGTAAGGCATTGTACTTGGATGGTGCCACGTATGTTCCGCAAGAACTGTCGCATTTGCAGGACTTAATTATTGAGAAGCACTTACGTATATATGCATTGCCTGAAGAATTGGAAATATTGCGGGCGCAATAATGAACCCATCCATTATTTTGTAATTAATTTTTCCTCTAAATTACTAAGGCTAAGCTGTGAACTTGTATC